>OY992531.1:196831188-197299717 GCA_963921185.1 Dasysyrphus tricinctus | reverse complement strand
GCAACATGCAACATGCAACATGCAACATGCAACATGCAACATGCAACATGCAACATGCAACATGCAACATGCAACATGCAACATGCAACATGCAACATGCAACATGCAACATGCAACATGCAACATGCAACATGCAACATGCAACATGCAACATGCAACATGCAACATGCAACATGCAACATGCAACATGCAACATGCAACATGCAACATGCAACATGCAACATGCAACATGCAACATGCAACATGCAACATGCAACATGCAACATGCAACATGCAACATGCAACATGCAACATGCAACATGCAACATGCAACATGCAACATGCAACATGCAACATGCAACATGCAACATGCAACATGCAACATGCAACATGCAACATGCAACATGCAACATGCAACATGCAACATGCAACATGCAACATGCAACATGCAACATGCAACATGCAACATGCAACATGCAACATGCAACATGCAACATGCAACATGCAACATGCAACATGCAACATGCAACATGCAACATGCAACATGCAACATGCAACATGCAACATGCAACATGCAACATGCAACATGCAACATGCAACATGCAACATGCAACATGCAACATGCAACATGCAACATGCAACATGCAACATGCAACATGCAACATGCAACATGCAACATGCAACATGCAACATGCAACATGCAACATGCAACATGCAACATGCAACATGCAACATGCAACATGCAACATGCAACATGCAACATGCAACATGCAACATGCAACATGCAACATGCAACATGCAACATGCAACATGCAACATGCAACATGCAACATGCAACATGCAACATGCAACATGCAACATGCAACATGCAACATGCAACATGCAACATGCAACATGCAACATGCAACATGCAACATGCAACATGCAACATGCAACATGCAACATGCAACATGCAACATGCAACATGCAACATGCAACATGCAACATGCAACATGCAACATGCAACATGCAACATGCAACATGCAACATGCAACATGCAACATGCAACATGCAACATGCAACATGCAACATGCAACATGCAACATGCAACATGCAACATGCAACATGCAACATGCAACATGCAACATGCAACATGCAACATGCAACATGCAACATGCAACATGCAACATGCAACATGCAACATGCAACATGCAACATGCAACATGCAACATGCAACATGCAACATGCAACATGCAACATGCAACATGCAACATGCAACATGCAACATGCAACATGCAACATGCAACATGCAACATGCAACATGCAACATGCAACATGCAACATGCAACATGCAACATGCAACATGCAACATGCAACATGCAACATGCAACATGCAACATGCAACATGCAACATGCAACATGCAACATGCAACATGCAACATGCAACATGCAACATGCAACATGCAACATGCAACATGCAACATGCAACATGCAACATGCAACATGCAACATGCAACATGCAACATGCAACATGCAACATGCAACATGCAACATGCAACATGCAACATGCAACATGCAACATGCAACATGCAACATGCAACATGCAACATGCAACATGCAACATGCAACATGCAACATGCAACATGCAACATGCAACATGCAACATGCAACATGCAACATGCAACATGCAACATGCAACATGCAACATGCAACATGCAACATGCAACATGCAACATGCAACATGCAACATGCAACATGCAACATGCAACATGCAACAGCAACATGCAACATGCAACATGCAACATGCAACATGCAACATGCAACATGCAACATGCAACATGCAACATGCAACATGCAACATGCAACATGCAACATGCAACATGCAACATGCAACATGCAACATGCAACATGCAACATGCAACATGCAACATGCAACATGCAACATGCAACATGCAACATGCAACATGCAACATGCAACATGCAACTGCAACATGCAACATGCAACATGCAACATGCAACATGCAACATGCAACATGCAACATGCAACATGCAACATGCAACAGCAACATGCAACATGCAACATGCAACATGCAACATGCAACATGCAACATGCAACATGCAACATGCAACATGCAACATGCAACATGCAACATGCAACATGCAACATGCAACATGCAACATGCAACATGCAACATGCAACATGCAACATGCAACATGCAACATGCAACATGCAACATGCAACATGCAACATGCAACATGCAACATGCAACATGCAACATGCAACATGCAACATGCAACATGCAACATGCAACATGCAACATGCAACATGCAACATGCAACATGCAACATGCAACATGCAACATGCAACATGCAACATGCAACATGCAACATGCAACATGCAACATGCAACATGCAACATGCAACATGCAAACATGCAACATGCAACATGCAACATGCAACATGCAACATGCAACATGCAACATGCAACATGCAACATGCAACATGCAACATGCAACATGCAACATGCAACATGCAACATGCAACATGCAACATGCAACATGCAACATGCAACATGCAACATGCAACAGCAACATGCAACATGCAACATGCAACATGCAACATGCAACATGCAACATGCAACATGCAACATGCAACATGCAACATGCAACATGCAACATGCAACATGCAACATGCAACATGCAACATGCAACATGCATCATGCAACATGCAACATGCAACATGCAACATGCAATATGCAATTGCAAACAACTATGATAGTTTTCTATCATGATAGTTTTCTAGCATGATAGTTTTCTATCGTGACAGTTTTCTTTCGTGATAGTTTTCTATCATGATAGTTTTCTGTCATGATAGTTGTCTATCATGATAGTTTTCTATCATGACAGTTTTCTATCATGATAATTTGTTGTTGTTATAGTTTTCTATCATGATAGTTTTCTATCATGATAGTTTTTTGTCATGATAGTTTTCTATCATGATAGTTTTCTAGCGTGACAGTGTTATATCATAGATTTCTATCATGATAATTTTCTGTCATGATAGTTTTCTTTCATGATAGTTTTCTTTCATGATAGTTGTCTATCATGATAGTTTTCTTTCATGATAGTTTTCTGTCATGATAGTTGTCTATCATGATAGTTTTCATATATGACAGTTTTCTATCATGATAGATTTCCATCATGATAGTTTTCTGTCATGATAGTTTTCTATCATGATAGTTTTCTAGCATGACAGTTTTCTATCATGATAGATTTCTATCATGATAGTTTTCTGTTATGATAGTTTTCTTTCATGATAGTTTTCTATCGTGATAGTTTTCTGTCATGATAGTTTTCTTTCATGATAGTTTTCTGTCATGATAGTTTTCTAGCATGACAGTTTTCTATCATGATAGATTTCTATCATGATAGTTTTCTGTCATGATAGTTTTCTATCATGATAGTTTTCTGTCTTGATAGTTTTCTATCGTGACAGTTTTCTATCATGATAGATTTCTATCATGATAGTTTTCTGTCCTGATAGTTTTCTGTCATGATAGTTTTCTATCATGATAGTTTTCTAGCGTGACAGTTTTCTATCATGATAGATTTCTATCATGATAGTTTTCTGTCATGATAGTTTTCTATCATGATAGTTTTCTATCGTGACAGTTTTCTATCATGATAGATCTCTATCATGATAGTTTTCTGTCATGATAGTTTTCTATCATGATAGTTTTCTATCGTGACAGTTTTCTATCATGATAGACTTCTATCATGATAGTTTTCTGTCATGATAGTTTTCTGTCATGATAGTTTTCTTTCATGATAGTTTTCTGTCATGAAAGTCGTCTATCATGATAGTTTTCTATCATGACAGTTTTCTATCATGATAGATTTCTATCATGATAGTTTACTGTCATGATAGTTTTCTATCATGATAGTTTTCTAGCGTGACAGTTTTCTATCATGATAGATTTCTATCATGATAGTTTTCTCTCATGATAGTTTTCTATCATGATAGTTTTCTATCGTGACAGTTTTCTATCATGATAGATTTCTATCATGAAAGTTTTCTGTCATGATAGTTTTCTGTCATGATAGTTTTCTGTCATGATAGTTTTCTTTCATGATAGTTGTCTATCATGATAGTTTTCTGTCATGATAGTTTTCTATCATGATAGTTTTCTAGCGTGACAGTTTTCTATCATGATAGATTTCTATCATGATAGTTTTCTGTCATGATAGTTTTCTTTCATGATAGTTTTCTATCGTGACAGTTTTCTATCATGATAGATTTCTATCATGATAGATTTCTATCATGATAGTTTTCTGTCATGATAGTTTTCTTTCATGATAGTTTTCTGTCATGATAGTTTTCTATTAAGACAGTTTTCTATCATGATAGATTTCTGTCATGAAAGTTTTCTGTAATGATAGTTTTCTGTCATGATAGTTTTCTTTCATGATAGTTTTCTTTCATGATAGTTGTCTATCATGATAGTTTTCTGTCATGATAGTTTTCTATCGTGGCAGTTTTCTATCATGATAGATTTCTATCATGATAGTTTTCTGTCATGATAGTTTTCTGTCATGATAGTTTTCTATCATGATAGTTTTCTAGCGTGACAGTTTTCTATCATGATAGTTTTCTATCATGATAGTTTTCTGTCATGATAGTTTTCTTTCATGATAGTTTTCTTTCATGATAGTTGTCTATCATGATAATTTTCTGTCATGATAGTTTTCTATCATGATAGTTTTCTAGCGTGACAGTTTTCTATCGTGATAGTTTTCTATCATGATAGTTTTCTGTCATGATAGTTTTCTTACATGATAGTTTTCTTTCATGATAGTTGTCTATCATGATAGTTTTCTTTCATGATAGTTTTCTGTCATGATAGTTGTCTATCATGATAGTTTTCTATTATGACAGTTTTTCTGTTTTCTGTCATGATACTTTTCTATCATGATAGTTTTCTATCGTGACAGTTTTCTATCATGATAGATTTCTATCATGATAGTTTTCTGTCATGATAGTTTTCTATCATGATAGTTTTCTATCGTGACAGTTTCTATCATGATAGATTTCTATCATGATAGTTTTCTGTCATGATAGTTTTCTGTCATGATGGTTTTCTTTCATGATTGTTTTCTTTCATGATAGTTGTCTATCATGATAGTTTTCTGTCATGATAGTTTTCTATCATGATAGTTTTCTAGCGTGAAAGTTTTCTATCATGATAGATTTCTATCATGATAGTTTTCTGTCATGAAAGTTTTCTTTCATGATAGTTTTCTATCGTGACAGTTTTCTATCATGATAGATTTCTATCATGATAGTTTTCTGTCATGATAGTTTTCTTTCATGATTGTTTTCTGTCATGATAGAAGAGGCCTCCACCTAAAATGTCGAACTCAGATTCGAAGATCGGAACTTCGAATAAAAATAAAAACGAAAAGTCACTCCGCATGAGAGAAGGAAAAAGGCAAAAGATACACAGAGTCATAGACTAGACTCATACACACATACTTCTCTTTTATTTTCTTGTTTTTTTTTTTGCATGCATTGTCTGCTGTGCGTGGTATGTGTTTACTTATTGGCGTGTACGTGTCGTGTACGTTCTACGTTTACCTTGTGTATAAATTATTGGGTTGTATTTTTGTTCACTCGTAGTGAGATCGGTGGAACATTTGAAAAACGAAAAAAGGAGTTTCTCTACATAAATGGTAATTTGGTGATGTTGACCTTGACTCAGATTTATCTAAAGTTATTGTTGTAGTAGGTAGATCGTAGATGTATTATGCTTCCCTGCTTTTATTGAATTTTCAAAGTTAGTTAGTAACACATTGTAATTTTTCTTGTTATTTCACATTTGGATCAAATTGAGAAAAAGAAAACTCTTTTGCATGCAAAAAAATTAAGTTTTTTTTAAATTTAGTTTTTAATGCAATACATCTAATGCACTGCAATTTTATATGTCGAAATGTAATGAAATTTTGGTTTCTAGGTACCAACATAGTATCTTTGTGGTTGACAGTGGCTGTCGTCGTGTCGTTTGCGCTCTGCTGATTCCTGTAGGAATATGATAGTTATGGGGTTAACCATCGGTAGATTCAGATTTCCATCTAAAATTTGATTTTTTTCGTTTCCAATGGAATGCGATTTGAAATTGATTTTTTTTTCAATCTAGGTAGGTATTTGTATAATTTTACGTTTACATAAATGTATCTCATTATTCGTAACAATTAGCATTGGTCCACTTTTCGTAGAGTTATATTAGTTTTATGAATTAAAGTCTCCTTTTTCTATTAACAAATATTTTTTTCATGTTTTGAGCACAATTTTTACAACAGACATAAAACAAAAAATCAAAACCATTATTTGTAGACTAACAGCTCAAAATTGTTTTGGTAGGTACTAGTACAAGGAGGATTTTTTCGCCCAATGGAATGCAAAAAATGATTTGGATCTGTCAAAGAGCTGATTTTAGTAAATCCAAATCAATAAATAAATGTACCTAGTAGAAACTATAAAAATTTTTGGTTTAATATAATTATGAAGTAAGGACCTTCTAGGAACCTACCTAGTTCTTTTAATTTTTTTTTTAACACTTCAGATTCTTTGTTGTAGAGAGCTTAGATCAAGCTGCAAACCAACACATGCTTACAAACAAAAAGTATACAATACTAAACAAAATTACAAAAATAAAAACAATACAAAATTTTAAAATAATAAAAACGTTTAAAGTATCTTAAAACAGTATAAGACAGTCAAGAACGTGGAGCACTGGTTCGAAACAAAGTTTTCAATCCCATTTTACCTAAGTTAAAATCAACTGAGGAACCATTTAAATTAAAAAGCTTACACATACGGTTGAGAGGTTCATGCATTCCGTAGTTAGTTCGATGAAAATCGACGTGTAAAAGTTCAAATCTTTGTAGGTGGTGAGATCCTCCGCGATAATTTATGCCAATACAGGCTAACAAGTCAAGGGCATCAACTTGACCACTTATAAGTTGGTGAAGAAATATTAAGTCATTATTAACCCGCCTTTGATATACAGTTGGGACCTGCAGTAGCTGGATCCGACGTTCATATGGTGGGAGGTTGCAAGGATCAGCCCAAGGGAGACCCTTCAGAGCGAAGCGAATTAATTTATGTTGTAGGTGATTCAATACGACTTTTATGAATTTTATAGAAGGGAGACCAATCTTGAGAGGCATACTCAAGATGAGGTCGTACATAACAGTTATACAGAGAAAGAGTAAAATACGGATCGTTAAATTCTTTTGCCCAACGTTTTATAAATCCAAGCATAGAGCTCGCTTTTTTAACAATATAATTTATGTGTTCTGTGAATTCTAGATTAGAACTAAACTGAACACCCAAATCCTTGAAGCTAAGGACACGGCACAGTTTGTGCTGGGAAATAGAATAATTAAAAGCACTTGCAACTCGTTTTCTTGAGAAAGTAATTGTTTGGCATTTTACAGGGTTTAGGGAAAGACCGTTTTTATCACACCATAAAGTAAAGCTGTCAATATCAGCCTGCAAGAGACTGTGATCATGGTCAGCACTTATTATTTTGAAAATCTTCATATCATCGGCAAATATAAGAATTTCACTAGAACGTATGCATGACACAACATCATTTATAGCGAGAATGAATAGAAAAGGGCCCAGATGACTTCCCTGAGGTAAACCCGAGTCAGCGTGAAATGGGTTTGAAAGAGAGTTTCGAAATTTTACCTGATATGATCTATTTTCAAGGTAAGATTTTATCCAATATATAAAAAAGGTGGAAAGCCGAAAGCTTTAAGTTTGAATAAAATGATATTATGACTAAGTTGATCAAATGCTTTAGAAAAGTCAGTGTAAATGCAGTCAACTTCACTACCGTTCTCTAAGGCATTGGAGCATTTGTGTAAGAAAGTAAGAAGATTTGTTACCGTTGATCTTCTTTGCATAAATCCATGCTGTTTTTGGCATATTAAATTTTTACTATGAAATGCCAAGCTTTCACAAATAACTTTTTCGAAAAGCTTCGGTATACAAAACAGTTTTGATATTGACCTATAGCTCTCTATATCGTTCCTATCACCTTTTTTGAAAACTGGAATTGAAAATGATTTTTTCCATAAGCATGGAAACTTCCCTGATTTTATAGAAAGCTCAAATAAAGATTGAAAATGTTTTGATTTTGTTTTGTCCAATAAAATACGTGACTATGTAGGTAGATGATTTTTTGAAATCCCCCAACAACCAAGCCCACTTTTATCATGTCTCTATATCTATAAAATAGCTGCATTTACCTGGATGAAATTTTCAGAGTTGATTCCTGTGAGCAAGAAAAACTTAAGAAATTTTTTTACTAAAATCTACCCACTTTTTATATCTTGATTTCTCAAAACTGGCTCTAAAGATAATTGTAAGAATAACAAATTGTTTCTATGAGTAGTTAAATTAATTTTCCAGATACGAAAATCTTGCAGCAGGAAAATAGTTAAATTGAAATTTTTTGCCCAAAGAATCCCTTGACTGTTTTGTCATTCATTCGTGTAGCATGCATTTGTGTTTAAATCTGTTGAAAACACAGTAAGTAATCAATTTTAAAACATTTTCCTGATGCGTTTTCTTCCTGATAGCTATAATTGGCCCCAAAGCAAAAATGAAGTTTTTTTTTTTTGTCCACCCACAGCCATGCCAACTTATAACATGTCTATATTTTGGAAAAATCTTCAACGACCTGGATGAATTTTTCACAGTTGATTTGTGTGATCAAGAAAAAACTTAAGAAAAAGATTTCGCCAACTTTCACGCCCGCTTTTCAAATCTTGATTTCTCAGAATGGTACTAAAAACTACTGTAGGTAAAGAAAATGCACGACTGTTCAAGACACTGCGGGCTTAAGAAAATTGTGTATAAAAACAGGGAAATTATGAAAGAAAAATGTAGAGAAGCATGAAAAACGATAATTAAATTATCTAAAACAACTCCTTTGACAGTTTAAGCTGGAAAAAAAGAATGCTTTCTTAATTTTTGATTGAATATGATTGTAAAAAAAAAAATTAAAAAAATTTTAAGAACAAATTTTGGTATGGAAATCTAAAGTATATATTTATGTGCATATAAAAACATAATTTGAAAAAAAAAAATTGTCAAACCATTTTTGAGATATCGAATTTTCAAAAAAAAAAATTGAAACTTTCTTAAAAATGCAAAATTTTTTTTTTTCAAATTTCGATATGCAATATTATTTAATCTTATCTGAAATTTATATAAAAAGCATATAAATCTTTTTAGCCGATAACGAGAAAGCTCAAAATAAAAAAAGTTCTATGACAGGTACTATTTATAGTTGCTAGGTGTAGAATTTTATAATATTTGATATTAGGTTGTACTAATTTTAGTATATGAAAAAAACTTTAATCAAAATCGTAGGAGTCGTTTGTAAGCAACAAAATATTTTCCTTTGTGGTTTTTTACCGGAAGGTACCGTTATTTTTTCATTAATGTAAATTTTTCTCTAAAAATATTTCAGAGACTATTAAAAAGCTCTTATGTATCGAGTTTCAAAAATTTCAATCATGTCGTTTGCGAAATATTTGATTTTCCAACTACCTAAATATTTGAAACATTTTTTAAAAATCCAAAAAATATTTTTTTCAAAGCTTTTGGTACACAAAACTTTTTATATTTCTTGGAAGCTTCTGTATAAGAAAATAATGAAAATCAGTCTTACCGTTTTGAAGAAAATAAAAAATAAAAAAAAATGGTTCCTTGGGAGGTACCATTAATAACCATTTTTAGAAAAATAGTTTTCCACCCAAAGAAAGCGTTTACTAAAATCAATTTATTGATTTTTTTTAAAGAAAAGTTGTCGAGCCATTTTTGAGAATAATACGATTGTGTAAAATTGCTAAAAAAAATTGTATGGCAGTTATTGATTTAGCAGCATTATCGTAGAATTAAAAATCCGTACGTACCTAATTGGTAACGTAAATTCCTTATCATTATTATACATAACACATAATTTTAATTATTTCGTTCCCTTCACACAAATTAAGTGCTAGAATGACACAATTATTTTAATTCTTTAACAAACTGTACCTAAGTTTAAAACTTTTTTTTTCAAATCAAGAAACTCTGTCATTAACTTATGTTTCTTGTCATTTTTGTAGGTATTCACTGTATAAAAAAAAAAATAAAAAAAAATATAGGTATTCCTTCCCCAGCACTAGAAGTGAAAACAGAAATTAATTAAATAACAAACTTTTCCTCATTACTTTACATATTTTCCTACGTGGCATAAAAATCATCGGAACTGAAGAAAGCGAAAACTCTTGCCATTATTACAAGATCGAAACGAACGAAGCAAATGTTTCTGCAAGGTCATAAGCACGCGCTCAAAAGAAAGCAGGCATATTGACAGCAAAAGATGACAAAAGAATAAACCGCCACCAAGTCTACCATTGCAATCACAGCAAAAAAAAATACATTTCCCACCCTCAAACGCAAAAACAGAGAAATCCTTCAAAGAAAAAACCATTCCGAAACATCCCATCATATAGATACATACAATAGAATGTAAACAACTAACACATTCACAAAATTCATTCACAGGAAAAAAGAGATCGAATGCACCCAAAAACCAACAACAAAACTAGATACACTTGCGCTTACCCTGCAAATACCATCCACCATCGTCACCGTGGTTCTGCTCCCATATATATCTATCTACACCACATCTTATCTGAACGACTCTTACACACAAACAACATCCACTGGCATTTCAAATTTGTCATACTTTTTTTTTGTTTATTTTCCAATCTTCGAAAAAAAAACCATCTTGTAGCCGATAGGTGAACTAAAAACCGCCAGTAAACTAAATTAACGACTTTTGTTCGAAAATAAAGACTTTTTAAAAATTTAATATTTTGCAATAATAAATTAATTTTAGACATTTTTTTATATTGAAACAATTTAAGAAAACATATTTTTCATTTGGGGAAAGTTACGTTGTTTTTTTCATATAATTACGCATTCAAAAATGCATTAGAAAATTGGCAATTTGGATGTTTTTCAAGAGTTGATTATTAAAAAATAGAGCCCAAACCTAAAAATCTACATAAACGTTTATCTAGTTCTGTTCATTAACTATAATATCACGTAAAAATAATATGTATTTTCCACTTCAGTTTCTCAGAATCTTTGTTGAAGCTGAGCAGTTTAGTGAAACTTTCCGAAAAAGGTTACCGAAATATTAAAATAAAATGAGAAAAAAGTAAAAAAAAATAAAAAACCTTTCGACGTTTCTATAGTTTAAATGTCATTCTTTCATAAACACTTTAGTTTTTTCCCAAAAGTATTGTATGGACTTCACAACTTCTGTTGAAAAGTGCCCCATTTCTCGTTTTTTGCAAAATTATGGGTGGAGGCCTCTTAAGACAGTTTTCTATCATGATAGTTTTCTTTCATGATAGTTGTCTATCATGATAGTTTTCTGTCATGATAGTTTTCTATCATGATAGTTTTCTAGCGTGACAGTTTTCTATCATGATTGATTTCTATCATGATAGTTTTCTGTCATGATAGTTTTCTTTCATGATAGTTTTCTATCGTGACAGTTTTCTATCATGATAGATTTCTATCATGATAGTTTTCTGTCATGATAGTTTTCTGTCATGATAGTTTTCTTTCATGATAGTTTTCTGTCATGAAAGTTGTCTATCATGATAGTTTTCTATCATGACAGTGTTCTATCATGATAGATTTCTATCATGATAGTTTACTGTCATGATAGTTTTCTATCATGATAGTTTTCTAGCGTGACAGTTTTCTATCATGATAGATTTCTATCATGATAGTTTTCTCTCATGATAGTTTTCTATCATGATAGTTTTCTATCGTGACAGTTTTCTATCATGATAGATTTCTATCATGATAGTTTTCTCTCATGATAGTTTTCTATCATGATAGTTTTCTATCGTGACAGTTTTCTATCATGATAGATTTCTATCATGATACTTTTCTGTCATGATAGTTTTCTATCATGATAATTTTCTGTCTTGATAGTTTTCTATCGTGGCAGTTTTCTATCATGATAGATTACTATCATGATAGTTTTCTGTCATGATAGTTTTCTGTCATGATAGTTTTCTATCATGATAGTTTTCTAGCGTGACAGTTTTCTATCATGATAGATTTCTATCATGATAGTTTACTGTCATGATAGTTTTCTATCATGATAGTTTTCTAGCGTGACAGTTTTCTATCATGATAGATTTCTGTCATGATAGTTTTCTGTCATGATAGTTTTCTTTCATGATAGTTTTCTATCGTGACAGTTTTCTATCATGATAGATTTCTATCATGATAGTTTTCTGTCATGATAGTTTTCTGTCATGATAGTTTTCTTTCATGATAGTTTTCTATCGTGACAGTTTTCTATCATGATAGATTTCTATCATGATAGTTTTCTGTCATGATAGTTTTCTGTCATGATAGTTTTCTTTCATGATAGTTTTCTGTCATGAAAGATGTCTATCATGATAGTTTTCTATCATGACAGTGTTCTATCATGATAGATTTCTATCATGATAGTTTACTGTCATGATAGTTTTCTATCATGATAGTTTTCTATCGTGACAGTTTTCTATCATGATAGATTTCTATCATGATAGTTTTCTGTCATGATAGTTTTCTATTAAGACAGTTTTCTATCATGATAGATTTCTGTCATGATAGTTTTCTGTCATGATAGTTTTCTGTCATGATAGTTTTCTTTCATGATAGTTTTCTTTCATGATAGTTGTCTATCATGATAGTTTTCTGTCATGATAGTTTTCTATCATGATAGTTTTCTAGCGTGACAGTTTTCTATCATGATTGATTTCTATCATGATAGTTTTCTGTCATGATAGTTTTCTGTCATGATAGTTTTCTATCATGATAGTTTTCTAGCGTGACAGTTTTCTATCATGATAGATTTCTATCATGATAGTTTACTGTCATGATAGTTTTCTATCATGATAGTTTTCTAGCATGACAGTTTTCTATCATGATAGATTTCTATCGTGATAGTTTTCTGTCATGATAGTTTTCTTTCATGATAGTTTTCTGTCATGATAGTTTTCTATTAAGACAGTTTTCTATCATGATAGATTTCTGTCATGGTAGTTTTCTGTCATGATAGTTTTCTGTCATGATAGTTTTCTTTCATGATAGTTTTCTTTCATGATAGTTGTCTATCATGATAGTTTTCTGTCATGATAGTTTTCTATCATGATAGTTTTCTAGCGTGACAGTTTTCTATCATGATTGATTTCTATCATGATAGTTTTCTGTCATGATAGTTTTCTTTCATGATAGTTTTCTATCGTGACAGTTTTCTATCATGATAGATTTCTATCATGATAGTTTTCTGTCATGATAGTTTTCTGTCATGATAGTTTTCTTTCATGATAGTTTTCTGTTATGAAAGTTGTCTATCATGATAGTTTTCTATCATGACAGTGTTTTATCATGATAGATTTCTATCATGATAGTTTACTGTCATGATAGTTTTCTATCATGATAGTTTTCTAACGTGACAGTTTTCTATCATGATAGATTTCTATCATGATAGTTTTCTCTCATGATAGTTTTCTATCATGATAGTTTTCTATCGTGACAGTTTTCTATCATGATAGATTTCTATCATGATAGTTTTCTCTCATGATAGTTTTCTATCATGATAGTTTTCTATCGTGACAGTTTTCTATCATGATAGATTTCTATCATGATACTTTTCTATCATGATAGTTTTCTGTCATGATAGTTTTCTTTCATGATAGTTTTCTATCGTGACAGTTTTCTATCATGATAGATTTCTATCATGATAGTTTTCTGTCATGATAGTTTTCTTTCATGATAGTTTTCTGTCATGATAGTTTTCTATTAAGACAGTTTTCTATCATGATAGATTTCTGTCATGATAGTTTTCTGTCATGATAGTTTTCTTTCATGATAGTTTTCTGTCATGATAGTTTTCTATTAAGACAGTTTTCTATCATGATAGATTTCTGTCATGATAGTTTTCTGTCATGATAGTTTTCTATCATGATAGTTTTCTGTCTTGATAGTTTTCTATCGTGGCAGTTTTCTGTCATGATAGTTTTCTTTCATGATAGTTTTCTTTCATGATAGTTGTCTATCATGATAGTTTTCTTTCATGATAGTTTTCTGTCATGATAGTTGTCTATCATGATTGTTTTCTATTATGACAGTTTTCTATCATGATAGATTTCTATCATGATAGTTTTCTGTCATGATAGTTTTCTATCATGATAGTTTTCTATCGTGACAGTTTTCTATTATGATAGATTTCTATCATGATAGTTTTCTGTCATGATAGTTTTCTATCATGATAGTTTTCTATCGTGACAGTTTTCTGTCATGACAAATTTCTATCATGATAGTTTTCTGTCATGATAGTTTTCGTTCATGATGGTTTTCTTTCATGATAGTTTTCTTTCATGATAGTTGTCTATCATGATAGTTTTCTGTCATGATAGTTTTCTATCATGATAGTTGCCTAGCGTGAAAGTTTTCTATCATGATAGATTTCTATCATGATAGTTTTCTGTCATGATAGTTTTCTTTCATGATAGTTTTCTATCGTGACAGTTTTCTATCATGATAGATTTCTATCATGATAGTTTTCTGTCATGATAGTTTTCTTTCATGATAGTTTTCTGTCATGATAGTTTTCTATTATGACAGTTTTCTATCATGATAGATTTCTGTCATGATAGTTTTCTGTCATGATAGTTTTCTGTCATGATAGTTTTCTTTCATGATAGTTTTCTTTCATGATAGTTGTCTATCATGATAGTTTTCTGTCATGATAGTTTTCTATCATGATAGTTTTCTAGCGTGACAGTTTTCTATCATGATTGATTTCTATCATGATAGTTTTCTGTCATGATAGTTTTCTTTCATGATAGTTTTCTATCGTGACAGTTTTCTATCATGATAGATTTCTATCATGATAGTTTTCTGTCATGATAGTTTTCTTTCATGATAGTTTTCTGTCATGAAAGTTGTCTATCATGATAGTTTTCTATCATGACAGTGTTCTATCATGATAGATTTCTATCATGATAGTTTACTGTCATGATAGTTTTCTATCATGATAGTTTCCTAGCGTGACAGTTTTCTATCATGATAGATTTCTATCATGATAGTTTTCTCTCATGATAGTTTTCTATCATGATAGTTTTCTATCGTGACAGTTTTCTATCATGATAGATTTCTATCATGATAGTTTTCTCTCATGATAGTTTTCTATCATGATAGTTTTCTATCGTGACAGTTTTCTATCATGATAGTTTTCTGTCATGATAGTTTTCTGTCATGATAGTTTTCTTTCATGATAGTTTTCTATCATGATAGTTTTCTATCATGATAGTTTTCTATCGTGACAGTTTTCTATTCTAATATATTTCTATCATGATAGTTTTCTGTCATGATAGTTTTCTATCATGATAGTTTTCTATCGTGACAGTTTTCTATCATGATAGTTTTCTATTATGACAGTTTTCTATCATGATAGATTTCTGTCATGATAGTTTTCTGTCATGATAGTTTTCTGTCATGATAGTTTTCTTTCATGATAGTTTTCTTTCATGATAGTTGTCAATCATGATAGTTTTCTGTCATAATAGTTGTCTATCATGATAGTTTTCTATTATGACAGTTTTCTATCATGATAGATTTCTATCATGATAGTTTTCTATCATGATAGTTTTCTATCATGATAGTTTTCTATCATGATAGTTTTCTATCGTGACAGTTTTCTATTCTAATATATTTCTATCATGATAGTTTTCGGTCATGATAGTTTTCTATCATGATAGTTTTCTATCGTGACAGTTTTCTATCATGATAGTTTTCTGTCATGATAGTTTTCTGTCATGATAGTTTTCTTTCATGATAGTTTTCTTTCATGATAGTTGTCTATCATGATAGTTTTCTGTCATGATAGTTTTCTATCATGATAGTTTTCTAGTGTGACAGTTTTCTATCATGATAGATTTCTATCATGATAGTTTTCTGTCATGATAGTTTTCTTTCATGATAGTTTTCTATCGTGACAGTTTTCTATCATGATAGATTTCTATCATGATAGTTTTCTGTCATGATAGTTTTCTTTCATGATAGTTTTCTGTCATGATAGTTTTCTATTAAGACAGTTTTCTATCATGATAGATTTCTGTCATGATAGTTTTCTGTCATGATAGTTTTCTGTCATGATAATTTTCTTTCATGATAGTTTTCTTTCATGATAGTTGTCTATCATGATAGTTTTCTGTCATGATAGTTTTCTATCATGATAGTTTTCTAGCGTGACAGTTTTCTATCATGATTGATTTCTATCATGATAGTTTTCTGTCATGATAGTTTTCTTTCATGATAGTTTTCTATCGTGACAGTTTTCTATCATGATAGATTTCTATCATGATAGTTTTCTGTCATGATAGTTTTCTTTCATGATAGTTTTCTGTCATGAAAGTTGTCTATCATGATAGTTTTCTAGCATGACAGTTTTCTATCATGATAGATTTCTATCATGATAGTTTTCTGTTATTATAGTTTTCTGTCATGATAGTTTTCTGTCATGATAGTTTTCTTTCATGATAGTTTTCTGTCATGATAGTTTTCTATTAAGACAGTTTTCTATCATGATAGATTTCTGTCATGATAGTTTTCTGTCATGATAGCTTTCTGTCATGATAGTTTTCTTTCATGATAGTTTTCTTTCATGATAGTTGTCTATCATGATAGTTTTCTGTCATGATAGTTTTCTATCATGATAGTTTTCTAGCGTGACAGTTTTCTATCATGATTGATTTCTATCATGATAGTTTTCTGTCATGATAGTTTTCTTTCATGATAGTTTTCTATCGTGACAGTTTTCTATCATGATAGATTTCTATCATGATAGTTTTCTGTCATGATAGTTTTCTTTCATGATAGTTTTCTATCGTGACAGTTTTCTATCATGATAGATTTCTATCATGATAGTTTTCTGTCATGATAGTTTTCTTTCATGATAGTTTTCTGTCATGATAGTTTTCTTTCATGATAGTTTTCTGTCATGATAGTTTTCTAGCGTGACAGTTTTCTATCATGATAGATTTCTATCATGATAGTTTTCTGTCATGATAGTTTTCTGTCATGATAGTTTTCTATCATGATAGTTTTCTAGCGTGACAGTTTTCTATCATGATAGATTTCTATCATGATAGTTTTCTGTCATGATAGTTTTCTGTCATGATAGTTTTCTATCATGATAGTTTTCTAGCGTGTCAGTTTTCTATCATGATAGATTTCTATCATGATAGTTTTCTGTCATGATAGTTTTCTATCGTGACAGTTTTCTATCATGATAGTTTTCTATCGTGACAGTTTTCTATCATGATAGATTTCTATCATGATAGTTTTCTGTCATGATAGTTTTCTATCACGATGGTTTTCAATCGTGACAGTTTTTTATCATGATAGATTTCTATCATGATAGTTTTCTGTCATGATAGTTTTCTGTCATGATAGTTTTCTATCATGAAAGTTTTCCATCTATTTTCTACCATGATAGTTTTCTATCATGATGGTTTTCTATCATGATAGTTTTCTATCATGGTGGTTTTTGTCATGATAGTTTTCTATCATGATAGTTTGCTGTTTCTGGTTTTTTGCATATCACTGCATTTTTTATTTCTTTTTTTACTTATTTGCTTATTACTTTTTTATCAGAAGAGATATGTATAGCATATTATAGGCATTGCTTCATATAAAAGAAAGAAATGCTTTATAAATAGTATTTTTGGCTATTTTTATGTTTTTGTTAGGTTATTAGTGAGTCATGACCAGTTAAGTCAAAACTAAAAGTCAAACTTCAATTTTCTCACAGTTTTAGGGTTGCCATCTATTTTTATTTTTATCAAAATTTAAAATAATTTTCAAAATGAACACACATGCTCTTACAAGGCCGGGTTTGAGCCCTTTGAAGATTTGTAAAGTAAAATCCTATGAACGTCTTAGTTCCATTTTATATGACATATAATCAATAGCCTTTTTGTAATATTCGAGAAATTAAAAATTAGAGAAAAGTGTTTTGTGAAAATTATTAAAAGACTGACAAATTTCAACTTTGGATTTTGGCGTGAGAAGTAAAACGATTTCATAAAGGATTTGAAATAAAGGGAAATTAGAGTTTCAGATTCCAGAAGAAGTTTTTGAAGCAGAAAAAATATTTCGTGATGTAGCATATCTTCAAATATGGCGAAAAAACGTTTTTTTTTTTATTTTTTTATCTTAGTTGTAGTGAGCTTAGAGCAAGCTGCGATCTACAATCAGAGGCTCATCATAAGTGCATGTGTTAGTGGTTAGTAAAAAAGGCAATCTAACACATGCATAATAATATACTAATAAATAAACAAAATTAAACAAAAAATCTATATAGGTCAATATTTCAAATTATTAATATTTTTCACTCCAAAGTGGGCCCTCGCTCAAAAGAACCTATTTTGGTAGACGAGCAATTATGTCTCTTAATAACTCTATAATAACCACTTTAAAACAAGGAGTCATAACATTTGATCAAATCTAACGGTTTTTTAAGTCAGGGAAATGATACTTGTATCAGGGGAATGACAAAAATTTATATTTACTCCGTTGATTAGATGGATATTTAATTTTGCGTATGGTTTTAGGAGTATAAAGAAAAAAGGGAACAAATACTAGCATGAAAAATAGAATCCACGTGATTTAAGGATTTTGCGATACTAAACATTTTAGAGTAATAATCGTATTTTTGTATGATATTTTGACCGAGAAAATGTGAAAAAATTCAAAACTACTAAAAATACTGTAAATATGCTTAAATGTAATATTATAGATTCTTCTAGAGTTACCAAAACGCAATCAATCATTATAATGAAAACTTGAAAGTCAGGGGAATGACACAAAAAATGATGTTAGGGGAATGACTCCGAAGGGTGTTTTATGAGGTTGTTTCAAAATTAGATGTTTTATATTATTTTTCACGTAGGCCCTTGTAAAAGACACAGACGAGTAAAACTTTTTAATTTTTATACCACACGGTTTAGTAAAAAACAAGCGTTAGAGGAATGACAATTTCGCTTGACGAAAAACAAAATCATTGCCTTAACTTCAAATAAAAAAGACAACAGAGTTTTTTTGAAACCCTTACTTCAATTTTCATAAACAACAATTCTGTACCGTTAAACAACAAAAAAATAAGTTTTCTATTTGGAGCCTATATATATTTTTTTTTAATTTCCATTGGTGGGATAGAAATGATCAATTTATGGGGGACACTTACTTAATAGCTCCTATTTAAAAAAATAAAGCAACTAAAAATCATTTAACTATTTTTTAGTAAGGATGCATATATTATTAAAAAGACTGCATCATTAGATTCTTTTGTATCGTTTTTAGTTTCGTTGCTAAAATTCAGACAGTGTGGTAAGTAGGCCTGGGGACACGTCAGGGGAATGACATTTTGGGTGTTCAAATGGAGATAGCGGGTATGATATTTTTTTTAACTTTATTTTTTCTAGAGTGAATATTAGAACCCGTTTGTTTCAAGCCATCCAATTAACAAACTTATAATTAAATTTTGTACTTCGGTTCAAAAATGAAGGAGACTGAAATATTAATATTTTGAAATATTGACCCATATACATACATAATTAAACAATAAACAAAATATTTAAGTCATAGCTTCAAGAAGTAAAAACAATCACGACCGTGGAGCACTGGTTCGAAATACTTTCTTTAATGCTTGTTAAGGTATGGATATTTCAAAAAGGTTTCTTTACAAACAAAATTGAGTGTCATTTTCTTTTTCAGTGACATAAAATTAGCCAATAACATTTTTTGGATAAGTCAAAATTGATTTAAGAAAAATTATTAATATTTGTCGTACTTGAAAATTGTATAAAAATTACGATTTTTTAATTAAAATTTGTATCGCCTTAAATATGTTTCTTTTTAATTATTATTTGTATACTTTATGCAAATTATTTAAATTAGTTAAATCAGCTCAGATTAACTATAATCATTTTCAAGCAATAGACAGAAAAAGTACTAAACACACAGTTTTCGAGAATTAACCTTGTTGTTTAGTCTTTAGAAAGCCAAAGAACCATCTAATTTCAAAAAATGTTTATATATTCTTATTCCTACGATTCTAATGTAACTCTTGGGAGGTACTAGATTTTAAATCTGAACAGTATTTTTTCGCCATACCAAAGTGGCACACCCTACTGTACATTTATGCTCAAACTTGAACTATATGAGGAAATAAAACGACACCGAGCTATACACAACCCAAAGAATAAGATTGACGATATTAGTCACGGCATGGGACAGGAGGTTCTACGTTTACCACCCTATCATCCAGACCTCAATCCCATTGAAAGTATTTGGGCAACTGTCAAGGCTAGAGGCAGACGCAACACAGAATTCAAATTATTAGATGTTCAAAAATTAGCAGAGGAAGAAATTTTCAAAAATAACAGCTGACGATTGGCGAAAAGTGTTTGGAAAAGCTATAAGAACTGAGGAAGAATATTTTTCTTTTACTTGACTTTTATTGCTGAAATGAATTTTGATAATAATTTTCTGTAGTTGACGACAAAACTTTTGGTTTAAGTACCGCTCGGACAGAACTTCTGAGGACGCCAAAATTTAATAATTATGCAAACTGCAGGCACGAGGGCACCTTCGGTAATCAGCAAGGTGGGCTCGCGAATCGGTATTTCAATTCATGGAGCCGTGGCTTCGGTCGTTGATGAAAATTATTGAGTAGCCTTTCTGATCACATAGACTCCCGCCTGGCTTGCAAATTCAGTAATCCACATGAATACTTTTGTCGAGGGTGGTAAAATTTAACAGTTCATACATATCAGTTATGAAATTTATCCGCCCCGTTATAAAGTGCCAACCGAGGCGGACCACAGGAATGTAGGAAAACACGTACTCTACAAAAAACTTGTTGATCATTTTTTCGTTCACATGAACAGAAAAGGAGCCAAGATATATGTTTGTACCTTACCAAATGCCTTCTTAGCCCGAAGAAACAGCGTTTGATCTCTTCACTGATGTCATTTTGCGATGTAATAGTGGAGCCTGCAAAAGCTTACGAGTTTGGCAGGATGCCGAGTAGCGACATGGCTCTGTATAGTTCCCCTCTATCTTCGCTATCATATGTGACTTTAAAATCGATCATCGATGAAGAGGTGGTGTGTATCGATTTGAATCTCCTGGGTTTTTTCCAAAATCTTTCGTATTGTGAATATTTGATCGACGGATAACTTGCCGGGACTAAGACCACACTGATAGGGGCCGATCAGATCGTTGACAAACGATTTTAAACAATTACAGAGTACAAATGACAGAATTTTGTATGCGACGACGTTGAGGAAACTTATGCCTCTGTAGTTGGCACAGGTCAGAGCATCACCTTTCTTGTGGATGGGGCACGCTACACAGAGGTTCCATTCATAGGGCATACTTTCATCCGACCAAATTTTGGAGATAAATTGGTGTATACTTCCTACCAAGTCATCTTCCCCTGCTTTAAATAGCTCGGCTGGCATGCTATCCGCACCGGAAGCCTTGTACGCTTTAAGCTTGACTATAGGTAACAGCATTTTACTTAGGTCGGGGGGACGGAAATATTGAACATTATCGTCCAGGTTGAATGGAGTGTTCTGTGTTTCCCCGGAATTTTGGCCATCTTCGCCGTTTAGCAGTCTAGAGAAGTGATGTTTCCAGATCCTCAGCACGAACTGTGTGTCCACCACCATGTTCCCACTCTCGACTCGGCAGGCTTCCGTTATGGCCTTGAAACCCTAGGTAGATTGCCTAACCCTTCGGTAGAACTTTCGAGCATCTCCCCTGCCACTACAGTCCTCAATAGACTCGACTGCCCGATTCGCATTCTCTTTCTTTTTTCTCCTGAGAAGTCGGCGTTTTTCCCTTCGTTTTTGCCGGTAGAAGTCCCGGGTTGCACTCTCAGCAGCTCTAGTTACAACATTGATTTGTAGGCCTCATTCTTTGTTGCATGCGCTAGCCTGCATTCTTCATCGAACCAGGGGTTTGGTTGTGGTGGCCTAGTGAAACCCAGCCCATCAGTCACGGCACTCCTGATGGCATTTTAGTCCACTGATCTTCTGCAGATGATGCTGGTGGTGGGCTTTCTGAGAGATTAATAGAGACGTGGTCTGCTAACGTCGTGGCGATCTTTTGCGATTTAAGCTTCGCGACGGTAAATCTTTTCACAGCATCTTCTCGCCGTTGTGGCGTCATGGATATCCGCATTCATACTTGACCTATCACCAAGTAGTGATCCGAGTCTATGTTGGCACCTCAGAACGTTCGGACATCCAGGATACTGGAAGCATGTCTGGCATCTATCGCAACATGATCAATCTGGTTGACGGTTCTTTGATCCGGAGACCGCCAGGCCTTTTGTGTATTTTGAGGTGTGGGAGTCGAGTGCTGGCTATCATGACATTACGCCCCAACGCAAAGTCAATCAGCCTGAGTCCGTTGCCGGAAGTGTTGTCGTGGAGGCTGCGACCTCCGACTATCGAACCAAAGTTGCCCTCCTTTCCAATCTTGGCGTTGAAGCCGCCAAAAATAATCTTGACGTCGTACCTGGGGCACCTATCATACGTGTTCTCGGGGAGATCGTTGAATTCTTCCTTGGTTGAGTCATCTTTATCTTCCGTTGGGGCATGGGCACAGATCAACGTAATGCTTTTGAATTTTGCTTTGATGCAGATTGTGACCAGGCGCTCGCTTACATTTCTGAAGCCTAACACTTCTTGCCTGAGTCTTCCCCTTACCACAAAACCGCAACCAAAAAGCCACTGACAACATTAAAATCATCCATATCCGAGGCTTGTGGTTGTTTCGGAACTAGTTTGTTTTCCGTGGTAGGGAAGTTACCGTGACGCAAAACCCCCAACATGGAGGACCAGACCCTTAGTATAACTCCAAGGGTAGAGCCAGATAAACCGCTCCTTATAGGTCTGTGTTACGAATATGTTGTAATAGCCCATAATAAGGTGTTCACTAAGTAGTTCAACCTAACTGGAACTGTAGAAGCCATCGTTGATTCCATCTGGGGAATTCTTCAGCTGCCACCTAGATAAAGGAGAAGTGCCTTAGTGGAAACACTCCTCCCCCTCTCTCGTTACCGCCTAGAACTGCCCACAGGGGTTGGAACCCCATCTTCAGTTAAAGGCACCCGATGTTCACCACTTGGAGGTGAGAGTAGGAGTTGATAGACAGAGGTTCACTTTGAGAAAAAAGCTGGAGCACAGGTTGAGCAATGAGCCGAGTAGTCCCTATTTTTTGAGGAAGAAATCAAATTGTGTGGAATAAAACGGTATGATAGCGGATATTGTGGTATATTTTAAATTTTATTTCAAAGTAAACAAGATAAAATATCTCAGACATTTTTCGGGCAAGCTTAACATATTTTTGGGTGTGCTGAGTAGGCAAACACCAACGCTACACACAACCTATAAATCAGTAATAATGTGCCTGATGGACAACCTGTTATAAAATATTATAAATCTTATTTGTATTTTTAATGTTATCAATGACTACTCGTAAAACGTTTATGATTTTCCACTCCTCATTATACAACATTTATTTGTCATAGGTATTACAGGAAAAATTTCTGTGACTTATATTATTGAGGTCAAAATTAGTATGAAATTTTGCAGGTTCTTTCCAGTTCTTGATTAATTTTTATAGATCATAATACCATTTCATTTTTTCCAGGAACTCTACTGCAAATCATTAATTTTAGTTGACGATATGTTCTATTATGCATCAGTTGTTTTTAACATGCTGGCTATAATTATATCAAATAAATGCATGACATAATAATAAATAACTATGGTTCACCGCGGTCGGTTCGGTTCGTGGAGTTTTTTAATTGGACGCTCAGTTAAAAAAGATATATTTTTTAGGATTTTACTAATGAATTTTTGAAAGTAAAATATAATCACATGTACCTAATTGTAACGGTATTATGTGATCCACAAATTCAATACAAACTTATGAATTATTTGTTTCCACAGTCGACGACGCGCGGCAGAAGAAAATAAAGTTGTAACTATTGGAGCTGCTTTGGTAAATTTGTTCTTTATTATTATCTACGTGCCTATTTTATTTAATAATACATACATATAACAACCAACAATTTTTTCATACAAATATTTTTAGTATCTTCAAATCCCTCAACATTTGACCTTGGAATACAATAAATTGTTTTATGGATGAACCAGCATAAAAACTTTAGTGTCATATTTTTACAAGATGATAGCAGCTAGGTATAGGTTGGTACTATACATTTAAAAGAATGGCATAGGCAAACAAAATTTACAAAATCTTCAAATCACTCTATAAAAGTGTATTGTGTACATTTCCATACATACCTATATCTATATACCTACTCACTTGTTTTCAATTGTTAAAGAAAAAAAAAAACTTGCAAAAGTAGAGAGTTACCTTCCACCTATTTGCGACAAGTAGTCTACAAACATTCTGTGATCTACTCCTTCGGCAAGGTTTTTGAAACAAAAACTTTAATTCTTCACATTTCAATTGCTTTTCCTCAAGAAGAAGAATAAAAAAACACGTACGCCACCCGCACTAAAAAAAATATTCATATGAAAATGTCTGGCAGTCAACCAAATCCGCCATCATCATAACCGACACACACAAGTCTATACGAGGAACGCACCATGACACCGACATTCCTCTATCCTCTATGACACCATAACATGACAACACGTTAAACTCCAAAGATCCTTCGTTTCGTTCGAACGTGAAACTAAACCAAAGCTTTGATGGTAAACTACAAAAGGAAGGAAACACCGGAAAATGTGCATATTAACTCGATTTTTCACTCCATTCAATATGAATTGTAATTTTCTTCTCTAGATTTTCTTTTTGTCTGAAGAACAAACGAGTTCCAGTAGAACTGACTTTGTCCTCCTGCTGTATGATGTAGCATTTTCAAACACCCACCCCCCATCGTTGGAGCTTCAACTCATAAACAAGAATATATCAATAGGATCGGAAGTACATAACTGCAGGATGTAGGACTACAAAAATAACAAACTATGCAGGAAAGGGGACGGGAGAAGAATCAGGATTGCTGGATGGTGCTATAAATGCAATGTTTCATGCAACGAAGACGACCATTTTTCAACGCACGGCGAAGCAATGGCAGTCAGAATCAGTATTTTAGATGGATGAGGAAAAATGAACTTTAAAACGTTGCGCATAGTGTGGACATAAGGCGATGGCATATAAATTGCTATGAGTGCAGCACACAACTAAATCGGTTTTCCACACTCAACTCAAAATAACTGCACAATGTTAGTAGTTTATTCACAAAAATATGTGAGTATACCTACAAACATAGCTACAAGAATGCTGCAAATGCGTTAAGAAAAAGTGTGCAGTTGGCAGAGTTAAGCGCCCGTCGATACATCCCATTGCAGTTGCAGTAGAATATCCTGTTTCCTGTTGCTCGATTTATATGTATGTACATAATTTTTGTTAAGCTTCAAAATAATAAATAAATGTTGAAATTGGAAAATTCACGTGAATTCCATTGCCAGAGACCTGCTGCTGTAACAGATGCAATGAGTTATTGCCATGAATGGAATTTCTAACATTTAAAACGATACTTTTCTTACATCATTCATGTTTCCTGTAACTATCGCAAAAGGTAAGATGAGATCTAGAAAATATAAGTACAATGTACGTTCATTATGTACAGTACATACTTTTGAGAAAAGCTTCTTATATTTGGACACAAATCGTTCAAAATAACAGTTTAAATTTAAATGAAGATCGATTGACTGCACAAAGTAGCTTAAGTATGTGAGGTTTAAGAAATGTAGTATGTCTTATAGGAGGGTACCTGTGATTTGTTCAGTTGCCAATTCTATATCAACAATTTCCTTAATCAAAAAGAACTTTTTTCTATTTTGACAATTTCGTTTATTAATTCGGTATCAAATGTAGGTACAAAATGTTCATCCATTCCAATTTTTTTTTTGTTGGGACTTGTCTCCCATCTTTCATACAAAAACAGGATTTACGTCCCACGAGTAGGGAACAAACCTTCAAAATATTGTTTTGGGAGTTTGGGTGCAATTCTGGTATTTGCATTTACTTTAAAGAACAAATGCCATAAGTTGTTGTTTTGTTTGTTTATAGCTTTGCAAACATTTTAGAGTCTTCCGGAAAACCGCGGAATGACAAGTTTGCATTTTGACAATTCACAACCTTTGCTTAGGATAAGGGGTATTTGATGGGGTAGATAACCTTTGAGTACCGAGACACATTATGCACAACAAGGAAGATTCGCAAAACTATACAATTTCTGACCTTTTAAAAAAAGAAAATAACAATTGTTGGTCAAAAGACCATCACCTACATACTCCGGGGGTTATAGCAATAAAAAAAAGTGCAACAAAAAGCAATAACAACGAAAGAAGAGAAGGGCGAAACAGTCTACAAGACCAATAACGACGAGACGTAAATGTCGTTGGAAAGGTATTTTTATAAACTACCGTAATTACTATAGAAGGTTACTTCAAATCACAAAATAAGATTTTGTTCAACCTTTGATTTTTCTTTTGTTAACCTTCCTTCAGCACAACGAGAAATACTTGTTCATACAAAAAATTTCTTATATAACTATTTACAATAGTCGTTAGAGCCTTTTTTGAGAAATCAATATATAAGAATAGGCGTGGAAATGGGCGGATTTTAATAAAATCTTTTTTCTAAATTTTTTTTTTTACATTATGGTGAAGAATCCAAAATATTCAAAATAGCTTTTTATGGCCTTTAGTCCTACAAAATGCCTGGCCCCGAGCAAAAAAATTTCCAGTTTAATGATTTGGAATTCTAATTTTGTTGGATATAGTTTACAGTGGTTTTTTGCTAAAAAAATCCATTTTAAATCAATAATTCAATACGTCCAATCCTTAATGTTAAGTCTTCTACTTGGCCGTTTTATTTCAGCAGTATATAGAATTGGTATTTTAAAACCTTCTTATAATCGAAAATATTGTTCTCAGAAACTTAAGAGTGCTTATACCTAATGCTCAAGACTTTTATAAAAGTTATAAATTTTAAGAGAAAGTTTTTATTTTGTTAAGCATAAGATGGGTAGCGTAATCTTGGAAAAAAAGGTAACGGATATCATACTCTATTGTCATTATAACTCTATTATTATACCTCTTGCGAGGAGCTGACAAATCCTTCAAGAGTATACTTGTCATGAATAAGTGCTTCTCATCTAGACGTTCGGACTGTAACTGTACGTCCCAACCACTCCTGCCAACAACACGCATACAGGAATGGTTGTGAGTTGTAAGTACCCACAGAATGTGCGGTAGTGACAGACATTAAAAGTTCCGTCAGTCAATTGAGAATCTTCTTTCCTCAGGTTCAAAGCAAAGAGTATTAGTATTAGTCAGCTCTTGCTTTTGCGGTTTTAATAACAATTAAAACTATAATGTTATAAAAAACACTTGCTAATGAAAGAGAAGTGAAATTGGTTCTCACACCAAGTGGGAAAGAACTCTTCTCTCCAATTATTATTGTCTAGTCATTTTAGCCGAAAAATCAGCCAAATTACGGAAAAAATGGCGGAAAGCTGGATTTTGGTACATAGCATCCCCATGGCATTCTAAGTTAACTGTAAAAAGTCCCCATCGATATGAGCGCTGTAAATAATTAAACGGGGGTCAAAGGCCCCCTAATACGGTTCTTAAGGAATATCTCTCGAACGGTAACTCTTACTGAAAAAATGTGAACTATTAGGTTGTAGCTTAGAAAATTTCCTACAAAAAATGCTAAGTACCTTTTTTTCTTAAGAGTACCCGTTTTCGAAATAATTCAATCGGAGAAAGTTCCCCATCGATTCGGGCTCCACTACATTAATCGAGGGCCACGAAACATGGAATTTATAAATGGAATGGATAAAAACCTAGACTGTGTAGGGTGGTTTGAGAAAAGAAAAAAACCGTAAAGGAGGGTGTTGTATTTTCTCCCCTTTAGCAGGGAGGGGCTATTTTCTAAAAAATTGACTTAAAATAGTACAAAATTATTAAAAAAATGGTAACAGTTACAATCCCATGCTATACCTTTTTGTAAAGCCAACGATTTTTTTTTGTATTTTAATTTTAAATAAAGCAAGTTTTGAAAATTTCAAAATTTTGAGTTTGAAAAATAATCTTCATACTCATTTTACCGTTGTTTTTTTTTTTGTTTCAGTTTTGTAATTTTTGTAGAAAATTCCCCCTCCTGGCTAAACGGTTTTTTCTTTTCTAAGCCCATCCTACACTCTCTAGCTTTTTGTCACATTTTATACACCAATCACCCTGTATAAATGAAATACCATGTTTCGTGACTTTCTACCGGTATCATTATTAATGGAGCCCGAAGCAATGGGGAACTTTCCTAAAACCTTTAAATAAAAATAAAAAATTTTCCTGGGGGATACCACGTAAAAAAACTTATTACAATGTAATTATTGTACTTAACCTTAAAGGTGGTGTAAAGAGCACATTTATACAGAAACATAAAATCCGTATTTACATATACCGATTGAATTATCTCGAAAACGGTTACTGCAGTTCGGGAAATATTTCCTAAAATCCAATGGGGAATTTTTACAGTTTCCTTAGAATGCCATGGGGAATCTATATACCAAAACTCAGCTTTATGCCACTTTTTCCGAAGCAAAAAACATAAATTACTGGACTATTAGATCTTTCTGACTACAAAGTGCAATAAATTTACTTTCTTGTGAGAATTAACTTCACTTTCAAAAGTAGAGCAGAGTCTCACTAAAAGTGGAATAAATTCCCATGTTGTGCAGATGCCCGTGGAATTATTTCCTTGCACCTTGGTTTAATAGCCTGCCTTACGATTCTAAATACAAAAGCTTAAGATGACATTTTTTTTGTAAAAGTTACTTTACGTTTTGGTCTGAAGAAAGTTTTGTTTGTGAAATAAATATTTCAAGTGATTTCTCCTCGTTTCGTATTCTTTTTACTTGCGATAATGTTTGTAGGTAATTATTATGACTAGTAAAACTCGAGATTTTTATTGAACTTGCGAATACGCAAAAATTGGATTTAACGTTACAACTGTGTTTGTCGGTCTATTTCGCGATTTTTCGTCGAAACCTTTTATTCGATTTTCTTTCACTTTTTTTTAAGAACCAAATATAACTTTACTATACAGCTTTTTCTAAGCAATTTTTACAAAATCTTATTTTCCTTCAAAACAGCTTCACAATACTTTGATTTTCTTTTAAATTGTGTGACCAAGGGCATATGCAAATGGGACGGCCGGTAGGGTAGCTCGCCCTGCAAATCAGAATATATTTCAAATATTAGGCAATTTTTCTTTATTTTAAAAGCATTTTAAAACAATTTTTCTGTACCAAAACTATTTCTTGAATGAGTTTGCCATCCCCCCTAACCTTAATGCTGCGTACGTCCTTGTATGTGATTAATTTTAATCATTTGCTTAACAAAATCTCTCAAAAAACTCAAAACTTACTTTGGTAAATCCTTAAAAATGTTTTTATTTGATATAAAAAAAAAATTTAGTTTGAAAACCCAATATATATTTCGTCATTTTTTAGATTTTAAACAGATATTTTACTTTCAGGTTTAAATAACACCTTCCATACAAATGTTGAAAAACCATTGAAGAAAAAATATAAAACATTATTTCGATCGAATTTAAATAAAATTCAATTACAAAATCTTCCAAATATTCATTTTAATTTTATTTTATTAACTTAACGGACTTACCGCGATAGTTTTATTAAAAAAATTGACTTATTTCATTTAAAACCAAACTATCGTGAAGCGCTGAGTACCAATCGTTCTCTTAATTACAGTTACATGAACATAATATAATTCTAAGCTCTTCAATGTTTTTATCAAGCCATTAGATTATTTTAGTGCGACTTAAGAACTTCTTAAAGTACGTACTTTCTATATCTACTTTATATAACTCCATAAATAACACTCAAGTCTCTAAAAATATAACCCCTCAGTCATTGTTGCCCTTAATTCCAAAATTAGCAACAATTACCAACGCATGACTACATCCATAAAGAAAATCCAAATAATCCTTAAAGCCTTTTTCCACGGAATGGTCTTAAACAGAAAACACATTCTTAATCCCATAGAGCCTACTCAAACCCCACCATCATGAAAGGCATGCGGAGTTAAGAAGAGTAAGTACTGTAGCTGTAACAAAGTAAAGTACCATCACCCGAAACGAAAAAAAAAAAAAACAACAACACTATTTTGCTTCTTAAATTGGAAACATAATTCAAGAGAAAATTCATCGCACATGACTGGCTGTGTGCTTTTCCCAGAAACCAGATAAACACTATTGAAACTAAGTAAGGATTTTCTCGGATGACGGCATTAACATGGTCCTCACACCTTAACCACACTTTTGCCTTATATTATATAAGAACTTCCTCTCCATTACTTGGACAAAAATTTATTACCTAACTACTCGTTGCTATTGCTACTATTATTATTATTATTTTTATTTTATTTGACTTAACTGACCTGGTAGGGTATTGTGAGTTGGTTTTCTGATACGATACAAGACTATATACCCTAAGCATTGAATATTGAAACATTAAATTATAGTAATAATAAGTAAACATACTCGAACTTACGGAAAGAATATAAAAGTTTTCAAATGTTTCCCTTACTATATCAAAAAAAGGTGTTTATAAAAAAATAAAATGCACGACTGGGTCGCACGTACCTACTTGCTCTTACGTTTAAATATTTCACAATTTTAAAAATTTCCTATTCATGCATTTCAAGTAAATTTTTTCAGAAATTGCCTTCCCCTGCCTCAGGGGGCTGGAGATAGAGTTTCCCCCATACGATTTTTTTCTTAGGAAATACCCAAGAACCATGCCCTTAAATATTATTGACGAATTACCGAACACCCTCTATATTTCGATTTTTACTTGCGATATACATTTTTTTGAAGCTCATCTTGATACTATTATAATATATTTTTTCAGTTTTTGTCTATCAATAAAACGAAAGATATAAAGAAAAATGCGAAATATTTTTTTTTTTTCCAAAATGGAAAAAGTATTTTTCATCATTATAATTTGAAAATAAAAATTGTATTTCAAAAACGTATAGGAAAAAAAGTATTTTGACAACATTAAAAAGTCTTGTAAAAACCGGTTTACTTTTTAGTGCAGGCAGTGGGGATTCGTTTTTAGTATGTTTTTGGATGATGAATTCAAATCCGTCATCCGTTTTTGGCTATCAGCTCGGGTTCTTAAGAAATTCCCGTTAGAAAATGACCAAACATCGTTTTTTGCTATTTTTGAAGCCTTTTAACATATAGAAATAATTATTTTTTATAACAAGTTTTGCAAAACTATTTAAAAGTACTAATCTTTTTCTTCAAATATCAGTTTATATCTTTCTCTATCTTTCTAACGGGAATTTCTTAAAATCCCGAGCTGATAGCCAAGAACGGATGACGGATTTGAATTCATCATCCTACCATAATCAGTTTTGTGAGGGGCTATATGGAATTGAGGTTTATGTTAATCCTCATTACCCCAAGGAGGACAGAAGAATCAGTAACACCAAGAATTTGATGCACAAAAGTTATGTCAGTTACTTTACGACGTTTTTCGAGAGATTGTTATTAAATGAGGGTTGTAGTTGTGATGACCTCTAAGAGTAAAGTGGAGGTGAAAAGGGGACAATACTTGGCTAGCATATTCAAGTGAAGTCCTACAAAGGTTGTATAGAGAGATTTCGTAGCATAAGGATCTGAAAATTCCTAAAGCCGCATCCACATTATGCCGAATTGTGTAGATCAACATTGTTGATCAACAGTGTTGAGTAAGTATAGACGTGTTGATCGACAAAGCCATTCAACATTTGTTGACCCGAACGTAACCCGATTCAAATGGATAGCAATCGACAAAGCTGTTCAACAAATTTCATTTTATTGAACACATTTGTAGGGTTTTAAATTCAGGAACATAATTTATTGGTTTTGTGCGTTATTAATCACATTTTTACTAGATGAAAAATGCAATATTTGTTGTGAATAAGTATTTAATGTAAATAATATCGTTTTAACTTTATTGTTCACAAGAAAAAATAAAAAAAAGTTTGGTACCACCAGGATTCGAACCCTGGACCCTTCGGTTGGACCCTGACGCATCAATCAGAAAATTTCAAACCACACAAATGTTTGCTACGAAAGTTTTTCACGTACACACTAGCATGTTGATCGACAATGTTAACCAACAATGTTGATCGGCATAGTGTGGACCCACCTTAAGACCAACGCAACGTTTAACAAAGCCAAGAGGGGAGTTAGTCCTAGAAATAACCTAACCTAAGTCCCGCATGGTAGTTACTCTGGAAACAAGGACATTATTTATATAATAGTCTCGTAGTGATGAGCCTAAACGTTTGCGGGAATATGTGATTGCTTGGCATTTACTAGCAATAAGCTCTTAATTGTTTATTTGACACAAATCTAAGAAACAACAACAGATGAAGAAATTTCTCTTAAAATTTTCATATCATCCGCATATGTCAAAGGTCAAGGTCATTGCTTGTCCGGATACAAATAACTGGACCAATATGGCTGCCTTGTGGGACACCAGATTTAGCAATGAAAGGATCTGATGCTGAAGATCTAACCCAAACCTTATATTTGCGATCTAATAAGTAATCTTGATTCTAAGTGATCTTGAAACCGATATATCGCTGATATACCTATCACAACAAAAACATAAATGTTAGAAAAAAGCCAAGTTATCATTATATACAAAAAATCTGTGCGTTAAGTCAGCCATAAAAAACTTCTAAGTTAATGAAGTTTATAATATCAAATATCTTAAGTAGAGTACCTAGTACCAAAATAACTCCAAATGATGATAGACATTTAGTACTTAATGATTATACTTATTGAAAATTGGTAGGCTCATACAAGTCAAGCCAAAAGAAAAATTGCGAAGTAAATCCACCAAATTTCAATCAGTAATCATTAAATACCAAATTTGTGTCATAACTTGGAGTTGCTTAGATATAAGGTACTCTACTAAAGATATTTGTTACCATAAACTTCAATAACTTAGAACTTGGCATATATTTTAGATCTTATTACTTTTTATGGCTGACATTTTACACACCGATTTTGTATGTATTTAAGAACTTGTCTCTTTTTTAACATTTATGTTTTTGTTATGATCACACTCCTTTTTGCAAAGATCTTATTTTTCCAGGTAAAAACCATGCCCTAAATGCTCTGCTGAATTTATCAATTCTGAGAAAGTGGGTTCATGTCACGCCACCTGAACAGAAAATCTCAATTTTTTAAGTTTTCTGTTTATATGCTCATCAAACTCTTTAGTTCTGCCAATTTTCATCACTCAACAAAAATTGGGCGTGGACTATATAATTGATACCATTTAAAATAAAATGCACGACTGGGTCGCACGTACTTGGTCTTATGTTCAAGACACTGCGAGTTTAAGAAAATTGTATATACAAACATGGAAATTATGAGAGAAAAATGTAGAGAAGCATGAAATACGACATTTAAATTAGCTAAAACAACTCTTTTGACAGTTTGAGGTGAAAAAAAAGTATGCCATCTTAATTCATGATGGAATATGATTGTATGGGAAAAAAAATTTTAAAATCGTTGGAGCGGTTTTTTTTAAATTAATTTTTTATATATAAAATTCTTAAAACATTTTTAAGAACAAATTTTGGTATGCAGATTTAAATTATATATTTATGTGTATATAAAAACAAAATTTGAAAAAAAATTGTCAACCCGTTTTTGAGATATCGAATTTTCAAAAAAAAAATTTGAAACTTTTTTTAAAAATCCAAAAACTTTTTTTTTGAAAATTTTGATATGCAATATTATTTAATTTTATCTGAAATTTTTATATAAAAAAATTCATTTAAATCCGTTAAGCTGATAACGAAAAAACTCAAAATAAAAAAATACGTTCTATGACAGGTACTACTAATAGTTGCTATGTGTAAAATTTTATAATTTTTGATGGTAGATCATACTAATTTTAGTATATGAAAAAGTTTAATCAAAATCGTAGGAGTCGTTTTCAAGCAAAAAAATATTTTCCTTTGCGGTTTTTTCACTTTTGTATGGAAGGTACCGTTATTTTTTCATAAATGTGAAATTTTTTCTAAAAATATTTTAGAGAGTACTAAAAAAGTTTTAAATATCGAGTTTCAAAAAAATCTATGATGCCGTTTTCGAAATATTTGATTTTCCAAAAAAAATTTTGAAATATTTTTTAAAAATCCAAAAAATATTTTTTCAAAAATGTTGGTACAAAAAACTATTTACATTTCTTGGAAGATTTTGTATAAAAAAAATAATTGAAATCGGTCATACCATTTTGAAGAAAATCAAAAATAAAAAAAATGGTGCCTTTACTCAGATAAATTTATTGAATTTTTTTTAAGAAAAGTTGTCGAGCCGTTTTTGAGAAAAATACGATTATGTAAATTTGCCAAAAAAAAATGTATGACAGGTACCGTTATTTTTGGTTCTAAAAAAAAAATGAAAAAAACGTGTCGGCAGAATCACCAAAAACCACTAAGTACCAAGTTTGAAGAAAATCGCTCGAGCCGTTTAGGCTGTAGACGAACAGACAGACAGACAGACAGACAGACAGACAGAATTTTGCCACCCACATTTTTGGTGTTCTCTATCATCGTAATATCATGTTTGATTGTTATCTCAAATTTTTTTTTTTGCACGAATCCAAAACTTGCCTTATAGTACCTATAATCGCAAGTAAAAATATATGGGTGAATGCCACGCCCCCTGAGCAGAAAATCCCATATTGTTTTGAGTTTGGGTGGATACGACACCCCCTGAGCGGAAAATTATATATTTCTGACTTTTGTCCTTTAGTATACACTTCATATCCTACCGATCTACCAATTTTTATCGTTCTACACCAATCGAAAGTGCTGCATATAGTTTATATGAAGTTTTGAGAAAGTGGGTGGATACCACGCCCTCTGAGTAGTAAATTTCATATTTTCGATTTTTCCTTTATATGTACTAGCAAAGGCGTACGCAGGATTTTAAATAGGGGGGGGGGGGGGGGGCAGCTCATTAAGAAAATAGTTTTATTATATCAGAAATCTTGCTTTAAAAATTTCAAAAGAAGACAAATCGAATAATGTATGAAATATATTCTTATCAGGGGGGACAATCACCCCTAGCAGCCCCCTTGGCGTTCGCCCTAGTGTACCAGAAGACCTAGTGTTGTGTCAACGGTCTACGGTGTCGGGAAGTGCTCCATAATTTTGATGATCTGTCAGGACCCGTTGTACAAACGTGGTTCAAATTTTGATCCGTGGTTCAAATATTTTTAATGGCTGACTTCGGCGGAATTACTAGGTTCAACGATGGTTCAAGGTTAGTTCAAGGTTCAAGTATGTTATAGATAGTAGCAAAGACCGTATAATACCAAGATATTGCATCTAGTGTAAAAATTCGCAGTCAAAGCGTAAGTACTGTGACGACCCCAGTGGTGACCCCATAGATGTGTGAGTGAGAACCCCGTCTATGTATAAGTTTTACAATCGTGTCGGTGGCGCGGTCGCTGAGTCGTGGGTCTGCGGCGAATAAAGGCTTGCATGTATGTATGTGCTATGTGAGTTCGAATGTGAATGAGGATGTGATACAATACGTGGGAATGTTTCCCTTCCCCCGACCGACCGCATCTAGAGCTGATTTTTGGTGGTTGGTTGAGATGCGGCATCTTGGTATTATACGGTCTTTGATAGTAGCCAATTTAATGACTGAACCATCGTTGAAATTGAACTGAACCTCATTCCATGCTCCGAAGTCGGTGAGTTAAAATGGCTGAACCACGAGTAAAATATTTGTACAACTGGCCCTCAGTGAGTGAGTGAGTGAGTCAGCCAGTGAATCAGTGAGTCAGTTAGTCAGTTACGGCTTAAGCGATTTTCAAAGTCACCACCACTTTACTTAACAAATGGGGGCAACAAATTTGTCTTGGGTACATTTTGGGACACTTCATATAACGAAGTAATTTGTTGATCCCGTGCTTAATATCGGAAGGAAGTTTGACTGCATTTTACGGTCTCTTTAAAAAGAATTGAGTAGACTCCTGCCAGGATTGCGAACTTAGTAATTGGTGGCAAACTTTCACAGTCAAAACTTTAAATATTAAATTTCTATGCCAAATATAGTGCTTCAAAATTAAAAATAGATACACAATCCTTATTAACTTGTAGAAGACGAAAACGATAACGTTTCATAGGAGGACTTTCGAATAAAATTGCAAAATTTGTTCACAACCAACATTACATTTGAAGAATTTATTGATGTCGTAAAAACTTCACAAATAAAAAAGCAGTGATGTCTAAATCGAGTTATTTTCTTATAAGTTCTGCGAAAATAGAACAGACATTTCGTCTCCAAGCAATTTGGTCATTGAATGCCCAATCGATGGAAGAAACAGAAGGGTTGTTCAAGGCTTAATAAGACTTTAAATTCATCGTCATTATTACAGTAGACTGGACAGCAATCGGTCGTTGGTCGTTGCTGTGGCAATCCTCCTACCAATTTAAGGCCGTTCCCAGAGTTACCTTAAATTTCGAATAGGCAGGCCCAAAAATAAATCCCTCAGTACTCAATTTACCGTATTTAATCGATTTTAATTTCCAAAACGAACTAGAAATTGTATATTTCCCTACATACACACATAACACTCATATAATACAAGAACACCACACTCCTCCCTCTGGCCTAACGATTACGGAGCAATAACAACAATACTACTCTGACACCCTTGTGGCATAAATATTCAGGATTAAAGTTTTCCGCCTGCGTTTTGTAGCTCGAACCACAATTCAATTAAAATCGCCTTCGGTTCGGGTGGTGGAGAACACTGCAATTATCATTGAGATGGCCCTTAGAGTTTGGAATCGGAGGGTGGGGGATGGGGGCTGTGGGGATCCCATTTCAAATCCTGAGCACTGCACTTACATCACAACACTAGCAGGGTGCTTGTTGTGCTGTGAAACAATTTTTAACGCCTCATAAAGTTTTAGCACCCTTCTTCTTCTGCCCCACCATCGACCCCAGAGCTAGTCGACACAACGCTCTATACCAACCGATTGTGATTCCGATATTCACAACGATTCAGAACTAATTTCGGAACGTTACTGCTGCTGCTGCTATTCGAGAAAACGAGCCAACAGCTTTAGAGCTCCAGAAAGCAAGGGTCTGCTTCATTAACAGTCCAGTAATTAAGTTAATACTAGTTTTTCTTGTACTTCGGTCGGGTGATAGATTGAATGGGTTCATTGAAAGGGGGTCTTGGGGTGGCTATACCATCATCAGGGGAAGTTGGACATATATTAGTTTTGCTTCTGAGTTCTTTTTTTTATGTTTCAAAAGTGCTTAAGGACGAACGTGTCCTTGTGTGTTTGTGTATTGGTATGTTTATGCCCTATAGTCGTTGGACATTTCTGCTTTCTAGAAACTACTTGTGTTCATGTTAAATATCGCTGCTTTACGAGGGATGAATGATTATCTTGGAAATATACGAAGTACGTTGGAAATTTATGGCCGGTCAAATTGGGTAATAAACAAGTTTTAGGTGAATAACTTCATTCAAAAACTAAGTTTTGTTTTGTAGGTTCATTTCTATATTGTTGTTCATTTGTGTTTCTATAGGTATTAGTTTAAGGTTCTAAGTTTTATGGTCCATCAGTTTATAGCTCAAATTTGCTTTGAATTAGTAGATACTGAGCTTTGATATTAGGACAAAATATATACATACTCGAATATGGGATTTTAATTATTTCTTCGAACAAAAAATATAAATGAAAAAGGATTGAGAAACTTATTTAGGTTTGCTGTGATCCTTTTCTGTTTTTCGTTCCATTTATTTGATGTGTTTTTCACGATATCAATAAAATGCGAATGAACACACACATGAAAGTATGAAATGGTTAATGCTAAGAAAAAATCTTAGAGAGGAAGAAACAATCATCAATGAAAAGATTGAAAGTTAAGTATAATAGGAACATTGATAATAGTTACATATTATTTTAGGTCGTTCCCATTTTCATACGATATTTTTTTTTTAAGCGAAAACAAAAATATACACTGTACTAAATCGCAGGAACTTGGTGAACTCGGTGTGTTTTACGTCCAGTGTTTCAACGTGGCCACGTGGTACTATAGTTTCTTGAAACAATTTCATTGCTAACCGAAAAGAGTGTGAAAAAGGGTGCCAGGAAATAACGCCGAGCGTTCGGCCTTATTTCGATTAACAAAAGTGTAATAACACCGTTTCGCGTTATTTAACTTTCGAAAAGGATATGTATACATACATACCTGTTTGTGCGGTTGAAATTAAAAGAAGATCTGCATATAGTAACTATTAAACAAAGCATTACGTTTGTTGGATGGTTTTTGAAAATTTGTTAATTTAATTTGTAAATGGGAAATTAATTCCATTTGGTCTTATGTATTTGGCTAGGTTTTTCGTTACGAGATCATTCGAATTTTTTCACTGAGATCCGAGCAAGCTGCAAGTTAGGTGGATTCAATCCAGTTAAACTTTAATCTATAGAGAAAAGCCATTCTAATTCTGATTTTTGAAATTGTTTGGTATGGCTTTATTCCCCAACTACCGTTTATCTTACTTCTATTCTAATTTGTCAAAGCAAAATGAGGCCAAACCCCATAGTTAAGCGTTATTTCACTTAAGTGAAAGGGGAGTGCAACTATTTCCATTTAAACAAATTATGCGCTCGTGAATTTTTTTTTATCAAACTAGTCCAGCCATATAAGCATTTAAATCAGCCAAACTACGGAATGAATTTTAGAAAGCTGGATTTGGTACATAGAATCCCCTAGGAAACTGTAAAGATTCCCCATCGATATGAGCACCACTTACAATTTTACGAGGGGTTAAAGGCCCCCAAACGGGTTTTAAGGAATATCTACTGAACAGTTACTCTTACAGCACAAATTTCAAACACTGGGTTGTATTTTCGAAAATTTCCTACAAAAAATATTAAGTACCTTTTTTTCATTAGAATAACCGTTTTCGAGATAATTCAATCGGTAGAGTTACGGATTTAATATCTCTGTAAAAATGTACTGTTTTAGAACACCTTTCCCAAAACCTTTAAATAAATCCCTTTATATATTCCTTTGAACTGTTTCAAAAACAAAACCAATTGTTATGAGAAAGACGCATGAAGCCTCGGATAACGACCCCCCTCAATTGGCAACCAGACCTGGAATGAAAATGGACTATGACCTACGAGTATGGACCTGTAATGTAAGGACACTCTATACGCCAGGTGCTACTCAAAAACTTGAATCTGTCCTCTCGCGGTACACGGCAGATATTACCGCGATCCAGGAGATACGATGGATAGGATCAGGTATAACGAAAAGAAAATATTGCGACATTTATTACAGCTGTCATTAAAGACTGCACATGTTAGGATGCGGATTCGTCGTGGGAAATCGACTCAGATCGAAAGTCATCGATTTTAAGCCGATTAGCCATCGCCTGGCTGTGATCCGCATCAAAGCTACCTTCAAAAATATCAGCCTTATATGTGCACGCGCCCCTTACGATGAAGCTGAGGAGTCTAACAAGGAGGAGTTTTACGACCTCCTGGACGGAGCACAGAGCCTGCCTGGAGTACTATGTCAAAGTCGTGCTCGGAGACTTCAATGCTAAAGTCGGAAAGGAAAACATCTTTGGCGGATAAGTTGGAACGCACAGCCTCCACGAAACGACAACAGATAACGGCTTCCGACTAATCGACTTTGCTGCAGCTCGTAATATGGTGATAAGTAGCACTGGGTTCCCCAGGTGAATGATACAAACAGCAACCTGACGATCTCCATATGGTCGAACCGCCAACCAAATCGACCACGTTCTGATTGGCGCAAGGTATGCATCGAACATCTTCGACGTGCGAGCTTTCCGAGGCGCAAACGTGGACTCTGACCACTTTCTTGTTGTGACAAGGTTGAGAGCCCGACTGTCCAACGAAAAGAAAACGAAGACCGCCCAAAGGAAGAAATTCAACATTGCATGCCTTAGCACATCTGAGAAAGTCAGAGACTACAGTGAGCAATTGACCGGGAAACTCTCTGCCGTTCACCCAGCCACAAGCGTCAACAACCAGTGGAACCAATATCGCGGCATCATTAAGGAGACAGCCGAGACCACCAGAGGCTATCAACCACCAAGAAAAAATAACCCGTGGTATGACGATGAATGCGTGGCATTGAAGCAGGAGACGGAAAATGCACGAATGCAAATGCTGCAACGCAAAACAAGAGCAGAAAGAGAGGAGTACCGTGAAAAGAGAAGGAAAGAGAAAAAAAAACATGCGCAGAAAGAAAAGAGCATCCGCAGCCTCCCAGCTCAAGTATCTTGAAGAGTCTAGCACCGCCAACAACACCCGCCGGTTCTAAAAAACAGCCAAGCAACTGGCATCTGGTTATAGGAATGGCACGCAAGCTCTTCGAAACAGCGAAGGGAACCTAGTCACCGAAGCACAGGGAATTGTAGACGTGTTTAAGCAGCATTTCCAGCAGCTGCTTGATGGGCATTGTGTAGAGGAGGCAACAGAGGAACAAAGAAGCATAAGACCAGTCAATGAAGATCCAGTCCCAGCGCCCAGTACTGAAGAGGTTAAGAAAGCCATCCACAAGCTTAGGAACAACAAATTCACCGGCTCGGATGGCCTACCTGCGGAACTCTTCAAGTATAGAAGAGATGTCCTGGTAGGGTGCATGCACCAGCTCATCAACCAAGTGTGGGGAAGGAAAGTATGCCCGACGACTGGTCAATATGCCCAATCTACATAAAAGGCGATACTATGTCCTGCTAAAACTAAAGAGGCATATCCCTGCTTAATATTGCCTACAAGATCCTATCCAACATACTATGTGAGCGTCTAAAGCCTTTCTGCAACACAATGATCGGCACGTACCAGTGTGGCTTCAGGCCAGGCAGATCAACGATAGACCAAATCTTCACATTGAGGCAAATCCTGGAAAAGACCAACGAATTTCTTCATCGACTTCAAAACCGCATATGATAGCATAAGTCGCCAAGAGCTTCTATTGGCGATGTCGGAACTCGGGATCCCGAAAGAACTGATCCAGCTATGCCGCATAACGTTACAAAGTACGCGGTGCAACGTGCAAATGGGTAGAGTAAGTTAGGGTAATGTGGTATATGCGGGTAATGTGGTATAGGCAGTTATTTCAAAAACGAAGCATGCTTCGACAACGGTTCTTGATTCTGCAGACGGTGATTATGATAAAAGAAGTAATGCGTATTTAAAAAAATCTAAAATCGTCCATTAATTCGCCCAAATTGTTGAAATCCGTAATTGTGTGCAGCTGAGTTTTTTTTTGGGTGGAACAAAAAGTGTTTGAGAGCTTTGAAAAATTGCGTTCCAAACCAATTTGTCAATGCATCCGAAGAATATATTAATCATTAACGTTACTTAATTGTTTGTTTTGCTTAAAAAGTTTTATTTTAAATTTTTTTTTATTTTTGGTAAAAATATAGAGTTTCGGCTAATGTGGTATACTAGCAGTGGGCTAATGTGGTATAGTATTTCTAATGAGGTATAGTATACCACATTACCCAACCTTAAAGTTTATACCTGCGTCAACTGACTTTTGTGCTTTTGCTATGAAGTTTTTTTTTAAATGCTCAAAAAGGTGAAATTGGTAAATGGGACCCGAAAGATATGCAGAGACCCACTTGTACTATGATGATCGATGAAATTTGCCTTCAAGACATTCGGAGGACCACTTGGTATGGTATACCACATTAGACAGCAAGGTGTACCACATTACCCACTACTTTTCAAAAGTGACGATTTCGAGGTCTTATTATTACTGTGTCAATATCTTTGAAAGTTACTGTTAGAATCCGACAAAAACCGTTAACGTTGTAGCTTATATGTTCGTGCTAAAATTTACCAAATTTGGGAGCATTCGTGTCACTACTTTTTATGTTAAGTCAAAAATACAAACATGTATACCACATTACCCTAACTTCCTCTAACAGCTCATCCGAGTTATTCCAGACGTGTACGTGTAGTACCTCGTGGCGTGATGGTTAGTGCGTAGGACTGTCATGCCGAAGGTGTGGGTTCGATTTCCAGCCGTGCCACCTAAAAACAGAAATGTTTTATTCGAGGTACTGCCTCTTGCGAGGAACTGACAAATCCTCCAAGAGTTTTACTTGTCATGAAAAAGTGCTTCTCATTTAGCCGTTCGGACTCGGCAAAAAACGGTAGGTCCCCTCTATTCCTGCCAATAAACACACACACAGGAGTGGTTGTGAGTTGTAAGTCACTAGGCCCTGGTTCTCCACGAGCTGTTGCGCAACTCAATTTATTTATTTATTAGACGTGTACAGGGTTCAGACAAAGAGATGCGCTATCATGTGATTTCTTCAACCTAGTCCAGGAGCAGATAGTGCGCAAGAGTGGTGTTAACATGGAAGGCACTATCTTCAACAGGTCTTCTCAACTGCTTGGCTATGTGGACGACATCGACATCATCGGCCGCTCCAAGAGAGCTGTACTTGAAGTATTCACGGCTATTGATGAACAGGCGAAACGCGTTGGTCTTGAAGTGAATGAGGACAAAACAAAGTATATGCTATCAACAAACAAAGCCTCATCTGTCCATAGCCTAGGAAAAAACGTCATTGTTGGTAGCAGTAATTTCGAGGTAGTCAAGGAGTTCACCTACCTCGGAACAAATATTAATTCCACGAACGACACCTTAGTGGAAATCCGACGAAGAATTACCCTAGCGAACCGCTGCTACTTCGGTTTGGCCAAACAAATGGGTTCAAAACTCCTTTCCCGAAAGACAAAGTGCACGCTATACAAAACTCTAATTTTACCAGTTCTACTCTACGGCGTCGAGTGCTGGACGATAAGTAAAAAGGGGAATCGATACTAGGCACTTTCGAGAGAAAAATTCTTCGGCGGATATTTGGTCCTATATGCGAAGAGGGCGATTGGAGGAGAAAATTTAATCGTGAACTGTACGAGCTTTACCAAGATGTGGATGTAGTCCAAAGAGCCAAAACACGTCGACTACACTGGCTCGGCCACATCGTGCAAATGGACAACAACGCTCCAGCTAAGAAAATCTTCGAATCCCAGCCCCCAGGTTCGAGACGACCAGGAAGACCGAATAATGCTAATATACCTACTTGATTTTCTATTTCCCCTTAATTTTTATCCTGGGACCACTCTGCAATCAGAAACAATGATATTCTAAGAAAGCGTGAGGAAATTAAATAATCAAAAAGAATCAAAGGAACAACAATAACTCTTAAAAACCATTAATATTGAGGATAGACTGGTGGTCCATAAAGTCCTTCCATATTTTATTTAAAGATATTTATAGCTTCAAGCTATTTAAGCCAAAATGCTGTTGCCCCTTTTTGTTTGGCTGAAAATATAAATAATCTCCTCGAACTATTTAATCGACTTCAACAACTTCAAAATGAAATGTTTCAAATTGAATCTCAAACGGTTCTTTATTCTCGAATTCAAACTCCTTCTTTATCGCTCTTTCAAAGGCATCCCTTCGTCATTTTCTGCTGCTTCTTGTTCTTGAAGCCTTGAAGAAGCATACCCTTGCATTGCTATCCTAAGTGCATTTAGTGTGCTCAATTGTAAATTGCATTTGTAACGTATTTTCGGTATCGAGTGGCACACACAAGGATATCATCTCTCTTCAAAAAGTAAAGAAGAGCTTCTTGTCTCGCACTCATTTGCAATTCCAAAGTAGTTGCGTTGCCTTTATAGAGAACATTTCTATGTGTATAAATTTATAGATACGTTCCTCATCGTATCTTCCAAAATTTAAATTAGATTCCTAAGTTTTTCAATTAAGTCGTTTTTACCCGAACTCGTATTTTAAATTAATATATGAATGATTTGTATGGATATTTGTGTGTGTATGTGTGTTCGATGTGCAGTAGTTGTATTATGGCAAAATAGCTAGCTACTGAAGCGTATATCCTTACCAATAACCGCTTACCGCAAAACTGATACCAAATCCTTATTTGAAATGCAATCGAGGAAAACTTTTAAAAATTGCATTGCAGATGGTGTTTGCAGGTAGGTACAATAATTTCATTACTAAGGTAAAGGATTTAAGGTAAACATAAGTTGCGAAAGTAATTACGAAATGTAATTCAAGAGCTCCACACCACATCATGAGGGAGATTGTTTTATAAATAAAATAGCTATATTACTTTTTAATCTGATCCAAGCGAGTCAGTTTTCAAATTAGGCCGATTTGTTGTATCTTGCATACACTAGTATACTGCGCATCAAAAAATTGCACGTACATTTGATTTAATTATTAAAAAAGTTGTTTTCTGAGGCAAATTGCGATAATTTGGTAAACCTTTTGCGATCCATTTATGGGTTTATTCTTTATTGAAAGTTTTATAAAAAAAAAAAACAAAAGTTAAATATATTTCAAAGCTTTATTTAAAAAAAAAAATCAAAAACTTAAAAGAAACTTAAAAATACATCGAATAATTGTAAGTACAGTGGCCTAAAGGTCTTATTTCTTGAAGATAAGTGTGGAGTGTGCCATCCCTTGGCCCTTATTACATGTCTGAGACGGTTTTTAATTATGAAAACGCAAGTTTTGATGTGAGTTCTGTGTGTATTATGTTCCATCCCTCTAAAATCACAGCATTGAGAAAAATTTTTTCCCTTAAATGTTCTTCCAAAAATCTCCAATTAATTGTGTTCGTCCATTGTTGCTTCAACAAAAACTAGATTCCCGGCACCATTTGCACCAATAGCTCCCCAAACCATAATGCTTCCACCTCCATGCTTCATCATTGGCTTTAAATTTCTTACCTCCAAGGCTGTGTTCGGTTTCCGGTACACAAATCTTCGACTGTCAGATGCAAAAATGTTGAATTTGCTTTCGTCAACAAAGATAACATTTTTCCAAAAATCATGCACCTTGTTGACATAGGTATTGGCGTGCTGGAAATAAATGTTTTGTTTTTTTTTTTTACTTTTTTTTATGCGCCCATTGTAATCCTTTGTCTGCAGAATTTTCTCACTGTTTGAGGGTTCAGCGACACATCATGATTTGTTTAAATATCTGCAGCAATTTTTGGGGCACTAATAATGGGATCACACTAAACCATTTTTTCGATTTTTTTTCCAAGTGCAGATTTAAAAAAAATTTTACGACCTCCTCCTGGCGCGACTTCAAAGCTTTGAGAAAAATAAGATTTTGTAAAATTGCTAGAAAATTTGTAAGGAAGGTACCGTTATGTTCTAAGAAATAAAATGCACGACTGGATCGCACGTACTTGCTCTTATGTTCAAGTTGTGTGGGGCTTAAGAACTTTAAAAAATATACAAGTAATTATAGAAAAAGTATAAAAAGCATTAAAATCGTTCTTTTAATTGTATAAACAGCCTGATAAATAACTTAGAGCTCAAAAAAAAGTATGCCATTTGATTACCTGAAATAATATGAATATATGCAAAAAAACAATTAAAAATCGTTGGAGCCGTTTTCTTAAAAATTAATTTTTTATATATAAAATTTTTGTAACATTTTTCAAAAAAAAATTTGGTATGCCAATTTTGAGTATATATTAATATACATTTAAAACTGAAATTTCAAAATTTTTCATCAACCCGTTTTTGAAATATTGAATTTTTAAAAAAAAAATTTGAATCTTTTTTTAAAAATCCAAAATTTATTTTTTCAAAAATTTTGGTATGCAGTTTTATTTATATTCTAACAAAACTTTTGCGCAAAAAAAAATTATTGAAGTCGGATGTGCCGTTAATGAGGAAATCAAAAATCAAAAAAACCGTTATATGGCAGGTACCGTTAATAAATGTTTTTGGTGATTTTTTTTCTTACTGAAATTTACACCATGTCTACAATAATACACTTATTTTTTTTTATCAAAATCGTTGGAGCCGTTTTTGAGATAAATAAGCTTTTCCTTAACGGTTGTATGGCAAGTACCGTTATTTTTTGAGCTAAAAAAAAAATTTCAATTTCCCCTCTGGAGAGTTACAAAAAAACCTTAAGTTCAAAATTTGAAGAAAATCGCTTCAGTGGTTTAGGCTGTAGGTTGAGGTACGGACAGACAGACAGACAGACAGACAGACAGACAGACAGACAGACAGACAGAATTTTGCCACCCACTTTTTTCGTGTTCTCTATCATCGTAATTACATGTTTGATTGTTATCTCGAAATTTTTTTTTTGCACGAATCCAAAACTTGCCCTATAGTACCTATATCGCAAGTAAAAATCAAGAAAATTTGTAAGTGGAATAACCAAAAACCAAGAGTCAAGTTGACAAAAAATCCGATATAGCCACTTAGGCTTATCAAAAAATTACATAAAATAGAACAAAAAATTTAAGGCCAACGACAGTATTGTTTTGTATCATTTTGGAAAGCCAGTATCCCATTTGGCATAAAATTGTTTCAAACTCAACATTTAGCAGACAAATCATTTTTGTTTTTTTTAATTTTAAGTTAGATATAATTTTTTGCCTAAATTTTTTATTGATAGAACTTTTTTCGAAAATAAACCGTAAAAATGGACTTCTGGCTTTCCAAAAAGCTACAGAACGATACTTTAAGTATTGCCGTTGTTATTATTTTTTTTTTTTTTATTTTATATATGTATACTTTTTATGTAATTGGACGGGCGATTGAAATATAACCCGCGTGGTATATATTTCCAATCTACTTCCAACCTATGCATGCTCTGAATTTTGGCAGATCTTACACGAATCACCTAATGCAAAAAAAGGACTATAGGTGATGGAAATAAGAACCATACAAAATTAGAAATTTTTTGTTACTTCATTTAGAACCGATTTAAGCCCATACAAGATGAGCTTTTTTTTGAACGACCACCCCTAATTTCAACAATTTTCTTTCTTCTATCAGATATTATTGGAGTACCTATTTTTTATCGTAGTGGAATTTTTTGAAAAAAAACCTATATCTATGTATCTATTCCTTATTTTTAAATCAAGTAGATGCGCTTGGTTTATATGTACATGGTTTGGAGTTTAGAAGTTAAAACGTCTTTAATGAAAAATCAATTTTATGAAAAATTAAGAGTCTTCAAATAGAAAAACAGTTGTTAAGTTAAAAAAATTTCTTTGACATGAAACTAAAACTAACGACAGTAAGTTGGGATAAGTATGTTTCTAAATGTTTTTAGAATTCTGCAGTTTTTGGTAACACTGCCTGTGGGAAAACATATTATATATACTGTTTATATTTACTTACACTTTATATAGCAAATTATTTAACCCTCTAATACGCTCGCACTATGATCCAATGATAAAAAAATTTAAAAACTATATGGTTTTTGATTTTCATTTTATACAATTAAGAGACTAAAACAAAAAATTGTTTTAAAACTTATTAACTTTTGCCATATATGGCTGGTTGTGCAGTTAGCAATTTAAAAAAAAATTGCGAAATGTGGCATTTCGTCCAACCAAAAAACTGAAGTCGAAGGTTGTGATTTAACATTTAATAAATGTCTTTCGGCGTTTTGAAGTGCTCGATCATAAGACAGGACGACACTTTTAAGGCTCTTTCCGCTCTTGATCAACTACATATTCTGCTAATGCCATGTTATTTTGAAATCAAGAAGAGGAGTATAAACGTCACTTTTATGCCGCCACAGCAAGTATGCCACACACAAATCCAAAAGGTAAAAAAAAATTGAAAGATACCACTCTAGACGGAACTCAAATAACCTTCTTTGTTCGCACAATGTGCCATATGTGACACCCCGAATATTGCCGTAGATGCTTAAGGAGCCATATATGGACGTGACGTTGATAAGAACTAACACGTTCTATCTTGTATCGCAAAAGCATGATGGGAAATTTAGCACTCGAACTTCACTTACCAGTATAGAAAAAAATATTGTCACCTCTGTAGGTACTTGGTTCCCAAAAATAAACCACATTCTTTTCCAATATTTTTTCACTGAGCCTGTAAAAAGCCCACTATTGAATTCGTTTGCAGTTTTTCGTGCTTGTGCAAAGTTAATGAACACAAAATTCACATAAATACATAAACAAAATTCACCTTAACCGATTTAACGGATATTTTCCATTGATATCTGGGGCAGTTTAAGCTGTCGACGCCTGAAGATCAACAGCCATACATATTGGCGCAAAATTAAAGACAGCCTATTTTAATGGCCTTAGCGTGACACTGACACTGGTAATAGTAGGGGAGCCCACGATGCTAAATGTGGATTTACTCGAGCGTCGTTGGGACCTAATGGATTTTGAAGATTTGATGATAGAGAGAAAAAAATGTTAGTAAAGTACATATATCGTTTCATCGGTGGGGGGAGCATCTACAGGTGTTTAAAAATGTTTTAAAAAAACAGTCACGTGGACATATTCGAGCGCGTCAGATATTGATAGTGTATATGGCCTGGGTCTTTCTAATAACGGTGGTATGTTAATCTGCCGGTTTGCGTTGTGGGGGTGGCTATATGCGAGTGTAGAACTTGGAAAACAAATGGATTTACTCAAGCGCGTCAGATTTAAATAGGGGATGTTATGTGACCCCCAAGGATGCTCACATTCAAAAGACTGACGATTCGGATGTGACGCAAGCTTGCGGCAGCTTCTTGAAAATGCAAAAATCGCCATTTTGAAATACTCGAGCGGGTCAGATTTTGATATATATGGTTCAACTCGATGTCGTACATGTGCTGAACCTTAATCTGACGATTATCTGGAGGGGTTTTCTTAATCTGAAGATTTGAAAAGAAGAAACATTTTTATTCAGGATTTTTTCAATCACTGAGGAGAGTATAATAACTTGGGCGCCAAAAATTGAAAACAGTTTTTTTTTAGAGAAGGGCCAAATATGTACAAGCATTTCTTACTATGGGAGGGGGGATCTATGTCACCCCGTTTAGGAGGTAGAGGCAATTTTCGAGAAAAACGACTTACTACATGGAAAAAAAATATTAAAAATCAGCGACAATACTTAAAATTCAAAACAATAACATTTTTAAAACCCAGATATCTGTTCTCTCATCTTACATTTAAATTAAATTATTTATGTCAATAGTTTTCAAAACATTCGTATACAAACTCAAAATTTTGATAAAAAAATGCAAACAAAATGCTGGGATCAATTTTTTTTAAAATTGTGAAGTGAAAACTAAATTTTCTTTGTGTGGTCAATGCTATTATATTAATTTAAAATCAAACACAAGAAACTGGAAGCTTCTGTGTCTTCTAGTTTTTGAGAAAATTGCAAGTTACTGATACTACTTTTTTGAGATATTTTTAATTTGCTTGCACTGCCAGCATTACGGCTGCGTTTTAAAAGTAAGATATGTATGCAACCGCCCTGCTTGGGCTCACTATAGGATTTGGGGTATGTGCGAGGTTCGGTGTTTGCCAAATTTCGTTTGCATTTAATAACTTTGGATGTATTCTCTGTTTCCAAATTCCAATGTCAATAGCTACATGGGAACAGCTATACATAATGATATAATATAATAATCTCATAAAAAAGTAGCATCAGTAATTTACAATTTTCTTAAAAACTAGACGACATAAAAGCTTCCGGTTTTTTCTGTTCGATTCAAAATTAATACGAGCGCTGACCACAAAAAGAAAATTTAGTTTTTCATGCCACAATTTTGAGAGAAATTGATCCAAACATTTTCATTTTTTTTTATACAAAATTTGAGTTTAAATGCAATTATTTTGAAAAATATTTACACAAATAATTCAATTTAAATCTAGGATTAAAGAACAGATTTCTGGCTTTTAAGACCGTTATTGTTTTGCATTTTAAGTATTGTCGTTGATTTTAATATTTATTTTTCCATTTAAGTCGTTTTTTTTTGAAAATCTACCTCCTAAACGGGGCGAGAAAAACGGCAGATTATACTTTTCCCGTTATCCTAGAATTATTTGCTTCACAATACAAAAAATTCAACCGCGCTCGAAAATGTCCAGGTGACAATTTTTTTTGCAAGTTTGTAACCCTCCCACTACCTTAGGTCACACTCAAATCGTCAGATTATTGAAATACACACTTTTCAGCATGTAATTAACAGTCCTGTGAAGTTAGCAAAAAAATTGTTTAAAATTAAATAAAAAATGAGAGTTCCCGGTAGCAAACAAAGAGTTCTAGAGTTCCTCATACTTTTTTTTAATAGTTCTGGCGAATGGAGTGTTAAAATTAAAAAAAAAAGTTTTTTTTGCTAACTTCACGCAGCAAGGACTTTTTTGAGAAAAAGAGTTCTGAGCATGTTTTTCACCTCAAAATCAAGAGTTCTAGAGTTCCTGATGGGTTTAAGAAAGAGTTCTACAAAATTGAAAAAGTTAGGGCAATTTAAGGTGCCCATCGACTTAGAACCAAAAATTTTCAAAATCCACAAAAATCGAAAAAAAGGAGTTCTGATTAGAGTTCCGGATAGCAAACAAAGAGTTCTGAACATTTTGTTAATAACTTTTTTTTCTAAAATTAATTTTTCAAAAATTATTCGCAAATTTAGGTGCGAATAACTTTTGAAAAATTAATTTTAGAAAAAAAAGTTATTAACAAAATGTTCAGAGCTCTTTGTTTGCTATCCGGAACTCTAATCAGAACTCCTTTTTTTCGATTTTTGTGGATTTTGAAAATTTTTGGTTCTAAGTCAATGGGCACCTAAATTTGCGAATAACTTTTGAAAAATTTGTTTTAGAAAAAAAAGTTATTAACAAAATGTTCAGAACTCTTTGTTTGCTATCCGGAACTCTAATCAGAACTCCTTTTTTTCGATTTTTGTGGATTTTGAAAATTTTTGGTTCCAAGTCAATGGGCACCTTAAATTGCCCTAACTTTTTCAATTTTGTAGAACTCTTTCTTAAACCCATCAGGAACTCTAGAACTCTTGATTTGAGGTGAAAAACATGCTCAGAACTCTTTTTCTCAAAAAAGTCCTTGCTGCGTGAAGTTAGCAAAAAAACTTTTTTTTATTAATTTTAACACTCCATTCGCCAGAATTATTAAAAAAAAGTATGAGGAACTCTAGAACTCTTTGTTTGCTACCGGGAACTCTCATTTTTTATTTAATTTTAAACAATTTTTTTGCTAACTTCACAGGACTGTAATTAACCTACTCTAACTTATTCTGACGCGCTCGAGTATTTCGAGCTATCGATTTTTTTTACTAATCTGACAACCTGCCCTATAGGCTATTGATTATGTCATATAATAAGGAAGTAAGACGTTCACGGAATTTTATTGTAAAAATCATCAAAGGGGTCATTGAAGATGAGAAAACCGCGGAGTGCTATTAAATTGGAGGGTGCATTTTTGAGAGGGGGGTGCAAAAGCACCCTTTTTGGTTTTTTGCATATTACTCGAAAACGAAGCAAAATTTCGAGATAATTCTCTTAACCTTTTTTGTAGAGAATAAAATTTACCGTCGAAATGGATATTTGAAAAAAAAAAATTTAAAATTTTTAGTTAGCTAATTTTTAAAAAAATCATTGCAAAAAAATGTGAAAAATCGCATTTTTTGTTTTTTTTTTTTTACGTATTTGCTTATAACTTTCTTACCAGCAGAGATAGGTATAGGCATTGCCTTATATAAAAGAAAGATAAATAAATTTTCTTTAAAATATATTTAAAAAAAAAAAAACGGTTTGGATAAAAATCGACCGAGAAATAGTCGTTCAAACTAGGCTGATGTAAAGTTTTTAAAGCTTTATAAATGGCATTTTTGGCTATTTTGATGGACTTGTTAGATTATACATTCAAACTGGGTGTATTAGGAAGTCATGACCAGTTGATTCAAAAATAAAAGTCAAGTTTCAAATTTTTCGCAGTTTTAGGGTTGCCATCTAATTTTTTCAAAATTTAAAATAATTGTCAAAACCAACACACTTGCTTTTACAAAGCCAGGTTTTGAGCACATGTTAGCGTATACCTTCTCCAACATGTAAAAAATTGTGTGACCAGTTTTACGGTTGAAGGTCCTTGCCAGACCAGCTCAACATTTTCTAAGCAGGTATTAAAGAAATAACTTTTTTTTTATTTTGGAATGCCTAACTTGTCTGGCACTATTTTGTCCATATATCGAATGGCATAAACTACCAAATTCCCCGGTTTGTAAAAGTAGATTTGTTAGTTTTGATAATTATTTAAAAAAATTAGAAAACAAAAGGAAACAAAAATCACCAACATTATAACATTAAGGGCCGTCTGGCATGCATTTTCGACAGCCAAACTTGTCTGGCACAGTTTTGTCTCTATTTAAGGAGACATTAGATAGCATATATTGAAAACCCGGCTTTGTAGAACAAGGTTTGACAGTTATTTTAAATTTAAAAAAAGTTATTTCTTATAATACCTACTTTGAAAAAGTTGAGCTCGTCTGGCAAGGAATTTCAACCGCAAAACTTGTCTGGAACTATTTTTTTTCATGGTTGAGAAAGTATAAGCTTACATGTGTTCAAAACGCAGCTTTGTTAAAGCAAGTGTGTTGGTTTTGACAATTATTTAAAATTTTGAAAAAATTAGATGGCAACACTAAAACTGCGAAAAATTTGAAGCCTGACTTTTATTTTTGACTCAACTGGTCATGACTCCCTAATACACCCAGTTTGAGTGTATAGTCTAACAAGTCCATCAAAATAGCCAAAAATGCCATTTATAAAGCTTTAAAAACTTTACATCAGCCTAGTTTGAACGACTATTTCTCGGTCGATTTTTATCCAAACCGTTTTTTTGAAAAATGTATTTTAAAGAAAATTTATTTATCTTTCTTTTATATGAAGCAATGCCTATACCTATCTCTGCTGGTAAGAAAGTTATGAGCAAATACGTAAGAAAAAAAACAAAAAATGCGATTTTTCACATTTTTTTGCAATGATTTTTTTTTAAAATTAGCTAACTAAAAATGTTTTAATTTTTTTTTTTTCAAATATCCAATTCGACGGTAAATTTTATTCTCTACAAAAAAGGTGAAGAGAATTATCTCGAAATTTTGCTTCGTTTTCAAGTTATAGGCAAGAAACCAAAAAGGGTGCTTTTGCACCCCCCTCTCAAAAATGCACCCTCCAATTTAATAGCACTCCGCGGTTTTCTCATCTTCAATGACCCCTTTGAAGATTTTTACAATAAAATTCCATGAACGTCTTACTTCCTTATTGCCCTGTTTTTTAGGACTGATATAAGGTGGAGGTACCTACTCAGCAGCAGGGTGCAAGTGTCCTTTATACTAATCTGACGCGCTCGAGTAAGTCCCAAAATCCCTTAGTGGGCTCCCCTACTATTAACAATTGTTTAACTTTAATGCAGTTCTCTAACTTTTCCTGAATTATAGACACAATGCTATAGTTAGTGCCGCGTTAAGACCATTTCTAAGCAAATTAATGTTGAACGCGCCTAAATCAATAACAGTTCGTGCGACTGACGTCATTTGAGGTAGTGTGATACGAAAAAATTAAAATCGGACTTTGGTGATTTTATCTTTAATGCAAGTGTTAAAACATTAGGTTGATTTGACATCGTGTTTAATTTAAGAAAACGTGTTAGCTTCACTATAATGTGGCGCCAGTATGTACATACATACATATATGGCTTCTTGTGCAGTAGATAGTTAAAAAGAAAGTTAGTTGGTATCTAACATATTTTTACAGAGAAATACATACATATTTATTTTGAGACATCCGTACTTTTTATGGTTTTGAATTTTACTAACCTTTTGAAAATGTTTGAATTTGGAAATATTTTAACTTAGAATCGTTTTTTTTACAGAACTGAAATGTTTATATTTTAATAAATATATCGTATTCACGAGAGATTTCTCGGTTTCGAAAGAAATGGACTTTGGGAGTTTTCATAGAACGACAACGCGAGGATATAATGTTTTCCACCCGAAAATAATAGTTAGTCCCGCTCCAGAACATAATTCTATAATTATGCCACTAACTCCAGCCCAGAAATTTGGTGGTAGCCCATTCAAGTTGTTTTTGTTCATTCAAAAGCTTCAAAATAGTTAATATTTATCATTGGAGGACTATGTAACTGAACAAGATGACATTTATCCAGGAATTTTTTTTATGTTCAATCCAATTCTACGTAGGTACATAAAAAAGGGTCTTTTCACTATTACTTAAGTCTCTTTTTTAAATTTTAAACTTTTTCAGAAATGTTTCACTCTTGACAAACAAATTCTGCAGTTATTGATTGTCTCTTATGAGCCAGTTATAGCGATCAGGAAAATCCATCTGAAAAAGTTGAAACAGTATAAAACAGAATGCAAAACTTTCCTGATTGAAAAGCATACCAACATTTTTTTCAGCCACAATCCTTTCAGTGGAACAGGACAAAATTGGAACTCAAAATTATTGGAATGATTTGGTCCATTTTGTTTGATAAGCTGGCACGAAAAATTAATTTACATCAGGAAAATACCTACATAAATGTATTTTAAGCCAACAATTACACTGTGCTAGTTCAAAAAACCGACAGATGGCGCAGATATCTACTAAAGATAATTCGGATATGCTGAACAAGATGGCGTACTTAGTTTTTCGAGATTAGGTCAAATAAGAAAGATTTTCGATTTCAAAAATTTGCTTATAAGTCTGAAATAAGCGATAAAAATCTTGATATATTTGATATGTTTTGATTAAAAATTGATGCTAATTGATCAAATATATATTTTTTTAGTTAAATTACAGTGTAAAATTTATAAATTCAAAAAAAAACTTACAATTCGACACTTTAATACACGTTTTTCGACAGAAAACACATCATTTTTTGTTCAATTGAAAATTTTATTAGTAAAAAAAATTTCATTGAGTTAATAATTGCCATTGATTAGTGAAGCATTTGTGTTTCAAATCGAATGAAAAGATCTGAAATAATCCATTTGAAAATGTTTCATTTCTCTGATAGTGAGCCTCTGAGACAAAATGTACGAAGTTATGTCTCTTATTTAAAATAATTCCTTCCAAAATGCAATTTTTAAAAATTTTCAAGAAATTCTACATGCATCTCTCTGCTTGGACATCTTAAGGGCGGAATTGATGATCTTGAATTTTTAAGGAAGGGTTTTTGAATTATTTAAAATCAAAGATTTACGGAATAATAAAGAAGAATAACTGTAATTTTTTACAAAAGACGACGAAATTATAAAAATCACTATACTTATTTTATCTATAGGCTAAGTTCAGAAGAGTGTAGGTCTGAATATAATATTATTATCAAACGGCAACATTTTACAATTCACGTCGAATTATTTTTATTTCAACTGCATTCACTGTAAACCTTCAATAGCCCACAGACCAATGATTTTAAGCCCTCATTACTCTTCGAGCATTTTGAAGCACAAAATTGATTGTATATTGCTTTTTCCACATCTTGTTTCGCTTGGCCACTAAAAATTAATTATAGGCTAATATATCAGAAGGCAGCACACACATAACGAACTGCCCTGGTCTAAAGGCGGTTGACCCAATTTGCCAATACCAATTGCTCTAGTAGAAGGCGGAACACTATTATAGTTGTCCAGCTGTGTATAGGTATGCTAAAAACGTACCATAAAACCACCGCACCACCCATCATCATCATCACCATCACCATCATGGTACACAGGGCTTCATAAATGATTTGGCTAATTGCATTCATTAAGAAACCTACCACATTTTGCATGTAGCGTGGTATACCTACCAAAAACGAGGGTACAATTTGTGCATGCATGAAAGTTCAACATTCCTATTCACTTCTCTCTTCTGTTTCCCGCTTGCCACAGATGGAATAAAAAACACGCAGACACTGGGTAAATCTTAATTAACTATACTAACTCTGGCGGGTACCATTTTTGCACCCTCTTCTCCATGGTCACCTGGTCAGAGTAGTTATTGGATGACTGGCTGGCTAACAACCGACCGAAGGACCATTTCCAAATTTTCATTTCAGAGGGAAGCAACAAAAACGAATATATGTATTCTAGTTTTGCATTCAGATGGTTTTTGAAGTTCGGTCTGCCGCATGCGTCACATTTAAATCACTCCTTAGCTTTGGTTTTGGCAAAGGTGTTCTGTCGTTTTTCTACCTCGTTGTCCTTCAATTTAATTCACAACACAAAGCGACGTACATACAAATGTATAAAGGATGCAATCAGACATTTTTGATTTCCTCTTTTGGAAAATTCTCTTTGTCTGGCAGTTTTGATTTTGTTAAAATAATAGGTGACATCAAATTAAAGGACAATAGCTTAGGTTCATAGCCGAAATCGTCGAATCACTCGTCGTTATTGGGAATTTCTAAAAAATTAGGGCGGTAAACGAGTTGATAAAACAGGGACCAGCGATGCGGGAGACTTTAGATTAAACTTTTAATTATTAAAATTAAATTTGTAGGTAATTTAATTTAAAATACTATTTGCTGCTGGAGTTCTGGCTAGACTATGCAGCAATGCACATGCCCTATGCGTGTCAAAGCAACTTTCACGAATGGGAAAATGAATAGATGGATAGTTATCACAGTTAGTTAATTGTAAATTAATTGTGACAGTTTAAAATTCGTCGTTTAATATTTTCTATGTTTTCTATGTTTTTTTGGACGCTTTGATTACTTGATATTAAAAAGCAGTACCCTGTCGAAAATCAGTAAAAGCTTAGTGGTTAATAGCTTTATAATTTTCCGTTAATTAGGTGTCACTAGTTCAATTTGATCGTGCTATGTTTTTTGGGTGCTTTGCTTGCTTGATATCAAGTTAGCAAAGCAACTCTCACGGATCGAAAAATGGGTAGGTGGATAATTTGTCGGTAGTAAGTCGTTAATTAGTTGTGACGATATCATCATTCTATGTTTTCTATGTTTAAAGCAATAAAAGCTTCCAAAACTTAATTTGTATTCCTTAATAATAATTTAATGTAAATTAGTTGTGACAAATTCAATTTTGTTTTCTATGTATTTTTTGGAGATTTGTTTTCTACGAGTGTCAAGTTTACCAAAGCAACTTTCACAAATCGAAAAATGGGTGGGTGGATGATTTGCCGTTAATTGGTCATTAATTAGTTGTGAAAGTTTCGAATCTTTCGTTTAATTTTGTATGTGTTTTTTGGGTGCTTTGCTAACTTGACACTCAGAGAAAAGCTGTAATTTCTTTTTTTTTCGATTTAGAAGCTTTGAACCCATTTGCTTCCCCAAACTGATATAGAAGCGATTTCCTAGGGGCGTACAAACATCGTGTGAAAAGTAATATGAAGAATATACATGAGAAAAAGAGTGCGCTGCTTGCCACGTCAACAATGCCTGAGGAGTGTCGCTTGTGGAGTTACTCCGATTAAGATACTTCTTCTTTTAAGTTTTTATTGTCAGTAGTTATGGACGTCATGTCATAGTTAGTGAGCAAATGTTCGCTTTTTTGCTTGTTGACAGTATGTTCTACGAGCAATCCTCGTTTACTTGTAGACTTACAAGTACATTTGTATTTACGCTTGCCCAACAGAACCAGATTGAAGAAATCGCAAGATTTAGGGCTGTGGCCCAGGATGTTTCCTTTGTGCCTCTCCCTTCTTTCAACCTCACCCATAGCTTACTTCCCACCCTCCAGGCGCCAGGCCCATAGGCCTGGTTGTGAAGAGGTAGACGCACCTAAGTTGCATGTAGAACTCTGTCCCTTATATTCGCTCTACTAACAGTTATGAAAGTAAAGGTAGCGCTAAACGACGAACATGCTCGCCGAACTTGTTCTTTTGCGTTATCCCCTACACGACGAACACATTTGGCGAACATTCATTTCGTGTTGAATGTTGATTCTTCAAAGCGTAAGCATGTGCGATAAAGAAGCGCAAGTCGTTGCGTTGTTGTAATTTCACAGCAAAAACGAGGTTTGCTCGCGAACATGGCCCTACATGGCGAACATCGAAGCCAACAAACACGACAAAATCGAAATTTTTCGCCAACACCGAGCCGTTCGTCGTGTAGGGGATGGTTCGCAAACGGCTCGCTGTTGGCGAAAAATTTCGATTTTGTCGTGTTTGTTGGCTTCGATGTTCGCCATGTAGGGCCATGTTCGCGAGCAAACCTCATTTTTGCTATGAAATTACAACAACGCAACGACTTGCGCTTCTTTATCGCACATGCTTACGCTTTGAAGAATCAACACGAAATAAATGTTCGCCAAATGTGTTCGTCGTGTAGGGGATAACGCAAAAGAACAAGTTCGGCGAGCATGTTCGTCGTTTAGCGCTACCTTTAATGGCTCTCACGGCCTCAAACATAAACAATTTTCTGTTAAACTGCGTTTCATTCAGTATATTTTGCTATTGTGCTGTTTTAAGGAATAGTAAAAGAATTCAACTTTATGTTAACTTTAATTTTTGCGTCAAAATGATTTTGAAATTGGTTGGATTTATTCAGTTTGAAACTCGGAGCGAATGTTACTGAAAATCCGAGATTTTGATATTGGAGACTTTAATTTTCGAGATTTTGGTTTAACAAATCGGTTACGCAAATCGTATTTCAAAGCAATATTTGTTGACGGAAGAAAATAACTCCATAAAAGGTCTGAAATTTTCAGTTTTTTTACTTCTCTGGAAAAAGGCGATTTAGGGCAATTTGGTAACATTTGTGGATCGAAATACACTTTTTCCGTCAAAAATAGTTTGTCCCCATCTGTCAAGCCATCATTTGTCAAACTATGTATATTGAAGTGTGGCTAAGATGTGGATGGATTAAAAAACCACTTAAAATTCCGAACCTTCAAAAATGGTTTATTAATTCTCCGGGAAAATGTGATTTAGGGCACTTGTTTGAAATTTGGGTCAAAATAAACTTTTTCCGTCAAAATATAGTTTGTGTCCATATTTCAAGCTATCAACTGTCGAATTCTATTGAAGGAAGCCTACGATATCGATGGGTTAGAAAACTTCTAAGAATTACGAAATTTTGAATGTTTGTACTTCTCCGGAAAAAAGTTATTTCAGGGCAATTGGTTAACATTTGGATTAAAATAAACTTTTTCTGTCAAAACATTTCTTTCCCTATCTGATATGCTCTCAATAATAAAAATCCATTGAGGATGGATGTGAAAAACCTACAAAAATTAGAAATGTTCAGTTTTCTACTGCTCCTAAAATCTAATTCAATTTGCAAACTCAGGTTGCTGATTCCAACTCGATTAAACTCGGTCTGGGAAACAATTTCAATTTTGTATTGGAGAAAATATTTTCCGTATCTGTATCTGGCTCTTTTGTACCCTTTCCCATTAGCTACGCCACTGACTGATTTAAAACAGCTGTTCTATTTATTCTATTCTCATTCTTATATCATCATTTTCCTTACGCATTTTATATTTTATTTTAGTCGTGCGTTCTCACAATGTCTATAATAATCGAAATAATGAAACAGAGGAGATGATTTTAATTTATAAAAAGCAAAATATATATAAAACGTCACAATTTGTCTGGAAAAATAATGCTTCGAGCATTCTCTTTTCACGTACAGTGGTTACAACTGTCAAATTTTGCGATGGAGCAGCGTACCGCTTGGAAAAAAATCCGAGATAAAATTTGTCCAGGGAAAAATTTTTGTCCAGGGAACGTTACAAAATAACGCAATTGTAAGGTTCCTGGATTTTTAGATGCTACCCATTTTTTCGAATATCTCAAGAAAGGTGCCAAAAATCGTGGGTGACTTGCATTCTCCCACCGAGCAACTTGACAGAAACTCTTGCCCTGAAATCACTTTTTTTTTTCATATAGCGACATATCTCTGTTTTGTGCAGGGGATGTCATAAAAGAAAGTATTTATTTTCTTAAGTTCCATTGTGTTACGATACAAAAGAGCAAATAGAGTTTTTAAGGGCTAAGGTTTTAAGGGCAAAAATTAAGCTTCTTAAACTACATATTTGTAATACAAAATTAATTTTGCAATGCAATATCATGAATTTTGAAGAACGTCACCCCTCCCCCCACCCTGGGCAAAAGTCTGGATCCGCCCTTAATCATGCTTCTAAAATCTACCTTAAAATCAAAAGGATTTTGCTCACATTTTGTTAATTCCATTGAAAACTAATTTAATCAAATAGAGCTAACCGTCGAACTGCGGTTATATGCGCATCCAACTGTTTCAATCTTCCTTATTATATGTATGCACATTCCCTATTCTAAGCCTCTACTAATACACAAAGCCCAACCCCAAGCCAACTGTATACATGTAATCTACCATCAGGAATACCAACCTACTTAACTCATATATTTATCGATGACAGGGAATAATTATTACAATCGGAAATTAAAATCGTTATCGGAAATTGATTTTTCATGATTTATAGGTTCCATTTCATCCGTCACTTTGGGGTCGTCGTCGTAGCCGGGTGCCTCTGATAATGATTAAGAGTCGTTAATTGCTCCACTGATGTGATGGGTGGTTTATGTTTGTATGTTTTCTATAACTTTTTTTTTTGTTTCAAAAGTAAATCAAAATGTTATATGGAAATATTTCCATCATCATATAATACTACAGGGTGTGTCCTGGGTGAAAAATTTCCTTCCTCCCTTCGTACCCCTTCAGAGATTTCGATATGGAAATATAGACGTATCTAGGTACCACATAAAAAAAGGATATTTATGAAAACATCCAATGTGAATTCTTTTGACGTTTTATAGACAGGCTTATATATTCAATTCATAGTGTTGCAAACCACCGCACCGGGCACCTAAGGAGCGAAAAACATTGTTATCCACTCTGTGGAAAATTGCTTTCCAACCCAAATATGCAACTTTTCGTTGATCCAATATGCGCACGGATATAGCAAGGATTTAAATTTGGTTGTTTTTTTTTGTTTGTATTTTAAGTTCAGCCTCTGCCACTTTTCTTCTCTTTCTTGTTTGCCCACCGCGCCGCCGAAGAGTGGAAAAGTATGCAACAGCATTTTATGAGAAGAAACTATTGACAGGTGCAAACTGGTTACAGTAGAGTTGGCAAGTATAGAATTCTTGTGCAACTTTTTGAGTGAATATCATCTCTAATTTGAATTTTCATTTGAATGGGGGTTTTTTTTCAATAAGTTCATCTTAATCAAACCTACAAAAAATTGCCCAAGTAAAGCTTCCAAGCAAGGCCCCTCTATCAAGGTCCTCTAGCTTCTACTCTGACTGAAAACACAATTAATGCAGATTCCAAAGGACAAAACAAAATGTTTTTAATTTTAACAAATCACACTTCCTGAAAAACTAAGGTGTATTTACGATCCTTTGCAACTGGTGGAACACAACAACCCAATAATCTTAATAATATTCCCAATTTGTATCACAGAACCCCGAAGATGTGTTGAAAGAGTGCACGAATCGACTTTTCAACCAAGTTTAGATGGAAGGAAATATAACATGCCCGATGACTGTTTTATCAGCTCCATGTGTTCCATCTACAAAATTGGTGATCCTATGTCCTGCAAAAACTAAAGACATCACATATCCGTGGATGTACATACTTCGTATACAAGATTCTATCCAACTTACAGTTTAAGTGCCTTGAGTCGTTCTGCAAAACTTTAATATCCACAAGTACCAGTGTGACTTCCATCCAGGAAGATCAACCATAGACCAAATATTCACTCTCAGGCAAATCCATGAAAAGACTAACCAATTTCAATTGAAGCACCCAGTGCAACAACCAGATAACTCCACTATTTTGCGAAATATGTTTTTTAATGCAGAAATACGAAAAAAAAATCCTGCATCGTTCGGTGTAAAAAAATGACAAATCCATTGACTCTTGGATAAGGAAACTCGGGTTTGGAGTTATCACTCTATTCAAAACGGAGCAAGAATAAGACATCTCCTGGAGTTGTCTTGTTTTTGCACCGCTTTTCAACACAATAAATGCTTGTGCACCGCTTTAACAAAGTAAGCTTTTGCACCGCTTTCATAACAGTAAACGAGGTTTACAGGTATGAGTGTATAACAAAGTTTTTGCTTGAATTTACTGTATTGTTTTGAAATGTATCATTTGGTTCAGTTAATTCTTGGTGCGAGGGTACGTAATTAAAAATAAATTGCACGACTGGATCGCACGTACTTGCTCCTATGTTCAAGTTGTGTGGGGCTTAAGAACTTTAAAAAATATTCAAGTAATTATAGAAAAAGTATAAAAAGCATTTAAATCGTTCTTTTAATTGTATAAACAGCCTGATAAATAACTTAGAGCTCAAAAAAAAGTATGCCATTTGATTACTTGAAAAAATATGAATATATGCAAAAAAAAAATTAAAAATCGTTGGAGCCGTTTTCTTAAAAATTAATTTTTTATATATAAAATTTTTGTAACATTTTTCAAAAAAAAATTTGGTATGCCAATTTTGAGTTTATATTAATATACATTTAAAACTGAAATTTCAAAATAATTCATCAACCCGTTTTCGAAATATTGAATTTTGAAAAAAAAATTGAATCTTTTTTTAAAAATCCAAAATTTATTTTTTCAAAAATTTTGGTATGCAGTATTATTTATATTTTAACAAAGCTTTTGTGCAAAAAATTTAATTGAAATCGGATGAGCGGTTAATGAGAAAACGAAAAATCAAAAAAACCGTTATATGGCAGGTACCGTTAATAAATGTTTTTGGTGATTTTTTTTCTTACTCAAAGGTATATCATATCGGGCAATTCCATGGTAACTCACGTTACATTTGGGAGAGTTTCACGTTCTCTTTCATTAAAATTTCCATACTTATATAAATATAAATAAAACAAAATATAAACTCTATACCTGGTAATGATTTCGACTGCTAGGAAAAAATATAATTTTTGGGAAAAATAAATTCTTTCTTAGTACAAAATACTAAAACGTGCTGGTAACTCACGTTACCGTATTTGGACACGGGTTTTGTAGCAGTACTAAGCAAATATTCTAAAAATTAAACAAACCAATAAAGCTTAACTGGTTAGTTGAATTAGATATAAGAATTCATCAGCCTGTTTATATCTGTACACAAATTTTAAATTATTGAAACTATTTTATACAAATTTAATAAAATACATGGTAACTCACGTTACAAAAAGTCGGTAACTCACGTTATTTCACGTTTTTAATTTAAAAATTTAGGGCTAAGCCTTTTATAATTTCATTTTATTTTCAGTCGTAAGCTTGTAACTTGTAGGATATTTTGAAATTCTAATTTTAAAACTAGCAAACAATAGACAGGAGGCTAGATAAATTTTCAATTTTTCTATCTTCATGTCCACTTTTTCATGGAATTACCCTATCTACAATAATACACTGATTTTTTTTTATCAAAATCGTTGGAGCCGTTTTTGAGATAAATAAGCTTTTCCTTAACGGTTGTATGGCAAGTACCGTTATTTTTTGAGCTAAAAAAAAAATTTCAATTTCCCCTCTGGAGAGTTACTAAAAAACCTTAAGTTCAAAATTTGAAGAAAATCGCTTCAGTGGCTTAGGCTGTAGGTTGAGGTACGGACAGACAGACAGACAGACAGACAGACAGACAGACAGACAGAATTGTGCCACCCACTTTTTTCGTGTTCTCTATCATCGTAATGTCATGTTTGATTGTTATCTCGAAATTTTTTTTTTGCACGAATCCAAAACTTGCCCTATAGTACCTATATCGCAAGTAAAAATGAGTGAAAGTGAATCAGATTTTTCCATATCGGGCTCCGAATATGAAAATGGATCTCATGATGAGGAGACATCGAGTAGTGCTGATGCTTTACCTGTTCAAAAAGGTAATAAATTAATTCCAATGTTTGAGTTTTCAGTGTAATATTATTGGTTTGTATGGCTTCAGGAAAAAAGCGTGTGCGCAATCAGAACGCGTGGAAAAGAAACGTAGCTAAAAGGAAGAGAGCAGAAGGCTAGAAGTACACAAATCGTAAGGGAAATACCGTAGCAGCAAAAACAATGGGCCAGCCATGCAGTTGCAAAAAAAAATGCTTTGACGCTGGACGCCAGATTCTGTATGCAAAAGTTTTTCATGAATTTAATAAGCTGGGAAATAAAGAAAAACAAGACGCATATTTGTGTGGATTGATAAGGCAAAATGCAGTTAAGAGGCGTCGATCTGCGAGTGGAAATGAGGTGAGGAAATTCCAAAATAAATATTTTATACGGGGCATTAAACATGAAATAGAGGTATGTAAAAAAGCATTTTGTTCAGTTCATGGAGTCCATAAAAGTCGAATCGAAAGACTCTCAAGCTTTTTGGTTAAAAAAGTAACTGGGCCCTCTGACATGAGAGGTCGTCACACCAACAGAGTGAACAAGATTCCAGAAGATGTTGTCCAAAATATTGACAGCCACATTAAAAGTTTCCCCAAACGATATTCTCACTACAGCCAAAATAAGGAATCGAAGTACTTACCTTCCGACTTAAATGTAAGGAAAATGTATAATCTCTATTTAGAAAAGTTTGAGCCAAGCGTTTTTGCATTGATGACTGAACAAAATGGTAACCCAAAGCCAAAAGTTACTTACGATTTTTATAGGGAATACTTTGTAAAAAATTTCAAGCTTTCGTTTGGATCACCTAGATCAGACACTTGTCAGACGTGTGATAGTCATGAAAAGAAAATAGCTGCAGCTGATTCCGAGGAAGAAAAACGTGTACTCAAGGTTGCAAAAGATCTTCACGAAAAGAAGGCTAAAGCGTTTTATGATGATCTACGGGAAAGAAGCTCCGAGTGCCTACAAGACCCGACAGTTGAGTGCATTTCTTTTGATTTTCAACAAAATTTGCCACTTCCACTAATACCATCCGGTGATGTCTTTTATAAAAGGCAGTTATGGGTCTTTAATTTTTGTATCTTTCAATGCAGTACCAAGAAAAGCTACATGTACATGTATGATGAGACCATCGGGAAAAAGGGTCCAAATGAAGTCATAAGCTTTTTGCATCATTTCATTGAACACATTTTAAGTGAAACTGTGACGAAATTATATTTATTTTCTGATAACTGTGGCGCTCAAAATAAAAACAACACTCTTGAATTATTCAAGACCAACCATCTATTCATCCACTTTAAAGCTTAAAATATCATTGGGTCTTGTGAATAAATAAAAAGCTAAAGCTAAAGCTTGGATTTTTAAGTCAAATCTAGGTCTTGTGTGATTAAAAAAAGCTTTAGCTAGAAACTAAAAGATGTCTTCTAGTAATAGCTAGTTTAAAATAGCTTAAGCTAGATTCTTCTAGCTTAAGCTTATTTTTCCAGCTTGAGTTTCAAATGGTGTGATTAATAATAGCTTAAGCTAGAATATTATAGCTAAAGCTACAAAAATATCAAGATTCCTGGACCCCTGACTAGAAAGCTTTGACTTGTTCTTTTTACATTAAAACAATGGGTCTTGTGAATAAACAAATAGCTTAAGCTTAAACTTGGATTTTTAAAAATCTCCTTGCGTTGCTATTCGGTCCCAAAAAAATAGTTGTAGCTTAAGCTTCTAAGCCAAAACATGTGAATAAACAAACAAATTCTAGAAATATTAAGCTTAAGCTAGAATTTTCTAGCTAGAGCTATTTAGCGTAATCTTTTTTTTTATTCACATGAAACAAAGGTTAAGCAAGAACTATCTAGCTTTAGCTATTTGTTATATAGAGTAGAAATATATAAATAGAAATATAAAATAGCTTAAGCTTTTTTTTATTCACAAGGCCCATTGATCGTCAGGAGTTCTTTATGGCGATGACTGAACTAAGGATCCCAGGAAAATTGATCCAATTGTGTCGCGTGACATTGGAAAATACGCGATTCAATGTGTAACTAGGGAAAATTTTTGGCGAAGAGATCTGCCATCATGTGATTTCTTTCTTCAATCTCGTTCTGGAGCAAATAGTGCGTAGGGCAGGCCTAAACACTGAATGTATTCTTTTCAACAGATCTGTTTAACTTTAAGGGATAATATCGACATCATCGGCTGCCCCGACAGGACGACTGAGAGGTATTCACGGCATTTGAGGAACAGGCTATACTTGTTGGTCTTTAGAAGGATACGAAGACAAGGGCAAATACATCTTATCAAAAAACAATCGAAGATCTGTCAAACGGCTAGGACAAAATGTCACTGTTGATTGCAACAACTTCGAGGTAGCTAAGGAGTTCATCTATATCGGAGTAAGCATTAATCCCACAAACGATATTTTGAAAAGATCCGACAAAGAATTGCCCTAGCAAACCGAAATTATGAGTTCAAAACTCCTCACACGTAGGACAAAATGCACGCTCTGCAAAACCTATATGCTGCCAGTCCTTCTTTATGGCACCAAGTGTAAGTCGATAAACAGAAAGGGAGAGCTGATATTGAGGTCTTTTGAAAGAAAAATTCTTTAACGGATATTTTTGGTCATACATATGTGCGAGGAGGGTGAATGGGAAAAGTGCTCAGCCCCGAACTCTATGAGCTATATCAAGATGTGGATGTATTCCAGGAAATTACAACACGTCAAAATATGACTCCAGCAAAGAAAGTCTTTGAGTCCCCGCCACGAGTTTCGAACGAAGAAAATTGAGCCTCTAGTTTGAGATCAAGCCATCCAGAAGGCTTGACCTTGACGAATGAAAGCTGCGTTATTGGGATCGAAGAGGATGGAATACTGCCGTGTCTGTGAACCTTCATGGATTGGGAGCCGGATAGTAGGTAAGTTAATGTTGCAATATTTCTTGGGAGATGTTTATTTATATTTTTTTATTTATTTATTTACCTTAATTCAAGCTGCCCCTAAATCTCAACTTAAATCTGAACTTAAATCTATGGGTTTTTTTATTTGGTTTTTATTTTTGATCTGGGCCCGTAGCCCCACCTACCAGTTTTTTCTTTAAAAAAACTTAAAAATAAATGAAAGACTACAGAACAGAGGCTTTAAATTTGGGGCTTTGAACTAGGACGAGGTATAAAGAGAAAAGAAAGAAAGTACCAAACAATTGAACTGATACTCAGATTCAATTAAAGACAATACATGGCGATGACGAGGATTGTTAAAAGACAACATGTTGTACATGCCATCTAATTGGTCAGAAAAGGTCAAATAGGCCTAGAAATTGGTCAGCCTTAGATAAGTGCTAATCAAGGCTTAAAGTTTCTCAAGGTCACGTCCACGTGGGATTTTTTGCACGTTCTTTGCGGAAAATTTGCAAACAAATTTTATCATCTGAAAGGTCTCTAGATCGTGATAAAAGGTCAACTATTTTCAGTAATTGGTCAGCCATAGATTTTTTTACGAATATTTAAAGTTCGTTTCAATTTCTTTTCAAACCTTCATAATCTATTATTAAAAAAAAGTGTGCCATTTGAGAGGCTACTTTACGGGCTCTGGACCTTCGACACCTCTTATATGGGAAATTTGATAAAAAAATGCCATTTTGCCATCAAATTGGTCAGGCATAGGTCAGAAAAGGTCAGCTAGTCCCAGAAATTTGTCAGCCTTAAGCAATTTGTAATCTAGGCTAAAAGTTTCTCAAGGTCACCAAAAGTCACGCGCGATTTTTGGCACCTCATATATGGGAAATTTGCAAAAACTGTACTCCATCTGAAAAATATTTAGATCTGTATAAAAAGTCAGCTGGTTTAAATAATTGGTCAGCTATAGACTTTTTTTAATGAATTTTTAAAGATTTTCAAGGTCATAGCGGTTTTTGACACCACATTCCAGGGAAATTTGAAAAAATTAATACCACCTGAAAGGCCATTAGAACTATATAAAAGGTCAGCTAGTTTTAGATTTTAGTAATTGGTCAGCTATAGATTCTTTTCTACTATTTTTTTAAAGTTATCATTTCAAGGTCACCAACGATCTTTGGCATAAGGCTACAAATTCATGAAACTCTATGGCTGACCAATTACTAAAACTAGCTGACTTTTTATAAAGTTCTAACGGCCTTTCACGGTTTATTAATTTTTTGCAAATTTCCCTGAAATTAGGTGCCAAAAATCGCTATGACCTTGAAAATGTTTAAAAATTCATTAAAAAAAATCTATAGCTGACCATTTACTTAAACCAGCTGACCTTTTATATAGATCTAGAGATCTTTCAGAGGGAATATTTTTTTGGTAATTTTCCCATAAATGAGGTGCCAAAAATCACTATGACCTTGAACTTTTTTTTTAATTAATTAAAAATTCATAAAAAAAAATTTTGGGTGACCAACTTCTGAAAATAGCTGACCTTATATAACCTTGAAGTTGCCTTTCAGATGGCATTTTCTTTTTATTTAAATGACCCAAATTAGGTGCCAAAAATGATTTTTGTGACCTTGAAATAAACTTTGAAAATTCATAGAAAAAATCTAGGGCTGACCAATTACTGAAAACAGTTGACCTTTTATAATGATCTAGAGATCTTTCGGATGGTAGACCTATCTTGCAAGTTTTCCACAAATGCGGTGCCTTAAATCGCACGTGACCTTAAGAAACTTTAACCCTTGATTACAAGTTATGAGGGGCTGACCAATTTCTAGGATTATTTGACTTTTTCTGACTAATTACTGGCATTATTTTTGTCTGCAAATATCCCATACACATACATATGAGGTGCCATAGGTCCAAAGCCAAAGTTTAGGATGTTTTAAAGTGACAAAAAAGAGACGTCATCCAGGGGCTCAAGACTGTCCTGGTTATGGTTAAGCTTGGGCATTCACAAATGAAGTGAGGTGACATCCTTTGAATAAGTCAGATTTGAAGCCCATTCTTTTCTTGTGGGTTAACGTTATGACCTTTTAGAATTCCAACCAATGAACCAAAAGGGACACTTGATACCAGCTTAGCCAAGTAAATATATCTGTTGGGTTTAGAAATTTCCAAACACAGAGTCCTCGAAGCCCGATTAGTGTCAATTATTGTTGACCACCTGACGATTGCATGCTTTTTTGAGGAAACTCTATGGTGATTTCTGCTCTTTTCTTTTTCTAGTGCCATAAGAGCCCAGGTAATGAGGTTTGTTCAGTTCATTTGCCGTTTCGATGTCGTAATTCTTACAATATCCTGAGACCCATTGAATGTGATGGATGAATGAATTTTGTTTGTTAAGAGAATTCAACTCGTTTCGGTAATGGTCGATTACATTTGACTTGATGACGATTAAGGACATCGTTTGTATTGCTCCTGAGCGGACTATTTCGATGTCAATAATCCTATTGACAAGTTTACACATTGAAAAATATTTTGCGGCTTCACAAACTGCCAATGTTAATACCTACTCCTACTTGAAAAACACTGTAAATTTGGAAGCGTTTTTGATCTGTTTAAAAATGGGTTTTCTGAAAAGATTTCTGGACCTTACCCAACATCCATCTCAGAATCTTCCGTAAGGACGAATACATGATTAACGTTTAATACCCGGTTGTCCTTCCAGAATTCCCTTGTTGAGAAATCTCTTCGTGTGAACGATGAGCTAAAATCTATGTTCGGTGAAATGTACTTACTTACTTACCTATCCGGCTCCTGATCCATGGAGGGTCTCTGCCTGCTACGGTGAAATGTAGCCAGTGAAGTTCATTTGGTATGGTTCTTTATGATCGCTAACCAAATCAAGATATTTTGACAAGCCAGTGATATGGAGTGGTTTCCCATTTATTGGGCGGATTTATATTTGGAATGCTTTACTTTTTTGTTAGCAAAACAAAATCAGTTATGTCTTAAGAGGGTCCGCAGCTATTGAAGAACCAAAACTCGACCTCGTTTTTCAATTCGATGAAATGGCTATCAGGCAAATTTCATTAGATTTCTGCGTCGTGTTTCTGCCAAATTTCCAAGCTATCAACCAAGTGGAAGTGAACGGAGCTTGTTGGATAATCGCTCAATCAGAATGGTTTCACTTCAGTAGCAGTTAATACTTAACAGTAGTGCGGATAGCCTTCCAATTGATTATACAAGCAAGCCTCATTCTTTAAAATTAATTTAAGAAAGATGTCTGGTTTCATGAGCAGAAGGTTATCTTCATTGGTGACCTCATGCAATGAGAAGAAATCAAACGGAGGCTCACTGGAATCTTAAATCAGAACAAGTTCCTGATGGACAATCACCCGGCGGGTTCGAACCAACCATATAGCAATTTATCTAGCTTATCATAGTTGTTTATTCACAAATTCCTCATCTCTTATCTACTTCTACCTAATTTTCTTCCAATCTTATCTTAAATCTGATATTTTAGATGTAGGCCCGTAGATTTTATAGGCAAGGACATAAACTCATATTTTAATATTTGTCTCTACCTAAAAACAATCTTAAGAACTTTCAATGATGTTTAAAAGAAGTTCCTTCCACGGATTAAATTAACTCCTTTCAGAAAAAAGACAGTTTCAAACAGAACTAAGTCCTAATTATATTTTCTTGTTGTTGATATTGTTGTAGTCCTTCAATCTGGCGCCAAACTAACAAAAATAGAGAAAATACAATTTTTTTTTTCTTTAATATAACATAATGCCAAGCACTATTATATAGGTAGGTATACATCTACTTGTAAACCACCCTAACGTCCTTAGAATATTTGAGTCGAACAAAATGCCACATGAGGTTAACATAGATTGAAGAAGCTTCCGGAGGTTTAAATACTTTTAGTCACGCACTAAACTTTTATACCTTGATCCATATAAAGTTAGACAAGTAGAGACTTTGGTGCAGCACGTGTTAGTGTGTATAGGTAAAGTTATATATAAGAGTATAGATGTGTATACAGAAGACTATTAAAGGTGAGTATATCTACAAGCCATCGAAAGGTAGTTTTGTTAAATACATTTCTTTTGTGCAACAATGAGGATCAAAATTGCAAATTAAAAAAGAAAATAAAGCGCAAAATAGCTGCGTGCAAGTCAGCAGCAATAAAGAGATTAAGGTCGATGAAAGTGGTATAAATTTATTTTTGTTTTAAACAATTTATGGACTCTGGTTGGTATGATGGAGTATGATAGAATCATACTAATATACCCGTTTGTATATAGGTATATAGGTACACAAATTAATACTTGTTTCATAGTTAATTTACTGAAACTACAAAAAAAATAAACGATAAATTCACGTAATGAGTTAAGAGGTAATAAGTAAAGAGTTTCTTTCTTCGTGTATATTTATGCAAATGAACTGGAAGAATAATTCCAATTATGGAATGCATGAGCCTTTTACCCGCATGTGCAACATTCTGAATTTGAATTAAAATATTTTTGATTTTAATATAGGTAAGAATAGTCTCAAAGCTACATTGAAGACCAGTGTACCACGCTCTTAAATGTTTATAATTGTAATTTTTTTCAATGTCATTGTATTTGTTATTTTATAATTATTGTTTTTGATTTTATTTTGTAAAGTGTATGTCTGATAAGCACTTAATTTGTGTTTTGCAATTCTTTGGTCGCAAGATGTCGCTTGTACTAAGCTCTCTTCGACAAAGATCTGATAGTGTAAAAAAAAAGAATAAATTACTATTAATACAGAAAGGGCCAATAAATAAGCGGTTTTTAAACTTGGATATTTTTGTATGGACAGTGGGCCAGCTGTGTTCACTTGGCCCGCAAAAGTATCCATTTTACTTGCGATATAGGTACTATAAGGCAGGTTTTGGACACGTGCAGTAAAAAATTTCGAGATAACAATCAAACATGACATTAAGATGATAGAGAACACCAAAAAAGTGGGTGGCACAATTCTGTCTGTCTGTCTGTTCGTTATTACAGCCTTAACGTCTCAATCGATTTTCTTCAAACTTGGTACAGAGTGGTTTTTCTGCCCACATGTTTTTTTCATTTTATTTTTTAACCAAAAATAACGGTACCTGCCATACAATATTTCTTATCAATTTTACATAATCGCTTTTCTCTCAGAAACGGCTCGATAACTTAAAAAAAAAATTCAATAAATTTCCTTTAGTAAAAGCTACCTTCGGGTGGGAAACCATTTTTCAAAAAATGATTCTCAAGTAGCTCACTTGTGTATATTTTGGTGTAAGTTCATGAATTTTGGTGTAAAATTTAAAATTTTGGTGTATTTGTCAAGATTTCAGTATAAAAATTACGCAATTGTCTTTTCGGTGCAAAATTTCAAATTTTTTTTTAAATTTGGTGCAAGAAATAAACCAATTTACTGCTGTTTTTATAAAATGCCATTAATGGTGTATAAAATTATTCAATTCTGAGCCAGGCCGACATTACATATTTTTTAAACTACATTTTGTACATAAAATACATCATTTTAAATGGAAGGTAAATAATGAAGTTTAGCTGGCTGCCATATTTGGAATGAAGAAAATGATTAGTTATTTTTTTATATTTATCGACTTAAATGCCGCATTTTTGGGTAAATTCAAGTAGTTTTCAACAGTTTTCTTTAAAAAAAACTTACAAAAACCCAAAAATCGTCAATTTCAAAAAATTAATTTTCAAGAATAGACTAATAGTGCAGGCTTTTTACACGTTTATTAAAAAAAAATTGTTAACAGCAGTTTAACGATTGAATATGGTGAAGGGGGTTATAAGGAATGTAAAAAAAAAATCTATTTCCCAGAAGCGGAGTTGGAGGGGGGATTTGGGGGATGAAAAAAATGGGGGAAATTGTATTTTTGCGTTTTCCGATTAAAGTTGACCCCAAAATGAAAAGTGTTCAATAAAAATGTTGTAGATCACGCAAAAATTTACAACTTTCAAATATATCACTTCTTAACGTAACCTCAAAATTTCCGAGATATTGGCAAAAAACCGTATTTTTCTCTGGTTTTTGTTTTTTATTTTTCATTTTTCCAAAAATAATTGAATTTAAATGAAACTTTGTGAAAATATTTTTTGTTGTGTCCTTAATTAGGACAATTTTTTTCAAGCATATCCATTTATTAGTTTTTGAGATATTCAATTTTGTTTGGAAAAAATACTTTTTTTCAGATGAAAAATGTACTTCAGAAAATCATGGTACCGAGTTCATTTAAGGATCATTAGTTTTGTTTTTAGATTAACTTTTATGCAAAATAATCAATTATGACAGTCTGATATATGAAACTCAAGATATAACCATTTTATGTGGACCTTATCACCCCGTTTTTCAAATATTTCAAACAAAACAAAAATCAACAAAATAAAGTCTCCAAAAAAAAGCCGATGAGGTTTGCTTGAAAAGCTAATATCGTGGTTCCTATTGATTGGATCATCAAGGTAAAAGTCTACAGACTAATGGCGTTTTCGATTGGCAATCCAGAAGCGTTCGGAGTACGTGTATGCCCTGCTAAAAGTGTTCTATTGGCATTCAGAATGACAGTTCTTCTCCTGAAAAGAACAGAAAACGATTCTGGATTTCATTTCAGAATCGAAACCAGTGCCGAGATTCAGCTATTTCAGCGAGTGAGATGAGATGACTCGCCTTACTCGCCGACTCATCTCACTCCACTCGCAAAAGTGATTCAGCTATTCAAGTGAAATGAGTAAGTTGGATTGGGTACGATATGTCGACTTTTAAAATATCGACTCCATAAGATCGACTTTTAAAATCTCGACAGAAAAAATCTCGACTGGTTAAAAGACCGACAGATCAAAATATAGACACAAATTTTACCGACTTTTTTAAATGTCGATTTTTCAAAATGTTGATTCTCAAAATGTCGACAGTGATCGAGATTTTATGAATCGAGATTTCAACAGTCGACATTTTAAAAGTCGACATTTTGAAAGTCGACATTTTGATCAGATCATAGTTTAGGGAATGATGTTAACAAGCGCGCGCTTGTAAACATCATTCCCTAAACTATGATCTGATCATTATTATCTAATATCGCATTGTCATAGTTCTATAAATCGCATTTTTTGTAATTTAATTTTTGTTGCCTATATATTTTTACGTCTTAATTGCCCATTATTCAGGGTCTGCAATGTGTTTTAATATTAATACAATAATAAAACATCCAGAAAATGGGGCAGTTTAAAGTTCGAAATATGAGGTATAATGTAGGTAGGCAACAAAAATGCGTTCTATTGAACTTTCTTGAAGCTAAACAAAAGGTAATATAAAATTAATAACTACCTAAATAAGTTAATTATTGTAAGAATCAAATAAGAACTTGTGTCTTAAACATAGTCTTAAATTTTCCACAGCATCAAAAAACTGTTAAGTTCCTGTTAAAAAATCAGACAAGAATTTATGATTCTTGAGTTTATAGTTATTCCGTGCAAATATTTAAGGCAGAGCGTTGTTCCTTGGATTACTTTCAAATGACCGACAGACAAAATATCGACAAGTCAAAATGTCGACTGGTTAAAATGTCGATTTATATTTTATATCGACTTTTCTGTATGGGAAAAATTCCGACAAGTCGATATTTTTCTCGACTTCTATCAGGGCAGTCGACTTTTTGTCAAATCGACATTTCAAACTGTCGACATTTTAATAAGTCGGTTAAAACAAAGTCGGTATTTTAACTTTCAAAAAAGTCGATAAAAGTCGACATTTTAACCAGTCGACATTTTTTTTGTCGGTCATTCGTACGTAACCCGAGTAAGTTCGAATTGAGTTTCGAACATGAGACAAAGAATACATATAAAAGATCTAAATTCTACCTACTTGTCACACTCGTTACGCAAATGAAATGAAATAATAAATACAACAATGTAAACATTGGAATCTTTAATAATGGAGTATCTTTTGTTTTAATAATTTTTTTCTGTCGTAGTTAAAGTTTAATGTGAGTTTTCACCCTTGAAAAAAAAAGTTTAATAGGGTCAAAAGTGAATCGAATATTATTTTATTTAATATACATATGTGCATATGATAATAAAATACGATTTAAGAATCAGTGAAGGGTAGTTGTTTTTATCTACGTTGTTGTTTTTTTTTTCGATTCCTATCGATGAATAGGAACTCTTGAGAAAAGCACACATGCCTATCCAAAACTGGAAATTTACCAACACATACACCAAGTCACTGCGGAAATATCTGGCGAGTAATCTGACATTTCATTTCACTCGCTCACTCACTTGCTTCACTTGCTAGCTGAATCGATTTTCGACGAAAAGTGACTCATCTCACTCACTCCCTGCGGCTTCGAATTAGCTGAATCTTGGCACAGAACTACTCACACATGCAAGCACATAGTTGTCAAAGTGTTGTCAAATATTGCAAAAAGTAAATTTTTAGCAAAAACTAATGCTGTTTTCCATTGGACGTCCGGAAGCGTCCAGAATCGTCCGGAACGCTTCTGAAACCGTTTCATTGGCACAAAAAATACTCTTCTGACGATTCTGAGGAGAGAAAATTGATTCTTGATTTGAATTCAGAAGACACTCAGAAGCACTAATACATGCAACACGTAACTTCAACAAAAATTCACTCAAACGTCAAGACAAACTGCAGTACAACTTCATATTTTTTTAACATTTCATTCGAATTAATTGTGCACTTGAAACCAAGGAATTTAATATAATTTAATACAAAAATCAAGAAAAATAAAAAGAAAAATTATTATTTGTTAGTTAGGGGTTGATACACTATTGTTTTCAGTTTTACTTTTTGTGTGCCAGCAAAAGGTTTCTATTTAATGATTCACCAATATAGAGACAAAACTTCAGAATTGAGTAGAAGTAACAAGCACTGTTCCATTGGATTCGGAATGAGTGTCTTCTTGAGTGAAACCAATGGAAAACGACATAAGTAAATTTCACACATTTACTATTTCTTACAACAATTATTTTCCGTTTGGAAAATTATTTTCATATTTTCTTTACTGGAAATTATCATACTCATTCATATTTGTGTCCGCGAAGTTTCCAAATGTGAAGAACTATTTCGGCATCCCCATGTGAAGTTGTAAAAATACAGGGATACGAAAACTTCAGAATCAAACTCCATGTGCGTTCGTTTTATTGGCGTTCCGGATCGGAGAGTTCTTCCGAATGGCCAATCGAAAAGGCCAAAAGGGAAAATGACAGCATCATTTCCTATTTTTTTTAAAGTGCATTGAAGATTTTTCAACAACTAAATTTAAATAGGAAACCAAGCTGGTTTTGAACCCCCATCCCCAACAAAGGCTGAAAAAAAAACCTGCCAAACTTTGATATTTGATATCATAATACATGTACCTAGTTAAATAAAACAATTTTAGTTTTATTTTTTAAAAAAGTTTTCGGACTTTTATTGGACTTGTGTCCACCGGAATCAACTTAAGACTGACTGGAAATACAATAATGAAATGGCAAAGTGCCCAAATATTTCTCAATACAAGATGTAAACATTTGTGCATGAGAATTAGATCATCGGATATGATCTCATCGCGGATGTTTATATCCAGTATTGAAATGAACTTAAATTCTTTTAAGTAATAAAAATATGAAAAATAATATCTTCTTTGATTTTATGTCTATGTCGCAAAAAGTAATTATTTTATTTGACTTAAAGTCACGAAAAAGCAATTAAAGTTTAATAGAAAATGTGTAATATGATATGTGCTTAACTCCTCCCTCCTTAAAATTTGTGTCCTCAAAAATTTAATTAAGAGTTACAAATAAATGATCATTACTTTTTCTTTCGGAAAATTCTTTTAATTGGATATTTTCAACTTTTGGTATTTCGTTAATTATTTTTACATTTTTACTTTTACATTTTTGAATAATAATAATGATTGCAATTATAATAATTAAAATGAACAATACAGAGTTACTTGTAAGGGAGCGATTTGAAATAGTGTTTATCTTTTGCATTGTCTTAATATTTTCTAAATTTAATTGGTCAATATTTACTTTAATATTTGATTCGGTAATTTTACTTTGAAAAATAGCTGGTAATGGCACTTGATTGTTTACAATTTCTTTTGATTTATATTTTTGTTCTGCAAGATCTATGGTACAATTTTGTATTTGAATAATATAACTGCCATTTAAATATTTAGTCTGATTTTCACATTCAATATTTATTTTGTCTTTAAAATTATCAATTACAATTATATTATCTGTTAATTGTTTAACATTAGTTCCTGTATTATAGATAAAAGTACAATTTGCATTTTTAGACCTTAGGAGTCCTGACAAGCATGTGTTTTCTGATATTTTTTTAATTTGTTCGGTTTTACACAAGATAATTTCATTAATTATTTTACATTTTTCCTTTATTCCAAATACTTCATTTGTATTTGATAAAATTTCTTTAAAAGGTATAACTATTTGTTTATTATTATTAGTGACAGGTATGATTTTAATGTGATTATACGACTGGGGAGTAGCTGAGGGTAGGGAAATAATATAAAGAATTAAATCGTTTTTTATGGCTATAGAGGGGGTTGCTAAATTTAATGCTTCTGCATCGTTTTTGTATGGGAGATTTTCAATCTTTTCTATTATTTGTATCAGCTCTTTTCTATTTAATAATTTTGAGTTTATAATGCCTTGTTTTGCCCAATGTATTGCATTAGATATGTCTTCTAATTCTTCCTTTAACATGTACAATTTATTGAAAATAGCTTGCGCAAAATTTTCTCTGGGATTAGCATTGAATTGTTTTATCATAAAGTTGTAGTCTTGGATTATTTGGTTTGTTTTGATCATTATATCTCTATTAATAATCATCTGTTGATTGTTGTTTTTAATCAGTGAATTTTGTTCATTTATGATTTGATCAAGGTCATATGCATCTGGTGATCCTGCGATCCATTTCCATGCAGATCCAATCCAATGATCGTTTTTCACGATGAAATTTCAATTCTTCTATTTCTTTGTCTATTTTTTCTTGCAAATGTTGTATCTGTAATTTTATGGGTGATGAGTCATTGACTTTTGACTGAATGACGGGTTTCATTGTTGAGTGAATTTCGGCATATGTTGTGAAGTTTATTACGTGTGCGATTTTAAAGCTTCCTTCTATTATTTTTCCAAGTCCCATTTTTACTGTTATTATTGGTGAGTTCGAATACTCGAATATTTTGACGTCTGCGTAGGCAACGCATAAAGCGGTTAATCTGAAAAGAAAATAGATTAATCATTCTTAATATTAGTTTTATGTATTTTCCTTCCGGTCATTGTTGTAATAGTGACTCTATGGTCATCTTTAACTATTTCTTTAATATATTTTTGTTTCAATTTTCCTTTTCTTCCTGGAGCTTTGACGTAAATTATATCTCCTGGTTTGTATTTCTTTGGTTTTTCTCTGTTTTTATTCTCATATTCTAATCTTTGATGTTGTATTCTTTCTATTAAATTTTTAGTTTTAATATTTGTTTGCTCTCTGGCCAATTGTAATTCTTCAAATGATCTTGATGGTATTCTTCCAAAAAATATGCTAGCTGGGGTGTCCTTTACTGTTGAGTGAATTGTGTTATTATATCTGTCTGTTGCTATTGTTACTAATTCCTTGATTGGGGCTGAATTATATTCCTTTTGAATGCAGCGGATTATCTCTTGAATTGTGGAATGCACTCTTTCAACTTGTCCATTTACTTCGCTTCTGCTTGAAGGTGTAAGGTATATATTAATTCCTAAATTTGAAAGAAAATCTGTAATTATTGGACTAGTAAGAGCTTTGTCTCTGTCCATTACTAAAAATTTTGGGGTTGTATAATAATATACTAATTCAACTATTTTGTCTTTTAGATAAATAGCGGATTTGTTTTCTATAGGGAATATTTTCGTAAATTTTGAAAATTTATCTATGGATGTAAGGAATAGTTGTCCATCTAATTCCATTATGTCAATATGAACAATTTCCGTTGGGTAGTTTGGAATAGGGGTTTTCTGTAATTCTTTTTGTGTTGGGTGTCTGTCGTATTTGTTTTCTTTGCATATTTTACAGTTTTTTAGAACTTCTGTTATTTTGGAACTCATTTGAGGAAAATAATATTCTTGCAATATTTTTTCTTTATTTTCTTTTACACATCTGTGCGCTTTCCTGTGTTCTTGATGAATCAATTCTAAGATTTGTTCATCATCAATCAGGTCTGTTACGATTTTTTTAGTAAACCGTATTCTAAGATTTTTTCCAAAGTCATGCTTATAGACTTCTTGAATTAATTGCATTATATTTTCTGGTGCTTTTAATCCATTTATTACATCTGGTCGCATTTCGTTTTTCAAAATATCTTTTATTATTTGCGCATTGTAATAGTTTTTCACAATTGTCTTTCTATGGTATCCAGGATGTGGTAATTGGTAAATTCTATCTTCTTGTTCTCCGTCCATTAAGATAACTTGATTTTTGAAGACGTTTATTGGAGTTTCTGTACATGATATCAAATCTGTATTGTCTTCGTCAGCACTATGTTGTGTCATAGATGTTATTGTTGCTGGATTGCATTGACTGATGTTCATTCTTGATAGTGCATCTGCTACAAAATTTGTTCGTCCGGGTTTATATATTAATTCGTAGTTGTATTCTTCAAGTCTAGCTTTCCATCTTTTTAATTTTGCATTATAATTTTTGTTGCTTAAGGTATATGTGAGAGGTTGATGATCAGTTACTATTCTAATTTTCTTTGCACCGTAAAGGTAATTCCTGAGATTATCTAATGCCCATATTATAGCAAGCATTTCTTTCTCGTTCGTAGCATAACCTTGCTCAGTTTTACTAAGAGATCTGGAGATAAATGTTATAGGTTTATCTTTACCAATGTCACCTTGTGACAAGACTGCGCCTAGGGCGTAGTTTGAAGCGTCTATCGTTAAGATAAATGGTTTTTGAAAGTCGGGGAACGTAAGAACTTCGGATGAGGTTAGGAGTTTCTTTAAATCATTAAAAGCTTTAAGTTCCTGTTCTCCAAATTTAATCTTTACTTTGCGGGATTGAGATGCTCTGATTTGAGCGTTTTCGCCTCTTGTAAGGTTAGTTAATGGTTTTGCAATTTTTGCAAATTCCCTGATAAATCTTCTGTAATAGGATGTAAGTCCTATGAATCCTTTTAGTTCCTTAAGATTTTCTGGTGGTTTTAGCTTTTCTATTGCTTCGATTTTTTTTGGGTTGGGTTTTATTCCGTCTTATTGGTAATTATATAGCCCAAAAATTCAGTTTCTTCTTTTAAGAAGCTGGTTTTTTCAATATTCACTTTTAAGGAAGATTCTTTCAATCTTTTGAATATTGTCTTAATATTTTGAAGATGTTCTTCTAAAGTTTCGCCAAGCACAATGATGTCATCGATATATACAAAGCATATATTGCCAATGTATTCTCTCAGAACATCGTCAAGAATTCTTTGAAAAATTGCTGGCGCATTTTTCAGACCAAATGGTAATCTTAGAAACTCGTATTTACCATTCATAGTTGAAAAGGCTGTTTTGGGAATGTCACTTTCTTTCATTTGTATTTGATGAAAGCCTGAAGTCAGGTCTATGGTAGTGAAAAACTTGGATTTTCCCAAACTTGCTAGAGTATTTGATATATCCGGGATAGGATATGAATCTGATATAGTGATAGCGTTAAGCTTCCTATAGTCAATTACCATTCTATACTTTCGATTTCCAGAAGAATCGGATTTCTTCGGAACAACCCACATTGGTGAATTGTAAGGGCTTCTAGATGGACGAATGATTCCATCACTCAAAAGTTTTTTAACTTGTTTTTCGACTTCTACTCTCATATTTACTGGATAAGGGTAGGTCTTTGTATAAACTGGTTCATCGTTAACTGTTTTGATTTCAGCTTTGACTTTTGTATCTATGGTTTCTTTGTTATTTACTGGACCGAATATTTCCTTATATTCTCTAACTATTACTTTTAATTTTTCTTTAATGTGATTAGGAAGATAACTGTCTTTAATTTCTAAACTATTAACTTGTACAGATAATTTTTGTTGAAGTGGAATTTTAATATCTGGTTTGATTTTCAAAATGTTTGTTTTCCTGTCTATAACTGCTTCTAATTCTTTTAATGTATCGTCTCCGATTATTCCATCGAATGATTTTAATCTAGGTAGAACAAAAAAGTTAATGGGTGTATTGTTTCCAATACATGCAAAAAATTTAACAGTTATTTTTTTATCTATTTCGATTTCTCCTCCTGCTGATTGAATTTTGAAGGGTTTGATTGCTGGGATGGCATTAAGTGCAAGATCATTTTTTATAAAATTTTTATTGGCTCCGGTATCTATTAGGAATTTTAAGATTTTACCATCTTTGGTTTTGTATTCTATGTATGGTATGCTAGAGAGGCTTCTGTCGTAAAATTTACTTCAGTGTCGTCCTCGTCATCCATATTGTAGTTATCATTTTGGTCGTTATTTTGCTCGTAGCACTCCTCATCATATTCGTCACTATATTTGTCTAGGTATTCCTCTTCGTGATCTTGAAGTTGAGTTTCTGTGTTAAAAACTCTTTGTCTCTTCAAAGGAATGTTGCTAGATTCATTAGGATGCAAAATTTTCTCGTTATTTTGCGTTGGTCGGTTCATGTAGTTGAGGTTGCGTGTCTGAACTGAAATATCCATGGGAACTGGGGGTTTTGGTTGTGTTGGCCTTGCTGGTGGAGTATTGTTGGGTTGATATCTCGGAAGATATCTAGGTTGGTAATTCTGGTTATTATTATAGACTCTTTGATTTGTCTGATGTTGAAGGTTATAAGCCAAATTCCTTTGTGGGAGTTGTAAAGGCTTATTGTAAGAATAATCTGGTCTTCTATATTGGGGTTTTTGTGAGAATATTTGATTGACGGGTGTCGAAATAATATTCGAAATATCTTTTCTATAAATAGAGATACTTCTATAGTTAAGATTTTGTATCTCAAGGCATGTTGCATATGCCTCTGGAAGAGTTTGTGGTTTTTGGATTATTAGAACTCTTGAGAGTTCGCCGTTTAGGCCACGGATGAAAACATCCAGTGCTCTATTCCTATAACTTTCTATTAAGGCGGTTATAGTTTCATGCGAATAATCCTCTGATTTAAGTTTGTTTATTATAAGTGAAAACTGATGGTTAACACTTGCATAAAACTCATCTAGCGTAGAGTTTCTTTGGGTCATGGAAGACAATTGATGCTCGAGGGTACGAATATCCCTTTTGTCGGCATAGTGTAGAGAAAGGCATTTTTTAATTATAGACCAATCTTCCGTGAAAATATTATATGATATAAGAGCTGTATCTGCGTGTCCTCTTATTTTTTGTCGGATACTTTGCATGATCGCTCTGTATAAAGGCTTAGTCTTTACACATTCATAATCACTCAGTATGGTTTCAACTGTGTGAATTCATGAAATATACTGCACAGGATTTCCGTCGAAACCCTGGAGTTCTCTTACACAATCTGGAAGTTTTGCAACTTCTTTCAGATCCTGCTCTGTTAGAGGTTCTGGTGAATTCGGAGAAGTAGGCGATGGAGCGTTAAGCTGTGCCTCAAGATATGTAATTTTTATATCTAGTCTTTTCATGTGCTCAGTATGCGAGCTTACAGCACCTGTGAGCTGTGTTATTTGGTGTGTCAATTCCTGTAGAGACATTTTGGAGTTTCGTATTGGGTTTTGAAACAAAAATAGAAATATATGGAAAAAAGGTAATGTATGCTTTATGTTTTAGTATATCTTATTTCTATTTTCTTAGATAGCAAGATTTAATATATGTAAAATATATAAAATATATAAAATATATAAAATATATAAAATTTTTATATAATTTTTTGAAAAATTTCACCAATTTCCTTAGTGTTGAAGAAAGTTGTTATTTTGATGATGCTGATGATGAAGACTGTTGGTATGCTGATGGCTGTTGTAAATTTGATGGTTGTTGTTGTATATGAAAGTCTATTAATTATTTTTTGTCTATAGGTTGTTATTTTCAATATCTTGTTGAGCTTCTAGGAACACTTTTTTTATTTTTCTTATTTTTTCCACAAGAGCTTTACTACTTTGGATATTTTGTTTCTTTTCTTTTTATTTTAAAAATAAAGTCGTTTTTCGTTTCGTATTTCGTATTTCGATTTTTTCTTTAAAAATAAAGTCGTTTTTCGTTTCGTAATTACTAATTTTTTTAATTTTTCATTTTTCACTTAAATTTTTTTAATTTCTTTGATTTCTTTAATTTTAATTTTCATTGATTTTTTGTATTTCACTTTTGTATTTCTTATATCAATTTCAATTTTTTCTTTGATTTTTTGTATTTCACTTTTGTATTTCTTATATCAATTTCAATTTATTCTTTGATTTTTTGTATTTCACTTTTGTATTTTTTAATTTTTTCTTTGATTTTTTGTATTTCACTTTTGTATTTTTTAATTTTTATTTGAACTTACATAACTAAGATGGGTTTCCTCATTGTCATTTACGACAACTTAGCGGGACAGCGCAAGGAGTAGTCCTACTTGGTTTCAAGAAAAGGCCGAGTTGGTCCTTTTTGCACGTACGCGATGTCAAATCACGTAACAGCTACTAACGGCTCGGATTCACTTCTACGAGAAACGTTTCACGAAAAGGCCGAGTTGGTCCTTTTTGCACGTACACGATGTCAAATCGCGTAACAGCTACTAACGGCTCGGATTCACTTTTACAGAAACTTTTGGAAAGAATAAGGGTTAATTACGTCCTTATCCTAACCACGTTGGGCGCCAGTTAAATAAAACAATTTTAGTTTTATTTTTTTAAAAAGTTTTCGGACTTTTATTGGACTTGTGTCCACCGGAATCAACTTAAGACTGACTGGAAATACAATAATGAAATGGCAAAGTGCCCAAATATTTCTCAATACAAGATGTAAACATTTGTGCATGAGAATTAGATCATCGGATATGATCTCATCGCGGATGTTTATATCCAGTATTGAAATGAACTTAAATTCTTTTAAGTAATAAAAATCACAACAAAAACATAAATGTTAAAAAGGAGCCAAGTTCTTATGTGTACAAGAAACCTGTGCGTAAAAAGTCAGCCAAAAAAAGTAATGAGATCTAAAATATATGCCAAGTTTTAATGAAGTTTAATATCAACTATCTTAAGTAGAGTAATATCGAAACAATTCCAAATCATGACAGAAATTTGGAAATTAACGATTACTGATTAAAATTTGGTGGGTTCACTGGTCAAGTTTTCATACATTTTAAATTTGTGATTAAGTAAGTATTTAAGAGAAAACTTGCCAAGTAAATCCACCAAATTTTAATCAGTAATCATTAATTACCAAATTTCTGTCATGATTTGGAATTGTTTCGATATTACTCTACTTAAGATAGTTGATATTAAACTTCATTAAAACTTGGCATATATTTTAGATCTCATTACTTTTTTTGGCTGACTTTTTACGCACAGGTTTCTTGTACACATAAGATCTTGGCTCCTTTTTAACATTTATGTTTTTGTTGTGATTTCACTCCTTTTTGCAAAGATTTATTTTGCCAGGTGAATGTCAAGCCCTACCGCTCTACAAAGTTTCATAATTCTACGACAACCGAAAGTGCTCCATACAAATATTAGCAATTCTGATAGAGTGGGTGGATGGGATGGCACCCCCCCCCCCCCCTGAATGGACAATTCCAAATTTTCGATTTTTTGCCTTTCTAAGTACTTCAAGTCCTACCGACCTACCAATTTTCATCGTTCTACAACAATCGGAAGTGCTCCATATAATTTATAAGAATTTTTAAGAATGTGGGTGGATACCACGCCCCCTAAATGCAAAATTCCAATTTTTCAATTTTTTTTCTTTCTAAGTACCTTAAGCCCTACTCACCTACCAATTTTCATCGTTCTACAACAATCGGAAGTGCTCCATATAATTTATAAGAATTTTTAAGAATGTGGGTGGATGCCACGCCCCCTGTATGGAAAATTCCAATTTTTCAATTTTTTTCTTTCTAAGTACCTCAAACCCTACCGACTTGCCAATTTTCATTGTTCTACAACAATCGGAAAGGCTCCATATAACTTATAGAATATGTAAGAAAGTGGGTGGATGCCACGCCCCCTGAATAGAAAATTGCAGATTTTCGATTTTTTCCTTTGTATGTACCACAAGGCCTACCGTTGTGCGAAATTTCAAGTTTCTACGATGTCGGGAAGTGCTCCATAATTTTGATGATCTGTCAGTGAGTCAGTCAGTCAGTGAGTCAGTGAGTCAGTGAGTCAGTCAGTCAGTGAGTCAGTGAGTCAGTGAGTCAGTGAGTCAGTGAGTCAGTCAGTTACGGTTTTTGCGATTTTTGAAGTCCTATATCTTGGGAACTACTAATGCTAAAGAGTTGAAATTCGGTGAGCCACCTGTGTTTGATCAGCTCAGCAAATACTCCGAATTTGAAGTTTCTGACTTTATTGGTACTGAAGTTAGAGGGGGGTTGAAAATCGCCTGAGTTTGTTCCTGTAAAAAGGGTGTAGTGCCGCGAACTTGGCTGGGCACTACCGTGCCCTTTGATATGAAAAATAATATCTTCTTTGATTTTATGTCTATGTCGCAAAAAGTAATTATTTTATTTGACTTAAAGTCACGAAAAAGCAATTAAAGTTTAATAGAAAATGTGTAATATGATATGTGCTTAACTACCTATATGGGTGATTCCGTCCTAGCTGTGATTCTTTGCGTCCAGTGCTTTTTTTGTTGTTTAATGTAAAATTTTCTTATATATTTTTGGTTTGAATTGTGTAAATAGCTATTTACTACAATTTACACTCGATATCATGACCAAATTTGCTACTTATTCCACATGGCTTGCAAAAGCGTAGTCAAAATGTCAGTTCCGTGGCAAGTCCGTTCCTTGTTTTACCGATTAAGTCTACTATTTTCGAATGAAATACTTCATTGAATAGAAATGTTGCCCTTAGTTGAGTGCAATACTTGCTTCACAAAATTATGCAAAAATTAAGTCAAAATACTTCTTTCTGAATAAAGTAATCATGAATGAATGTTGCCCTAGGATTTACCTTTATTTTTGAATTAATAAGATTACTCGCTAAACCGTCATTATGTTTAGTTTCAAGACGTTTGAATTGCGGTTTTCCAAAAGAGGCACTATTTATGTATAGATAACTGTAGTTTTAATTTTTTTAACGTTGTTGTACTTTAAGAGTGATATATTTTCATTCAAAGAAAGTTTGTCACAAATTAATTTGTCAGTACCGTGGTAGTATTTTTTAAGCATGTTATAACATGTTTTTGGTTGATTATCAGTATTTTGAAGTCCTTTTGATGACATATGTTAAAATTATCCTAGAAATTATTTTTGTCATTAGCATAGAGAAGTAAGGTCACAAAAATTGACCAAATGTCAGTACCGTGGATGTCAGTACCGTGGCACCGTGAACTTCAATTAAATTATTTCTTGTAATAAAATTTACTTTCTGCCAATTTTTTTTAAAACGGTAGCAATACCTCGAAAGAACCAAACAAAAATTTTTCGTGCAATAAAAACTAAGTAATAACACAGCACAATGAAAAGGGTTTCCTTTCAGGAGAATAGACTACAAACACGAAAGAGTAATACATATCTAAAGAAAATAAGGGAAGTGGAAATGTCAAGAGGTCAAAACATAACACTTAATTTAGAATCTCAACAAAAGTATAGTCAAAAAGAAAGAAAACAAAATACAAATAAAACAAAGTAAAAGAGCTTCACTTTCGTCTATTCCAGTTTTAGTACAATTCATGATATTTTTTGTTCTTTAAAAGTTGTAGCAAAATGCTTTAACAGATTTGATACTCTAGTTAGCTAAATGAAGCCACAAAAACGAAACAAAAATTGTTTCCAATAAGTTTTAATTTTTGAAATTTTCTTAAAAAAAGAATCACAGTTGGCAGAGAATCACCCATATACCTTCATACTCAGATTCTGGTTATATATCCACTCCAAAAATTTGGTGTCGGCTGTTGTATTATTAGTTTTGTTTTTCATTTAAAACTGTTACTGAGATGAATATTTCTAGCAACATCGTTGCGGCATCGGCAGAATTTTTGTCTCGGGTCAAATAATAAAACACTATTTTATGTATTTTTTCCGTACTCCATGGTGTGATTAGTTTTTGCATTTTCGAAAAAATTTTAACAATTTATCAACAATTATTAAAAAATTACTTGATGCAAACGATAAAACAAGAAAAATGTTGAAGAATGGGTTCCTATCTCTGTTAAATGTCAGACCGCATTAGAGGGAAAAACACTGCAACGAAACAACGTGCCAATTTTAGTCTGCTGAAAAATTATGAACTTCAAGAAGAAGCTATTTTATAACTCACAATAGGTACATAGTTTCTAAAATAAAAACTACTGGATTTTTGTAGCTATGAACATGCAAAACCTAAACTCTATCAAAAACTACAAACCAATTCAACCCATAAGTGGTACAGAATATTAATGCCAACAAAATATCCTCACAGAAAATTAAACTTTGCCAGAAAAATGTTCATAAAGTTAAGTTGAAGACTATGCCAAAACACTTTGACATCCAATTCAACCACAAAATCTCTTGTTCACCTTCTATAATGATTCCACCACCTATAAGAGAGAGCAAAGCTTTTTGTAAAGGTACCTACCTATAAGTAAATAATAATGAAATTAACGCCGTTAGTCAGATCCACGACAAAAGCATCAGCATAGAGCAGATGCAGAAGCAAAAGCAAAAACAGAAACAGAAGCATCAGCACCAACTATATAAAACCCGCTGAAATCCCGCAGGATATATTCAAATTTATTTGTTACTATGAATTGATAACAACTTTCGTCGGGTTTCCACATCGTTAAACTCGCTCTTGCTCGCTCCTACCCCTCTCTCTCTGACATTCGCGTAGACCTACATACATATACCATACCCTCTGGTACAGGAAGCTGGATAAAAGTTTTGTGTTTCAGGCGTGCAAATCATCTTCCCACACCGCATACGTTGGTCCTTTGTCATTATTATAGCTCGCAATGCCTTTAAACCGCCTTCTTCATCTCCACTGCTGCGACAACCACCCGTACGCGCTGAAATCCCTTATCCCGTTTTCAAACAACACAGAGGACCCAGAACAATCTGCCATCCGCCTTTTCTGTTGGCCATTTCATTTGCAATCCTTGCTGTTGTATATGTTTAAAACTTGGTGAAGATGGATGCGGAGTGTAGAGTGGAGATGCTGTGGAGGCTATATGGTGGAATTCAGCCAGCCATATCGATTTCAAAGTGCACGGAAAAAAGTCATAAATTAAATACCCCACACACAGGGATTTATGGAGTCACCGGATTGCGGTGACGCTTCTGTTGAGTTAAGCCAACAAAAATGGGTGAGTAGGTATGAGTATAAGTAGAATAAGTGAGATGAAGATGAGAGAGTGGAAGTAGGTACCTATAGAAGGATGGTTATTTAAGATTCTTATTACTTGGTCTACTATTGTGAAGTTGATTTAAAAGAAGAAAATGCAACGTTTCGTCAATATTTGTGTTTTGAGACACCAGTGAAAAAATGTATCACTTTGAAAAATTCTACCGTATACCGCGTAACCTACATATATGCCATAACAAGACTTTCGTGCATGGTCGGGGAGTATACATGTGCACCTCACTCACCCTTACGCAAACATCTACTACTCAGTCACAGTTCGCATGCTAGACTGCCTACATATACCATACCAATCGACAAGATTGCTGGCACGTCAAAGCTACTAAGTGTTATAACGTTCGGGTTGATGCTTCAGGTGGCGCAACATCGCATTTGAGAAGAATTTCAATTTGCAGCACTTTGATTCTTTTTCGCGTCATTGCTCTGAAAATACAAATTCCCGCGGACGATATTGATATATCATTCGAAATAGCTCGAAAAGGGCCCTTCGTCTAGTAATGCTGAGATGAACTTGCAAGCCTGAATATTCACCTCAAGGACACTCTCTTCTGCGTAACGGGTCATGGTGCAATATATTGATGGAATGTAGACGAACTGACGAGGCAAGAGAACCAGTCCCTTCATGGTTAACTTGCTTAGGTAAAAAATTGCTGTAATTTCTTCCATTTTCTTCTCATCAATGAGAAAATCGTGTAAATGGTTGAAGTTGTTGGCATTATTTTCGTCATAAAACATATGACAGGGTCAACTGGCACTAAATATTTCCATTAAAATGACTGCGTGTAAATGCACGGTGACGCCATTTTGAAAATAATGGCAGTGCTCATTCTCGCAATCAGTATAATGACAGAACATCAGAGAGCCATTAATCTCTCAATGCGACCAAATAACTTTATGATGAATTTCAATAACTTCTGTACCATTTTATCTGCAAACTTTGTACACTGCTAGGAATCAGACTAACGGTTTTTATAGGGAGCACGGTATATACAACCGAATGGCAGTAGAATCAAAAAGTTGGATTTTTTGCTTCAGTCAGTACCACTCCGCAAGCTGCTTAGGAGGGTATAATGAAGATTGTTTCAGAAGGTGATTCAAATCAAGGAGTGTCCTTAGATCCATCTTCTAATACACGCAATACCATATTCATTCACAATATAACCTACATCTGCTAGATTTAAACCGATGAATAAATCAGGTTTCATGAGAAGATGCTAGCGTCAATTGAAAGAGGTTGCGTTTGACCGACAATAAAAAACATCAAACGATTAAAATGACGATTTATATCAACCTGTTTTCCCATTAGAATGGTGTTTAACAGGAGAAAAAAGATGTAACCTTTTTGTCTTGTCGAAAGTCGATTATGCTTTTCCGAAGAACTTTGATGTCCTAAATGCAGATCAGACCTCATATATCTACCTATTTTCTCTATTGACTGAGTTAGTAAGCAAAGAAAACAAAATTTAATTTATTCTCTTCACAAAAATAATTGAAATTATGTGCGGAGAATTCCATCAAACATTATGCATAGTTGTATCAATTAAAATAATTGAAATAACAACATTTTATAGAGCAACCACTAGTAAAAGTTTTGAGCAAAATATTCCAATTGAATTAACCAACAGTAAGAACTTACACAATCATTAAAGCCAAAACATCCTTAAAGGAGAACTCCACCAGTATTAGAAATTTAAACGGAACTACCTACAAATAAACCTAACGATAAAGAGAATATACTCAGGTTGAATTCTTTGTAAAAGGAATCCTCTTTCAGAGGTGAAAAGCTTTTATGTGTTGTAATTATTAAAGCTTTTATGGGTAAAAGCAGTCAGTGGCGTGCGTAAAAATGTATTTGGAGTTCCTGTGTGGAATTATATTTTATTAATAGTGCCGCAAATATTTTGTTTTGGTTCTTAGCACCCCCGAAATTAATATTCTTATTGCGAGAGGCTCTAAGAAAAAATTGGAATAGACAATAGTCGATCAGGAATATTTCTTGATAGATTTGAAATTTCTGTTTTAACATCTGAAGTTTTATGGGCGTAACATTTGAGCTAACATCACTAAGTCATCTGCATATTCATATATACATCAAAACTTTCATTTTAGTGTCGCGCATGTATGTAAATTCCACAATTTAAATAGGAAACTGCATCATCTGGGAAGTTATCAAACAGATAAGTTCTCAATACGCATCCTTGCCTATAGGCTGTTGGTATTGAAAAACTTTTAGACATCATGATTCCGTCTCAAATTTTAGGTGAATTGCGTATAGGTAGATACTATATGGCAAAAGCTGTATGCATTCGTTAAAAAAATTAACTCGAGATTTTGATCAGACTTATCTCATTATATGATGATAAGGAAGACGAAAAAAGTGGGCCTCACAATTCTGTCTTTCTGTTCAGATTTTTTTATATAAAAGCTCCCAAAAAGTTCATATAGAACTGCGTACGAAAATTATCAAAAAAGAATTGTTTGGATTAAAACAAAAACAAAATTTTTCTTTGAAAACTCAATACATATATCGAAAATGACTCAGTCGATTTTTTTGAAACTTGGTACTTAATGTTTTTTGAGAATGCTCAGAATTTAAAGACTGTTCTTTTACTTTGAATTTCTGTCATTTTTAGTGCAAACTTCTGTCAGTTATTTTTGTTTTACCAATATCAACTTTGACAGTACTTTGGACTAAAATTCACACAAATGTACAGAATTTGTAGATATTCAAAGTAAAGGAACAGACATGTAAAAAAAAATATTTTATTTTTAATGCCAAAATAACGGTACCTTCCATACAAATGTTAAAAACCCGTAGAAGATTATCTCATTTTTCTCAAAAACGACTTCAACAAATTTTGATACATTTTTCTTGTGTTAGCTAAAATTAAATCGATCTACCCTAAATCTGAAAAAAAATTTACTCTTAACCGCTATTGACAGTACCTCCCCTTGAATGGTGTTTTTGATTTTGAATAATTATTCCATTATTGGCTGATCGGATTTTCATTAATTTTTTTTGCACAAAAACTTCCAAATATTTCTTTTAATTCGATAATTTTTTTAACTTTAATTTTTGTCTGATATTAATAAAACCTTAAATTCACATACCAATATTTTTCCTGAAAATGTTTTGAAAATTTCAATTTAGGAAATAACTTTTTTTTTTAAACCGCTCCAACGATTTTCAAAATTTTGTTCGCATAATTTCATATTTATTTATGATATCTCGAAAATGACATGCCCGATTTTTTCTCATTATAAATTTGTTTAAGAAAATTTTATTGTAGTAAAAAACGGAGTCTTCCATATAAAAAATGTAAGAAAAACGTTAAGAAAGTTTTTTTTTAGTGGCTCCTTCGGCTTTGATAAAATTTTTATGCTTAGGGGCTAAGCTTTATTTTATGTGAATAAAAAAAAAGACTATGCTACACAGCCTTAGCTAGGAAATTCTAGCTTAAGCTTACTATTTTTGGCTTTCGTTTGTTTGTTCACATATTTTGGCTTAGAAGCTTAAGCTTAATTTATTATTTTCGGGACCGAATAGAAGAGAAAGTGGTTTTTGAATTATATATTTTACCAAGTATACTTTTCATGTTAAAAGAACATTTCGAAATTTTAATCAAACTTAACATAACGATGATTGAATTTTGAATAATACTAGTTCAGTAGATTTATAATCTGACCCTGCAGCTTGTAACACCCCCAAAGATTTTTGTAATTATTCGAAAGGTAGTTGATTGAAGATAATATCCCTAATTTTTTGCACTTTAAGTTTTTATTAAATATCTCGGTTCCTAGAAGCTCTTCAAAAAGTGTAGTTGAAATACAAAAAATTTAGAGAATAACATTTTCTATCTTTTATATTTATCAACAATTTTTCGATTAATACAGAGTGTCCACCGGGAAGGTAACCTACTTTGTTTTGCCGCCATTTTGGTAAACATTAGTCTTGACACGTGTCAAATTTATTATGGAAAAATATTCGATAAACCAACGTGTTTTAATCGTTAAAACATTTTATCAAAATCAATCATCGATTACTGTGACGATGAGAAAGTTACGTGAAATTTTTGGGAGAAACAACGTGCCAACAAAACGCACTATTTATCGTGTAGTGAATGATTTCTAAGAAAGAGGGTCTGTAGCATGGACCACAACGTACTGAAAGATCGGCTAAGAACATTTCTGCTGCTCAAGGAAGTGTTCAAAACAATCCAGCAACCTCAATTCGACACCGTGCTCAGGAGCTTGATCTTCAAAGAACAACTTTGGACACAATTTTGCACAAGAATTTGCATTTGTTTCCATTTAAGATTCAGTTAACACAAGAGCTTCTCCCACAAGACCATTTACGGCGCCACGCCGTAGATATGCCAATAGGAGTTACAAGTAGCCCGTGATAACCCCGATTTTCATGAAAAAATCATAATGAGTGACGAGGCACATTTTCATTTGAATAGTCGGTTCTGGGCAATGAAAAACCCTCAAATAATCATCAGTCACCTTTGCATCCATTAAAAGTTACAGTTTGTTATGCAATTTGGTCAGGCAGAATCATTAGACCTTACTTCTTTGAAAATGAAAACGGCGTAACGGTAACTGTAAATGGGGAGCGATATCGTGATATGATTGAAAACTTTTTAGCGCCACAACAACTGCATGCTTTGGGCTTGATTAACATGTGGTGTTAACAAGACGGTGCCACATCGCATACAGCCAGGACTACAATGGAATTACTTCGAGATCTCTTTCCACAACAAGTTATTTCAAGAAATGGTGATTGTAATATGAACACCTTCGAGTACTTGACAACTTCTTTATTCGAGTCTTACTGTTCAACTGATATGCTGCTTACGTACTATGTATGAGCTTAGCTCTCTATGTGATAATAGGTACAGTGAGTGCATCATTACATCTCCCTCTTTAAGTTTATATAATGTTTATCATATATACATTACATATGTATTTTAATATAATTCAATTCTTCACAACTTGCTTCTCTTCTATCCCTTCAGTTTTAAAATTAATATGTGTATATTTTTTTAAGTAAATAGTTTAAAAATAATAAACAATAAAAAGTAATAAAAGTAATGAAAGTAATGATGTTGATAAAAATAATAGAAATAAAGCAATCCAAGAAGTAATTATAATGAAAATTTGTAACAGAGAAAAAATGAAGAAAACAGTAATAGTAATAAAAATAAGTAATAAAGAGTAAACAAAATAATCTTCTTCAATAATTTTATCTAATTATATTAAATTATAATTTTTAAATCTAAACATTAAAAATAAGTAGGTACATTTTTTTATCTTGATGTAATTCCTAGTAGTTTTGTTAAGTCAAGAACTGCAAATGACTATTTATTCAAATGATAATTTATTTATTTATAAAATACGAAGAAATGATATTAGGCAAACCTCCAATCTGATTCGTAGGTACATTATAATGGATTTAGGCTCGTGTTCTTAAAAATTTTGAATTTCGGCGAAGAATTTTACCACTTTGCAGCTGTACCCAATATGACCTTGGGAGCGAATGTTTTTCTTTGATTATTCCCGGTAGCCAAAACTTTCCATCTTGCAACCAAACTTTCTGCTCTACTTGGAACGGTCTTTTTTCTTTAGCATCACGATCATGATAGTATTTATTTCTAAGATTATTGTAATTTAGCACTGGTAGTATTTCGTTGCATGTGCGGCTATTTTTGTATAGATTTTGTACACCAGGCAATAGTGTGCGAGTTTGCCTACCCATTAATACTTCAGTTGGTGTTAGGTTTGAGTTTTTTATTGGTGTATTCCTGTACTCAAGAAGTGCTAACCAGAGACTAGTTTTTGATTCTAATGATTTTCTTAGTAAATTTTTTGCAATATGAACACACTTTTCACTGAAACCGTTAGATTTAGCATATTTTGGACTACTTGTGATCAATTCTATGTCTAATTTTTCAGTGAAATGTTTAAATTCGAGAGAGTTAAATGGCATGTTATCTGCTACTATTTGCCTTGGAATGCCATGAATAGCAAAAGACGGCTCTAGTTTTCCTATGATTGATTTGGCTGTTTTGCTACTTAGCGGTAATATGTCTATAAACTTTGATAAATAGTCACCTACGACTAAGTACGATTTATTGTCGTACTCCATTATATCCATACCTATCCTTTGATACGGTCCTTCTGGTAACTCATGGTTCTTAAGCGGCTCTTTTATGTTACTTGACCTGTATTTTTGGCAGACTTTGCAAGCTGCCACTAGTTTTTCTATTTCTTGGTTCAAGGTTGGCCAATATACTAAAGAACGGGCCCTTGCTTTGGTTTTCTCTATACCAAGATGTGAAAAGTGTAATGTTTGCAATACTGAATCTCTTAATTCTTCAGGAACAAATATTCTATTGCAGTAGAACACTAGACCATTATCAAGAAACAGATCCTCCTTTAGGCTCCATAAAAATTTTAAGTTGTCCGGAACTTTGCTTTTATCTTTTGGCCACCCTTTCCATATAAATTCCTTGATTTCCTTAAGTAATTTGTCTTCATCAGTTTTTTTTTGTAAAGTTCTTTTTTGGCATTGCTAATATTAACCGTATGTATCAGCTCATTTAGCCCCTTAATCTCGTTCTTATTAAATTTTATTGAACAACTATTTCTCGACAATAGATCGGCTAGGATCAATTTGCTACCTGACATATATTCTAAATTTAATTTGTATTTTTCCAATTTGAGTTTCATTCGCTGCAAACGAGGGGAAGGTATTTTATTGTATTCTTTGTTGATGATCCCTAATAGAGGCTTATCGCTTATGATCCGTGACTATATTAATTTGCCTGCCATATATTAGCGAGTGCCATTTACTACACGCGAAAACGATTGCTAGTAGCTCTCTTTCGATGTTTGCGTATTGTTTTTCTGTGTCCGTAAGGCTACATGAGGCAAATGAAACTGGTCTATTATTTTGTAGTAAACAGGCTCCGAGACCTGAAACTGAAGCATCAGTTTGAATGGTGATCTTTTCATTTGGATCAAATGATTTAAGAATCGGTGCTCTGAGTATTGTGTCTTTTATTTTTTGGAGACATATGTCATGTGCACTTGACCATTGGAAGCACATATTTTTTTTTAGTAATTCCCTTAATGGGGTAGATAACTGAGATAGATTAGGGACATATTCTCTTACATAGTTAATAAAACCTAATAATTTCTGCAAATCAGTCTTGCAATTTGGAGGTTTAAGCTCTTGAATTGTTTTTACCCTATCGTCGTCTAGTGCAATACCATTTTCGCTTATTATGTGTCCTAAAAACTTTATCTGCCTTTGTTTGTATTGGACTTTGTCTTTGTTAAATGTTACATTTTTTTCTAGGGCTCGGTTCAAAACCAACTGTACCGTTCTGTCGTGCTCTTCTACAGTGTTTGTCGCTATTGCAATATCATCTATATAAATCGAAATATTCGGAATATCACCGAAATTTTGTTCATTTATTTGTTGCAAAGCTTCTGCAGCTATTTTAATACCCAATGGTAGTTTTATGTACCGATAGAGCCCAAACGGTGTACTAAAAGTGCAAACTTTTTTCGAATCATTGTCAAGCTCGACTTGATGAAATCCATCCTTGATGTCGAAAACGGAAAACACTTTTTTATTTGCAAAATTTGATTTAATAGTTTCAAACGATGGAATTTCGTGAAAATGTTGTTTGATTGCAGCATTTAAATGTTTGGGATCGAGGCAGATCCTCAATTTGTTTGCTTTTTCAACAATGACAATGTTTGATATCCACTCAGACTCACTCGAGCTATCACAAGGTTCTATTATTCTGAGTTTGCAAAGCCTATTCAATTCTTGTTTTAAATCATCTTTCAGCGATAGAGGCACGCGTCTTGATGGTTTTGCTATTGGTGTAGCATTTTGTTTAATCCCTATGTGAAAATTTTTATAGCAACAGCCTACACCAGCAAAAACTTTTGCGTATTTGTTTAAAAGTTGATTTTTTTCCCTTGATTTGCTTTCTTCATTGTTTAAAATTTCATCGTTTCTTATTTCATTTATCCTTTTAACTAACTCTAATCTCATGCAACTTTCTAGGCCTAAAAGTGGTATCCTATCTTCGTCAACTACATAAAATTCTATAAAAACTTTTCTATTAGCAACCAAGCATTCTAAATTAACTGTACCCAGTGATCTAATTTCCGTTCCATTATAAGCTGAGAGTTTGGTTGCATTTTTAGTCAAATTTATGTTTTTGAGCTCTTTTAAGTATTTAACTGGTAAAATATTAACCATGGCTCCAGTGTCCAATTTAAATTTAATATTAATATTTTGCACTTTTATAATTTCTATCCATGAGCTCGATCTATTTATTTTATCCGTTATAGTATCAATAAAAAAAATCTTCGCTTAATTCATTTACCTCGCTATCTTCGGCGTGAACTTCCCGAACAGGTTTGTTTTTGCATACAACTGCAAAGTGATTAAACCCGTTACATAAAGAACATTTCTTTCTAAAAGCTGGGCAAGCTCTTTTGCCATGTGTTCTACCGCACTTCATGCAATCAAATTGGAGGTCCGTTACATTTGCTGATCTAGAAAAATTAAAAGAAGAGTTTTTATGATAAGTTCTGTTGTTGCTGTTAGGTTTTTTTCACTCTGCTGATACGTTCCTTGTTTTTTTATGGCATCTACCGGTGCATCTGCTCTTGTGTTCATCTGTTCCATCTGTTTGATTGTTACCTCTGCTGTACGAGCCATTTCGATTGCCTTCTCTAGCGTTAATCCATCAGTTTCCAGATATCGTTTTTGGAGATTTTTGTCATTGATTCCCAGTACGATTCGGTCCTTTACCATTCTGTCTACATCAATGAACTCGCACTTTTTCACAAGTTTTTTTATTTCCATCAGAAAACTGTCAAATGGTTCAGCATTGCCCTGGTTCCTTGTATGAAAGATGAAACTTTCATATACTGGATTTGATTTTCCTATACAAAACTCTTTGAATGCTGCAATTACAGGTACTAGTTTTTTTCTGTCCGCATCTTCTAGTTTGAGCACGTTTTGGAATATTTCAGTGGCTTCATCACCAGCAGCGTTGAGAAATATGGCAACTTGAACCACTTCTGGTTTTTTATTTAGTTCGATAGCTGTCGAAAATACTTCGAAATTTCTATAAAAATTCTGCCAATTATCTCTTAAGTTCCCAGAGCTTAAATTGAGCTCATTGATTTTTTTTCAAAAATTCCATGCTGGTGTTAATATAAACGTATCGCACTTGTTTCGGAGGTCTACCACGTGGTCTTTTTACTTCAACTTTTTCAACTTTGGTATTTTTTGTTCTACCCATGTACTTCTTGTTTTTTTTTTTTTTTTACGACTGCGCCATGTAATATGAACACCTTCGAGTACTTGACAACTTCTTTATTCGAGTCTTACTGTTCAACTGATATGCTGCTTACGTACTATGTATGAGCTTAGCTCTCTATGTGATAATAGGTACAGTGAGTGCATCATTACAGTGATGTTGATTGGCCTCCACGGTCGCCTGATTTGACTGCACCGGACTTCTTTTGTGGGGATATCTGAAAAGCAAGGCTTATGCAAACAAACCAGAAACGCTTGAGCAACTCAAACAAAATATTCGTGATGAAATTAATGAAATACCGCGTGAAATGTGTGAGAATGTAATGAAAAATGTGCTCAAAAGGGCTCGCATTTGTGAGACTAACAGAGGCGGACATTTACCTGATATTGTATTGCATACATAATTGCCAACATTAAATAAAACATTTATCAATATATAAGATCCATTCTCTTTCATTTAATCAAAAATTATAAACAAACAAAGTAGCATACCTTCCCAGCGGACACCCTGTATTTAAAAAGTCACCGGCAGACACTAATATTTTATTTTTTAATCGTTTTCAAAAAAATTAGCACATTTATCATCGGAAAAAGTTTCAACATCTTCATTAAAAAACATTAAATAAACTGACACAACGGGAGATAGGCTCACGACGAGGCCCATACAAAGCTGTGTCTCGAGACTCATACAAAAACTGTCTTTGTCTTAAGGACCTTGAGGGGGCATATAAATAAATTTGAGAGAGAAGACTTTCACTTTTAATCGAAAAACATAAAATATCACGAATAAACATTATATATATATTATATTTCACTATAAACTATTCTTCGCTTTTCAAGAGTCTCGATTCGCAACAATCAACATCTGCTATCATAGCTTAATATCACATTTCCTGTCAATGAAAAATTTCTTGAAGCAAATCACAAAAAACTCTTTTGAACCCTCTCAATTCTGTTAATATTTTGTACAGTGTACAATACAGCAGTACTCAAGAACAGGTATGTAGGTATTACCAATGAGCAAAATAGTGACTTGACCGTGTATGGATCTTTAAATCTAAGGTATTTCTTTTAACAAATCCTAAAAGGGAGTTTGCTTTTGACACAACATAATTAATGTGTAGTTTGAAGGAAAGTTTTGTATCGAATACTATTCCTAGATCTTTTATTTCATCGACTCTTGAGAGCTTATATCCATTAAGAATATAATCCAGGGTTCAGAAACGCACGCTCATGAGTCGCGAGCGTGCCTTTTCAAATGAGCACTTACCAGAAACGCTCGCCCATGAGCCATCAGGTGTGAGCACTTTTAGTTTGGCTCGCGCTCGCGGGCGTTCGATTTATAAACGCTCGCATCAAGAGCGCTCTCATTATGTGCGATATTAAAACGCTCACTCAAGAGCGCTCTCATTGTGTACGATATCAAAGCGCTCACGTCAAGAGCGCTCTCATTGTGTGCGATAGCAGAACCGCACGCTCATGAGCGTGAGACGAGAGCGAGCCAATTAAGCGCTCGGGAGCCTTTAAGAGTTTAGAAAAAAAAAAAACACATTAAGATGTTTTTGAGTTTTAGTTTTAATGCTAGTTAAATAAATTAAATTAGTGACAAGAAGTGTCTTATATTTCTTCGTTATTAAGCAAATCTTATCTTCTATTAAATCAAAACTTAATTTATAAAGAAGAATATTAGCAAGAGATTTTTTTGAAAGTTTTGTTCTCAGTTTTGTTAACATTGTCGAAAGTGCTCTAAATGCGCGTTCGATAGATACTTGTGTGGCAGGAAAAGCAAGAGCAACTTCGGCAAGTTGAGATAGTTCCCTATCATGGCTATGATAATTCTTCGAGTAACTCAACATATTAGTTTCCAAAGGTTCCAGACTTCTTTCGCACAATAACGACAATTTTAGCTATAAACTTCTAAAAGCATTGATAAAATTGTTGACCATTTATGCCAAGAATGCTTTCATCGTCATTATCGTCAAAAATTCGGAATGGAATTACCAAACCCACACAACATTTTAAAAATTCTTTTTTGTTCATGGTGATGTTTACAATTGATTTTAAATTCAATCCTGATACCGATCGAAAGGTTCATTGCTTTCGTCACTTTCATCATCACTTATATTTTTTGTGTACCAACTTATAGTCCAGTTTTATCTTTAACGGTTTTTTCCCTCATATGTTAGTCTTTATCACAATGCTCTACTAAACACTTAGATTTGTTTGCTTCCGAATCATATCTCACATATTTTTCATAATGGAATATTTTTCGTGGCGCCATTATTTTTGTATGCTTTTGTTTTATAATAATCCATTCACTTCTTACTGTCTTTCCGTTTATTAATCGAATGAATTCATAGAGCTCATTAGCTCAGAAGTGCAGTGTAATGGAAAAACCCATTTTCAACATCTTCACAAATGTACGCAAAAAACTAATTAAACAGAACATCCTACTTATAGGAAAATTCGAAAAATGCGATTGTTGAGTGCTATAATTCGAGGTTAATGACCATGTTCCTTATAAGCGTATTCTACTGTATATACACATGTACGCAAAAAAGGGTGAATATTCTAATTCCTAGAATAAAATGGAACTAATCCACTTGTGCTACCTACTATATTCAGAAAAAAACCCATTATAAACAACCACGCGAATATTCGGCTTCGCTTATTATTACCTAATTTACAAAAAAAAACTAGAACCTTTATGAATATTCGGCTTCGCTTATTATTACCTAATTTACAAAAAAACTAGAACCTTTATTTCTGAAACCCCTTTTTAATGATCGTATTTCTAAGAATTGCGATCAACTATTGGTAGGCATAGTCCTGATCCATGATCAAAGAATGCAACGATGTTGCATCTTGCATATCGTAATGTCCGAAGGAAAATTGAAAAAAAAAATTCTTCAAAAGTGAATTTTGTTATTAAATAGATTTTACCTTTAACCGACGTTATTCTACTTTTGTAAAAAAAAAATGAAGAAGCTAGTTCATAAGTGCATCTTCTTTATTGAATTGAAAAAATGAAATGAACATTGAAAACCAATATCCTTACATATTGCTCATGAGCGCTCACAACCGCCCGCGCTCCTTCGCGAGCCATGGACCATATGTCGTTTTCGCTCTTGTCCATGAGCGGGCGTTTTGCTTTTGAGGTTATGCGCTCTTGCTCATGAGCGGGCGTTTCGCTTTTGACTTTTGCGCTCTTGCCCATGAGCGGGCGTTTCGCTTTTGAGTTTTTGCGCTCTCGCTCGCGGTCGCGAGCCTTTGAACTCTGCGTACCCTCGTGGGAAAAATATGAGCTGAGAGCGTTTTATGAGCGCTCGTGTGCGAGCGTTTCCGTACCCTGATATAATCAATCAAAATTGGATGCAAAGTTCGATTAAAAGTCATCGACGCACATTTCTTATAGTTAAGTTTAAGGTCATTAGATCTTCACCAATCCTGAAATACATTTCATTTTGAAAAGAAAAACAGTCATTTACATTTTCAATCTGAGAGAACAACTTGATATCACTGGAAAAAATCAAAAGACGGCATGTTTTAATAACTGTGACTAGATCATTTATATTCAATGAAAACATGGAAGGTCCCAAATGGCTACCTTCAGGAACTCCCGAGAGTGCAAAAATCTCTTTTGAATGATAATTACCAACTTTCACAACTTGATTTCTTCCTACCAAATAAGATTCAAGCCATTTCAAAATTACACCGTTTTGTTTTAATAGTTTTATACAGTTTTTTTTTTATTTTATGCAATTATTTTATTAAAATGCCCCTCCCGCCCAAGCAAGGGGGGGAAATATTAATTCCCTTCCACAGGATTTTTTTCTTGTCTACTTCCCACCAACATGCTCTGAAGTTTTTTGACAGATTTTAAGCGAATTCCCTAGTATGCAAAAAAGAAAGGGACAATTAAATGTCCTTTAGGGGATGAAAATAAAAATCTGTACAAAATAGGGGAATTTTTTTATTTTCATTTAGAGCCGATTAAGGCCTATCCAAATAATAAACCTAAAAAAACCCTTCATAACGACCACTCTAATGTACATAGAATATAGTTCATGAGCCTAGGGTAAATGTTAACATAATGATTTATAAATAAACAAACAAAATAAAAAAAAGCATTTTGCTTGTCCCGCAAGTAACGTTAAAAGTACACTTATTAAGCCTGTCTTGCCTTACACTTACTTATTATCTGAAATAATGAAAACACGGATTTATGTATATCATGTATTATGTTACAAAAAGCGCTAAAATTAATGCTAAAATTATTTGAAATGTCGTTGGTTCTAAGGTAAAACTCACTTATGCCCCAGTTATAGCTATCATCGAAACTTTTGTACCTCCATTTTAAGGTGTTAGTAAAGCAAAATCACTAACTATTTTGATGAAGAATAATTATCTATCAATACATATTTCAATGAGCATTGATAAGGTAATTATCAATATCCTTGAAAAATTCAAACTCATTTTATGTGAAAGGCTGGGCCAAGCTGAAATTTGTTTTTGATTCGAATAATAATTTAGACAAGAGCTTAATATGCCATCAAAATAATCACAAATTTCTCATTTTAAACGTCTCAAAACCAATCATTAAAATTTTCAGGATTGAGTTTCCACGATAGCTTTTACTACCGCCTAAATTGAAAAATACTTTTTGAAGTTGAAAAGTCACACAAATTACACAAACCAATTTGTTTTGAACTTAAGGTCTATCACATACTGGGTGTCCCTTAATTCGCCAATAACATTTTAAGGCATGATTCCTGGGAGTATTCTAAGAAACAGATTGTATATACGGAAAGTTGTATCTCCTCCCCCTGAGGCACGGAGGGGACAATTTTTGAATCATTGACTGTAATGGCAAAAAAAATATATTTTAAATCAACAAAAGCCCTTACAATAATGTGCAATAGCTTTTTTGAAAGCTAATACTCCATAATTTATTTGTTTTTAAATTCATGTTGTTGAAGCGAATAGTTTTTTTTTAGACTTTGAAATTTAGTTTCTCAAAAAAAAAAAATCGTTTTAAGAACTTGATTTGAAAAATAAATAAGAGAATGGAGTATTAGCTTCTAAAAAAGCTATAGCACATTATTGTATGGGCTTTCGTTAATTCATATTTTGTTTTGCATTTACATTCAATTTTTCAGAAATTGCCCCCTCTGCCTCAAGGGGACGAGATACAACTTTCCGTCTATACAATTTGTTTCTTAGAAAACTCCCAGGAATCATGCCTTAAAATATTATTGACGAAATATAACAATCTTTTAAAAACCAGGAGCATATTGCGAGTGTTTCTTACTTCCGATGCCATGCCATCAAAGTTAATCGCATCAACAAGTTGGGTACGTAAAGCTGCCTTATAAAAACACAGCGAATGCAATACAAATTATTGAACGCATCTATCTTAAACTGTCTATGTTTGACTTCCGAGAAAAGTCGTTTATTAAAGCAAAGGGCCTTTAACTACTTGTGAAGGTTTATAACTAAGTATCGTATGATACTTAGGGTGGTGCTTTGCTTTGGAGTACGTATACAAATCCCTTTGAACAATGGGTTCAGTGTTCATAAATATGTTCACCTACCCACAAAAAGAGGGGTTTATTTTTAAGTGTTTAAATATTGCAAAGTCTAAAAATGGACATTCAACACTTCAAACAACACCCCAAATTATACTCCTGTTAAAACCAATTTGAACCACCTTCTCGTGGTAAATTGGTGAATAAAAATAATCTAGACTAGATAAATTAAAAACTTATCGAGGTATCTAAACTTTATTACATTTTAATTTAATTGATTTCCTTTGTCTTCGCATCTTGCATTAAAATTTTATAATAACATTTTATTACTTTAAATTTGAAGCAATTAAAAAAAAAATTAAAGCTTACTTTTTATGTAGTAGTTGGCCCTTTTAAAATTATATCAGTCAAGAATGTGCAAAATAAATAAAAAAATAAAAAAAAACATATTCACCTCAGTTACTTCCTTTAAAAACTCTCTGTTTCTCTTTTTACCAAAAGTTTTCCCCTCAAATATAGTTTAAAGCAAAAAATGTATAGAACTCTATAGAATCGAATAATTTAAATTGAGCAAGAGCAGGCGCATTCCTTTACACTGCGGGTTGAAGAAATTTAAAAATTAGTAATACTTAAATATAACACTCAGAGAGAATGACGAGAGAGAGAGAGAAAGAGAGAGCGGGAAATAGAGAATACTATATTAAATTAAATTCCTTTACACTCCACACAGCATCCACCCACTACGCAGCAACCAAAGGGACAAAATTACTGATTCTTCAGGAGAAAAGAGATAAAGATACTTAATGCCGCGCCAGGAGGGCTCACCCTTTCCCCACTTCATCCACCTTCGAAACAGTTACTTCAATAATGTTTTCCCATTGAGAAGCCACCACCCAAACTGCCACTGTCACAGCCACTGCTCCCACACCCCCAACCCTTATAAATGATAAGAGAGTAAAGTTCAACAGTTTCAGCAGGACATCCACTCTAACTGTTTACTCTGAGATAATGATCATCGAGCTCATCCCCAAAAAAATACACACAGATACAGAAGTATCCAAATATTTGTATTCTCTTGGGTAAGGTGAGTAGTGGCACTGAGGGGAAAGACCTGAAGGGGATGGGAGTGTTGGTGTCCTTTTGCTGAGCATGTATTTTGGAGCAATATTCGTGTCCTTTATATCCCAACCATCATCGTTCATCTCAAATTTTCTTTTTCCGTGAGTTCAATATTCAGGGTGAGGGATGAGAGTGAAGTTCCATTCGAGAAAATTTTTTGTATCCAGGATACACACAACTCAAAAAAAGGTGTTCGGTTGAGAAGAACAAAAAAATCCAAGTACGAAAAAACTTCTCTTCTTCTGCTTTTATTCTCCTCGAAAATTCGGTTAAGCGCGGCGATATGGATTCAAATAACTCCTGGGTGCTGGACCCCATTCCAATTCTGGAACAACTGCTGCTCCAGCTACTCCAGCTACTGTGCTGCTGTTGACAACGGATGGTGCTTGGTTACCTACTGCTGGAAGAACAGAACGCTCTTCTAGGATGACAACGCGGCACTCCAAATCTGCTCCACACTCTATACAACTATTACGTTTATCTCTGTGAGTTTTATTATTTTTTTTGTTTGCTGTGTAGCTTACTCTCGTGTATGTGTGTGAGTGCGTATGTGTTCTGGTTTCCTTTTTTCCGAATTGGGGGGCTAAAACAGCGCAAAATTTCAGGGCGTTTAGTCCCAGACCGACTTTTCATTGAAACGGATTTTTCGGTGAAATATTCTCGTGAACTAAAAATAGTCCAGTAGTGTCGCACCAGACTGACTGGCTGGCTGGTTGGTTGGTTGGTCCTTAGCACTTTGCTCTCGAAAAGTATTAGTGCTCCACTTTATACATCACGGGACTATACGATGATGACGACAATCGGCGACAAACGAACGGGTATAGGGGAGCAGCAAGCGCAGGGTTGCCCATATCCTCTCGACTCGAATTCAACAACACACTGCTTCCAGCACTATACTCAACAAAGCTACACCTCGGAAAAAGGCACTGACTTTGATTTTAGTCGATAACGAGTCCGGTTAGTAGTCTAACGGTGGTGGTGGTGGTAGTAGGTTCGAGCGTTACAATTTCAGACAAAAAAGTGTGTTTTCTTGCGGGTGTGAAGAAGTAACGTTTGTTGTTGTAAATCTGTTTTTTTTTTTCTTTGTATTTTGTTCCTGATCCTACTACCTTGTTTTTGTTGGTCGTGCAATGTCCTTGTTTCTTAGTTTTTTTTTTTTTGTTGACTGTGGTTTTTAAAACGAGTTGTAATATTGAAACTATTCTTTTGTAATTTTGTTCAAAAGTGAAACAGTGGTTTTGAGATTCGAATGGAATGTTTTAACAATGGACTTTAAAATTTCACTCTTTTAAAATTTAAGTTAATATCAGCCCCAAAAAATGATATGACTGGTTTTTTTGTATTAAATTTCGTGTGAAAAAAGTGACTTTTTAAATCAAAAATCCGTTTCTGACCTATATTTTCGAATGCTTAACAATTAGCAAATTGGCGGTTAGTAAAAAATAACTCTTTGGTGAAATATTTAAGAAGCCCTCTTCAATTATTCATTATGATGATGGTGAGTACTTTTTTTTTAAATTAACATTTAATCATATTTGATTGGTAATTAAATTTAAATTTTAAAATGAATTTTCGTTTAAATAAAAAATTAAATTATTATGCAATATGGTTAGCCAATCTTAATTGAATAATTTGCATATTTTATAAATTACCACCAAATTAACTACCGATATTTATTATATTTGAAGAGAAAACTGATAAATAGAGGAATAGGTATTTACTTTGAAATTGATATTTATTATCTAATATAGCTAGCTACATGGCTTAAATATAATAAATTACAAATTAATTTAAATTGAAACTAAACCGCTTAAGCCTTAAATATAGAAAGCAAAAAAAAACACACATTATGGTTATCTCATATTAAAGGGCTTTAACAGGCGAAGAGGATTTAATTATATCAGGAAGTTTTTATGATACGAAACAATCCATTAGTATTAATGTCTGATTTTTTTTTTTTGTCTGTGAATCATTTGGGAATAAATCAAATAAGCAAATGAGGTGCTAATTCGATCAGAATTTTAGGGATTTTTATAGGGGAGAAAAAAAAAATAATGATACTAAGAAGGGCTCTTTATTAAAAGAAAGTGAATACTCATTAGGGACTAATCTGTTGGAAGATTATAGGCCATTAAAGGTGGGTTTGGGTTTTATCTGATGATGAGCATTTTCGGAATAATTACAGATAAAATATAATATAGCCAGAAAATTAAGACACATTACGATGATTTATCATTATGAATTCTCTGAGGAAAAAATAAAATCATTTAAGTTCGCTTGAAGAAGTAATTTCTTTTTTCATCCGATAGATAATGGAAAACATTACAACTTTCACAATGATTGGTCTCTAACACGAAACCTAAGAATTTTGTATGGATTGTCTTTGATTAAAGAAATTAAGGTTTTTTGTTCATAGTTTTATATTTGAGTTTGTTTTAAAAGGATTGGGTACGAAATCTCGCAAATTAAAATCTCGCATTTGCAATCTTTCATTCGCAATTACAAAATCTCGCTTACCATAATCTTGCGAAAACAAGACACCCCTTTTAGCAATTTTGCATTTACAAAATCACGTGAACATCAAAATCTCGCAAATTTAAATTACGCACGAGATTTAAATTTGCGAGATATTAATGTTGTTCCAATGCTATTATTACATATTCTGGGATTTCCTAACTTCTGTTATATCGAGTGCCTTGCTAACCTACTTTAAGACCTTGTTGTTCTTCATTATTGTTTTTGTTTATACCTATTTCATTTGTTTTTAAGGACAAGAAAAAGAACATAGAAATTGTACAGCCATGGTTGAAATATTGGGCAAATTTTTAACTGTTCAAAATACGTTTTTGAAATCAATAAAGTAAAAAGAAAAAGTATTCGCTTTCGAGTTTCTTTTTTAATTCGCAGAAGCAATGTTACTATGGGATTTGAATGAGCAAATTTTGATTTGCGAGATTTGAATATGCAATATTCTATATTTTGAGATTTTGATGTTTACGACATCTTGAGGTGTGAGAAGTAAATGCAAGATTGTTAAAAGCGAGATTTTGTTTTTGCGAGATTAAGAAAAGTAGGATTGATAATTTGCGAAATTTCGTTTTTCGAGATTTAAAAAAAAAGCGAGATTTCATTATTTTGATTTGCGGAATTTCCTACTACTCCCATTTAAGGCAATGCCTTTCAAATTTAATATATTGCCAATATTTCAGAAATTTTGTGAATCATTTGATTTATATTGAGGAAATTCCTGGAGCATTTGAACCGAGTTTGTTTTTCGAAAAAATACCTTCTTCTGAGAAGTTATTCGGTTTTAATAGTTTTTTTTGTTCGCTTTTAAGTTTAAGAATAAACAAAAAAAATTTAGAACAAATCATTGTAGAAGAAGAATCTGGTAAATACCGTTGGGTTGTAAATAGTATTTAAAAAAGAAATCCCAAGAATCTTATGATGTTTAAAATTTGCTGGCTATGATATCGATTTAAGTACTGGTTATCTATTTCTATTAAAGTGTTTTAAGAACTTTTTTGCATTTATCTAAGATCTGTTTTCACATTTTAAAGCAAGAGTATTTGAAACTTTATTTCGTCGTCGTTCAATGAAAACTCCCTTTTCCATTTTATTTTCTTAATGTTGAAGCATCTGTACTTTGGGTTTTGATGACCAGAATTTGAAAATGTTTGATTTCGAGAATTTTGTCGTATAAAAATAGACCAACATAAGATTTAGATTTACCTTTTAGAGAACAATTTTTTTTTATTATATAAAGGCCCCGTTGTAAAAACGTGGTTCAAATTTTGATCCGTGGTTCAAATATTTTTACTGGCTGTTTTTGGCGGAATTACTGAGGTTCAACGATGGTTCAAGGTTCAAGTATGTTATAGTAGCCAACTTAATGCTTGAAATTCAATTAATTCACCAAAGTCAGTGAGTTCAAATTGCTGAACCACGAGTTAAATATTTGTGCAACTGGCCCTAAATATGTCTAATTTACGAGAAGTTTCTCGGTTGCGAAAAAAATGGACTTAGAGAGTTTCATCGAACGACGACGATCTCTTACCATACAATATACCAATAAATTCAAACTCTCTTAATCAACTTTATTTTCTTGGGAAATCACATTGAAATTTTCTAAACATTTTTTTAAAATAAAAGAGCTTTTCTCGTTAGGAATAGAAAGTTGCAAAACACTCAGGCATTTTTCTTGGAAATTAAATTTGCTTATTTCATTAATAAATATGACTTAGTACATCTTTAAGTAAAAATAATAAGGTTAAGCAGTTTTATAATATTGTCGTCCTTCAATGGAAACTCTCCAAAAATTTTTAGACAATTGTAATTGAAGGATTTAAGGACGTAAACGGCTTAAGGCAACTTTTTTTTAGAACTTAATTAAAAGTGATGACGACACCTTGTAAGAATTTTATGATAACCTACACCTAAATTCCTATTTTTGATGTAGTACAGCTTTCTCTACAAAAGAGTCTGAGAACTCGCAAAATGACACACTTTCCAAAAACTCTTGTTTCCAAAGTTTTGTTTTGACTTCGAATAGGTAAAAAATAAAATGCACGACTGGATCCACACAACTTGAACATTAGAGCAAGTACGTGCGATCCAGTCGTGCATTTTATTTTTTACCTATTCGAAGTCAAAACAAAACTTTGGAAACAAGAGTTTTTGGAAAGTGTGTCATTTTGCGAGTTCTCAGACTCTTCTCAGGCTTAAGAACTTTAAAAAATATTCAAGTAATTATAGAAAAATTATAAAAAGCATTTAAATCGTTCTTTTAATTGTATAAACAGCCTGATAAATAACTTAGAGCTCAAAAAAAAGAATGCCATCTGATTACTTGAAAAAATATGAATATATGCAACAAAAAAAAATTTAAAATCGTTGGAGCCGTTTTCTTAAAAATTAATTTTTTATATATAAAATTTTTGTAACATTTTCCAAAAAAAAAATTTGGTATGCCAATTTTGAGTAGATATTAATATACATTTAAAACTGAAATTTCAAAACAATTCATCAACCCGTTTTTGAAATATTGAATTTTCAAAAAAAAAATTTGAATATTTTTTTAAAAATCCAAAATTTATTTTTTCAAAAATTTTGGTATGCAGTATTATTTATATTCCAACAAAGCTTTTGTGAAAAAAATTTCATTGAAATCGGATGAGCGGTTAATTAGAAAATCAAAAATCAAAAAAACCATTATATGGCAGGTACCGTTAATAAATATTTTCGGTGATTTTTTTTCTTACTAAAAGGTATATCATATCTACAATAATACACTGATTTTTTTTTATCAAAATCGTTGGAGCCGTTCTTGAGATAAATAAGCTTTTCCTTAACGGTTGTATGGCAAGTACCGTTATTTTTTGAGCTAAAAAAAAAATTTCAATTTCCCCTCTGGAGAGTTACAAAAAAACCTTAAGTTCAAAATTTGAAGAAAATCGTTTCAGTGGGTTAGGCTGTAGGTTGAGGTACAGACAGACAGACAGAAAGACAGACAGACAGACAGACAGACAGAATTTTGCCACCCACTTTTTTCGTGTTCTCTATCATCGTAATATCATATTTGATTGTTATCTCAATTTTTTTTTTTTTGCATGAATCCAAAACTTGCCCTATAGTACCTTTATCGCAAGTAAAAACAATATATGCCCATACCTAGTGACATGTTAGCTAAAACATTTGAAAAAATAACTGATATTTTAAATACTTATGGTCGAAACCCTTCAAAATAATATTTTGAAAATATTAATATGTCTGTATAAAAATCATAAAACCTTTTCCAATATTTGTATGCCCTTTTCTCTTATAAGAAATTAAAAACAAAATCATTCCAAATTTTGGCTCCAACGTTCAAGATTGTTCTGACCCAAATAATATCACTGTATTAGAAAAAATATTTCATGAAATTAAAATAAATTTATGTTTGTGTAATTTACTTAATTATGTAAGACAAAATAGCTTGTTTTTTAAATAAGGGAAATACTAAGAGACACCTCAGTTTTAAAAAAAGAAGATTTAATTATAATTTTATTTTTGAATCCAACACCTACTAAAGAGGGTGCAGTTGTATCTAAGATATCAGTTTTACTTTATAATAAACTATTTTTTGAAACAAATTTTGTCCACGTTATGCTACCAAGCAGCGTTGCCCTCCTACTACAGTGTTTTTACTACATTTTATTTTGCAAAAAAGGCACTACGTACAATCTTAAAATATTCACAAAACTATACAATTTTAGAATTTCAGAAAATATAAAATCTTAACAAAAAAATTGATTATAGTTCTGTTCGCATACTTCCCAAAACTACGAATTTCTACGAATTAAGCCCAAAGTTCTGTCAAAGTTCATATATAAAAAAATGTTTACTAAAATTCGTAGAGATTCGTAGTTTGCGGAAGTAAACGAAAATACTGATTGTTTGAAATTAAATATCTACGTAAGGATTATTGAAAATTGGGGGGAAAAGCTAAATTATGATTTGATTTGAAAGTCGCAAAAAACAGTGAATTCCCCTTGGCACCGCTAAAACACTAAAAAATAATGTTTTTTTTTTAGATTATAAACGATGTCAAACCCACTTTACATTAAAACACTTTCATTAAAGTTAAAATCGTCAAATCCTGATTTAAATTTTTAAGTATAACACTAGCTCGTATGACATCTGTCACATTTTTTCTCAGGAACTATCATTGATTTAGGCGAGTTTAACTTTAACTTGTTAAAAAATGGCTTTAACGCTCGTGTTTATAGTTAAGGAAAAGTAAGAGAGCTGCATCAAAGATAAAAATTAGTAATTAGGGTCCTTTTATGCCCTTAAAATAGGGTGTTTATAATGTTTATAATTTTGCGCCACTAATTTTAAAGAAAAGATAAAAATTTGCAATATCTATCCTAATTTTGAAGTGATTTTGTAATTTGTAGTTACATTGTTTATAAAAGTAAAAATTTGGAATTATTTGATAAGTAATTTTTATTAAAATTTCTAAAATCCGATAGGTTTAAATAATTCAGTTAGTGCATTTTTTACGTTTTCAAGTAAACTAAATCAGCCACGCTCACGCTACATTTTCAACCAGTTGGGGGGCAACACTGCTACCAAGTTTAAAAACTAACCCACGTGCAAAAAAGGGTTTTTAATAAATTCACCTAAATAGTTTCGATGTTGAAGTTAATGCCATCTTTGATTTTTTAAAATAAAATAAAATCATCATGGGAACTGGCTCCGACTTTTATTTATTACCAGTAAGTTTAGTTAAATCATTATTAATTAATAAGTGAACACCATTACCTGTACTCTCAAATTTTTTATAATATTGAACTTATAAACTCGGTTTGAGCCAGCATCCCCACAAGTTCACTAAAATTTATCAGTTTTTAGATTGAAGAATTTTCTTTAAAATTTCGGATTACCAGGTGTTTGACAAAATACAATTTGTAGTAACCTTAGAGCAAGATGAATTGTTTCGTATGGATGCTGGAGATGTGACATCTAGGAGTCTCGTTTTCTATTTTTTAATCTCTTCAAGCAGTTGACAATTTTTGTACAACTATTGTGTCGTTCATTTTGATAGTGAATTTTCACAATAAGGGTATTCATGAAACAGCGTAAAGTCGTCGTAAACGTGGTAAAGTTTTAAACTTCGTAAATCTGTCAAATTTTCCATACAAATTGTGACAGAATTACGAAGTTTTAATCTTTACAACGGTTACGATGAGTTTACGCTGTTGTATGAATACCCATAATATTTCCTTGAAATGTGTTCTTCGAGCTTAAACAGCTAGTAATCATTTTCTTTTGAAAATAAAACTAAAATGCAGGGCAGTCAAAATACTTGCTTTTTTATTAAAATGTCTAAAAGTATTCAAAGCCACTGGATCGACAAGCTTTTCGTGATTGCTATGGTTAGAAAACTGCATTTTTCAGGTTGGATTTTCGGTTAAGTAAAGTAAGTAAGTAAGTAAAGTAAACTCTGTTATAAACAAAATGAAATTACTATAAAATTTCTCACTTTATTTAAAAAAAACAAAAATATTAAAAAAAATACATTTTAATGACTATAACTTTGGTAAAAAAAAGTTGTCAAATGGTGCAAATTTAAATTCAAACTTTCACGTAAGCCCGCCTTGGTTCTGCCTACATATGATGAATTTTTGTATACGTTTTTGAATATCCTATTAAAGCTTTAAGGATTACACAAATAATAGCTTTCTTATGTTTTCCTTTGGTGTATAAATTGGCGGATCTTTGATGTAGACCATATTAACCCGAAATAGCTAATGGTGTTAAAACACACGATTTGGTGGGCTAATTAGTTTGCTTTTTTGGAAGTCACTCATCCAGCAAATTGTTACTAGAATAGAGCTATTGTTTCACGAACTGTTTGGCATGCAGGCCGTCCAGCTCAAGGTTAACAAGGTTTACATGATCTCTGACGTCCATATCCAATTCCTGAGATCGTCTTAAAATAGACACACTTGGGTTTTCAGCCACACCATCCGCTACAGCGTCCATATTTTCAACTGACCTTGCCGGATGAGCACGAGTTGGAGTCTTCACATCACTTGTGCTTGTGCCTATGTTCAACCAGCAACGCACCGCACATTCTTTCGCAGCATAAATCCGTGCGAATAAGCAGTGGGAGTGTCGTATATATTCTTCATTTCGAATAAACGTGCCCCTCCTGTCCAAGCGGGGCAAAATATTTCCCACCTCTTGTCTACTTCCAACCTACTCACTCTGAATTTGTTGGCAGATTTAACGCGAATCACCTAGTTATAGTATGCAAAAAAAAGAGGCAATTTAATTTAGCCCACACCGACTATAGGGGATGAAAATAAAAGTTGAAAGAATTAGGGATTTTTTTTTCTTAATTTAAAGGTTATTTAGGCCCATCCAAGATGACCGTTTTTAACGACTACCCAAATGTACATATTATGTAGGTATGTAAGGTACTATGTAGGACAATTGGAAAGTTATGCCTTCGTAAAAAATCTAACTCGAGATTTTGATCAAACTTGTTGTAACGATAATACGGAAGACGAAAAAAGAGAGTCTCATAATTTTGTCTATCTGTCAGTTTTTTGGCATTACCCCACACGTTTTTATTGTTTTTTTTTAAGATCTAAAATAACGGTACCTGCCAAAAAATTTTCTAAACAATTTTAGATAACCGTATTTTTCTCAAAAACGCTGTTGTTAACGAAAATTAATTTATTATTAAAAAATACAACCTTTATTTGAAAAAACCATTTTTCTAAAAATAGGGGTGGATCGTTGTTTTTATTTGAAGCCTGAAAACTTAAACTATTGAAATTCACAAATTTTAAAGAATTTACAGATGTGTAATTCTTTACAAAAATTGATTGAAAAAACTACATCAAAATGATGATTGTGGCTTATGGGGGAACTTTTGACATAAACTCAAATGACACAAAAAAGAAATAAAAACAAGAAATATCTTATTTCGTGTTCAGAAAACTGTTTTATTTAGTATTATTATTATTATTATTATTTATTATTATTATTTATTGAATTCGTTAAATAACTAACGATAGAAAGCTTATACAACTAGTTTACATTAAATATAAATTAATATAGTCAATTACAATGATGTATTGAAAAAGATCTCTTTGAATTTACAACTTTTGACATTGTCATTTATACAAGAAAGTACACAATAATATTTATTGAAGACTGAAATCAATTGATTTAAAGGACTATTCACACCATAGTTTGTTCTACTGAAGATCGGACATAAAGGCAACTGTCTTCTTAAGTTTGTCTGACTGTAGCTGAAATTCAAACGACACAGAGCTGATGGAGATACTATTGACCCATTTATCAATTTTATAACGAAGCAAAGCTGGATATATTGTCTATGTTTTGAGAGTAAAGGGAGATTAATTAACGTGAGTCTTTGAGCATAAGGAGGTAAAGCATGTCTATGGGACCACGGAAGAAAACGAAGACAGAAGCGCATAAACCTTCTCTGGATACACTCAAGTCTATTTATGTGAACAGTGTAGTAAGGGGCCCATACCACGCATCCATATTCTAGTACTGGCCTTACAAAAGATACGTATAGAAGCTTTAGAACATATGGGTCCTGGAAATCACGAGAAAATCGTTTTATGAATCCCAGAATTTTATTGGTCTTTTTTACAATATAGTCAAAGTGGTTGACAAAGGTTAATTTTGTGTCAAGAACAATGCCAAGATCTGAAAAAACAGACAATCTACATAAAGAAGAAGAATCTAACATATAATTATAAGTTATCATACTTTTTTTGCGTGTAAAAGTCATTGTTTTACATTTGTCAATATTTAACAGAAGACGGTTTGTATTGCACCATTCCCTAAACCTATTAAGATCATCCTGGAGTGTTGAACAGTCATTTATAGAGGTTATACATTTAAAAATTTTTAAATCATCGGCATATAAAAGAATAGAGGAATTTTTAATAATCGAAGTCAAGTCATTTATGTATAAAATAAATAATAATGGACCTAAATGGCTGCCTTGTGGAACACCAGAGTTAACAATAAAATGATCAGAAAGCTCATTTCGAAAATTCACACTATAACACCTATTCTCCAAATACGACGAGATCCACATTAAAAAATTTTCATTGAACCCTAAAGCCTTCAGTTTATTGGTTAAAGTCTTATGACACAATTTATCAAAAGCCTTACTAAAATCGGTAAAGACACAATCTACTTGTTTTCGATCTTCGAAGGAATCAAGACAAAAAGAAGTAAAATGAAACAGGTTTGTAACAGTTGACTTGTTTTTGACGAAACCGTGTTGGTTGTCACAAATAATAGATTTACAATTAAAAGATAACACATTACAAATAATGGACTCAAAAAGTTTCGGAATGACAGAAAGTTTTTTAGAGTCGATTTTTCAGTCAGTTAAACCTCAGATACAGGGTCGCACACCAATTATTGTGCTACAATAAGAAATTCCAATACTTTTTTTCATTGTTTTATCTCATTTTTTATTGGATATTTAATTTTAATTAATTGTTTATTGTATTAATGGTCAAATTCCTGTGTTTCGTGTCGTATACCTCCTGCTTGCCATTACCCCACACAAAATTCTGGTGCAGTCAGGTCTGGTGACCTTGGGGGCCAACGAAAAGTGGATTTCCTGGAAATTAAATTGTTTAGGAATTTTTGTTGGAGCTCCGCCATAACTGGTCTGGCTGGGTCGTGCAGTTGTTCCATCTTGCGGGAACAAAATGCCGTTCAATGGAATACGTCCTCGGCTCTGTTCTGAAACTCACTCAACATCTTTAAATATCATCTTTGAGGCACGATTCGTCCGCCCCTTTATAGAACTTACCCTTCAGATTAAGCATATACATTTTTTCCTGTTGTAGCATTTATTCTTTTGATAGTTTAACAGCTTCTTTTCTTTTGATAGTTTAACAGCTGATGATTGAAAAATCAGTCTCATATCTGTAAAAATTATGTTAAATTTTTCAGAAATAATTTTTGAAACTTAACTAACAGTCACACAAAAAATTAATTGCACCTATGCTGTAAATTTCTCCAAAAAATTATTTGGTAGAGCTTACATTGATTATTGTTAAATATTTTGTGGGTGTACGAACCATTTTGAAGAAAACTAAATATAATAATATTTAACTCTAGGGACACTCCAGTGTCGTAACTGCCCCATCCTTTATTTTTATAAAAAATATTATTTAATAAAAAACTTATGAATATAATTTAAAAAAAAGTAAAAAAAGTCTTACATTAATATTAAACACTTACACTTGAATTTGACAGCCATTAAATTCAGCTAACAGAAAATAAAATATCACCTACCTTGTGTACAAGATTACCCAAAATGACTATTAAATCTAAAAACTGGTCTAGCCACCATAACTTTTGAAGAAGAACAGTCAATATTTTGTATTCAATTAAAGAGAGGAATGCAACCTACATTGTCATTAAAGTGCCCAACCGTTTAAAACGCACCACCCTACCCTACCTCAAAAGAACCAATTCTTTGATTTTCTTGGAAACTTTATAACTGATTATAATTATTCTTTTTATGCTGAAACTTCATAGAAACGTATTAAACGTATTGTGTACCTACACTTTCATATTTATATTTTTTGGATAAAACAAAAAAATTCCATTTTTTTAAACTTAACATTTAAAAAAAGTGTTTTTTGGATTTTTTTAATTTGGTACTCAAAGGCATTTTAACACTAAGGAAAAAAAATTTATTTTTCTCAACAGTGGATCTTACGATTCTAATGAAATTTTTGAGGTAGGCTATAATAAATGCGATATATGTACTACCAAATATTAAAACAAATAAAATGCACGACTGGATCACACGTACTTGCTCTTATGTTCAAGTTGTGTGGAACTTAAGAACTTTAAAAAATATTCTAGTAATTATATTATAGAAAAAGTACAAAAAAGCATTTAAATCGTCCTTTTTAATTATATAAACAGCCTGATAAATAACTTAAAGCTAAAAAAAAGTATGCCATTTGATTACTTGAAACCATATGAATATACGCAAAAAAAAAATTAAAATCGTTAGAGCCGTTTTCTTAAAAATTAATTTTTCATTTCTTTTTCAGCATCGGCGGTACGCCGATTTTGGGAATATATTAATATACATTTAAAACTGAAATTTCAAAATAATTCATCAACCCGTTTTTGAAATATTGAATTTTCAAAAAAATTATTTTTTTTAAATCCAAAAATTATTTTTTCTAAAATTTTGGTATGCAGTATTATTTATATTTTAACAAAGCATTTGTGCAAGAAATTTGATTGACATCGGATGAGCGGCTAGTGAGAAAACCAAAAATAAAAAATACCGTTATATAGCAGTACCGTTAATAACAGTTGTTGGTAATTTTTTTTTCTTACCAGAAAGTACACAATATCTTCAATAATACACTGATTTTTTTTATCAAAATCGTTGGAGCTATTTTTGAAACAAATAAGCTTTTTCTTAACGGTTGTATGGCAAGTACCGTTATTTTTGGAGCTAAAATAAAATTCAATTTCCCTCTGGAAAGTTACAAAAAACCTTATTTTCAAAATTTAAAGAATATCGCTTCAGTGGTTTGAGCTGTAGGTTGAGATACAGACAGACAGACTGAATTGAGCCACCCATTTTTGGTGTTTTCTATCATCGTAATGTCATGTTTGATTGTTATCTTAATTTTTGATATGTAAACGTCTTAGCGCTCGGTATGGGTAAAATTGAAAATCGGCTGTAACGGATATGGGCTCACAGCTCCGTTTGGAACCATTTTGCTTGTTGTAGGTAAGTAGAACTCTGTAAACTCGAATAGGTAAGGTAGTTTTTATTTTATACCTAATGGTTTTGGTATTTGCTAAGTGGAGTGAATTCCTTACACTCTGACTCCACAGCAGATAATTTCTCTCAGAATGTTCGTCTTGACATTAAATATCTAATGGAGTCACTCCGTTTCATATCTTGATTGGATGTCAAGATACAATCATATCTTGACAGAGATATTTGACATACATTTTGCCAGGTGAAGATTTTGTTGTTTTTTTTCTAGAATTTAAATTATTTATTTCATTATTTTGTATCCATATATGCTGCTTTTGATGTAAGTCTCTGCAATCGCGGGTGACCATTTTGGTTTGTGATATTAACTGTTATTTGCAATTTCTTGATTTGAAATATCATAACATGATTTGCAAAGTGGCGCATTCTTTTATGTTTCTCTAGTTGGCTGTGGTTAATGTGTAAAAAAGAAGTGTTGTAATGTCATATTTAAAAAAGTTACTTTGAGTTACCTTTTTTTAGGAACGACAAAAGCTAAAAATATGGCTGATCTGTCAAACAAATTGGGTGAAAAAAGTCGAAATAGATTTGGAATTAAAAATCAAGATGAAATTGTGATTTCATTATTGAAAAGAACTTTTATCAGCACTTTGAAAATGCATACATTTTTCAAAATTGCACAAAAATTAATATTTAAGCAGAAATATTTCCAATTTTTTTTATCATTCATTACTTGCACAGATAAAAAAATGTCGCAAAACCTTGAAAAAAATTTCCAAACTCACTATCGACGGTAAAATCAATAAAAATTAGCTTTATATTTTTCCCCAGATCTGATCTGGATTGTATATGCATACATGTATTACAAAAACAACACAAAATCCGATATTGCTTTTGGATTTCGATTTGCAAATTAATTCTGACCATACACCTTTTGTACTTTTTTGCAAAAATTAGTTTTTTTCTCTCACAGGTAGATGGCTTTTTGTGTTGAAGATAGGGAGAAAATAGAGAATAGAGTAGAGAGAAAATACAGAAACAAAAGGATAAACGGGGATCGGATAGGTATATAACACTATAGTCGCACTGGGATCCTGTTTGTTTTTATTATGATAATCTAATCCAGATCAGATCTGCGGGGTAATAAAATTAAACTGTTACATATTACAAAAATGAGATCAATTCCAAACCGAACGATCGAGAAGCAAACAAAAGATAACTCAAAATGAAAGCATCGTGATTTCAGCTGCTTTTGACGGATTAACCATATCAACTCAGTATCAAAGAGATGAGTTGGAAAAATATACTCAAAGTTTCTTTTTAACACTTTAACTTTGAATCCAGGAACAACTTTGTGACGTCATAAAGTTAATTGAAGTAACTTAATTTGTGATGGTTTATTAGCGGAGGAGTTTTCTCGGAAAGAGTGTTTTGATGGATAAATTCATTATAATTTGTGTCGTGCAACCATTATGTTTTAGCGCTTGTATTACAGATTCCTAATTTTTGCCATACGTGGTAATGACCCGATCCCTTAACTTCAGGTGAAAACGAATGTTTACACATCTTCCACGCGAGTCCCGGTACTCACACATTTTTTTTCTTGTACGAATCCAAAACTTGCATTATTAGTAGGTACCTATATCGCAAGTAAAAATATACTTAGCATTTAGTAATTATTTTCATTTTCGAATAATATAAATAAAATAGATATAATTTTGTATTTATTTTTAAAAAAGTTTAAAATTTTTATTTTGCAAACTCAATATCTCACATGAATTTTTTATGTTTTTGAACATTAGTAAATATTTAGGATTTGCATACCAAAATGTTGCCTTAAAAATGTTTTAAGAATTTTATCAAGAAAAAAAAATTTTTTTAAGAAATCACTTGAATGATTTCAAAATATTTTTTTATATTACCATAGACAAAATATATTTTCTAGATTAATTTTGGGTCACTGAACACGAAAATCAAATTTTTTTTCCAAAGAAGCGTTTTCGATAGGACTGGCCCCGATACCAGAAAAGTCTCGGTATCGTTTGGTATCGGTATCGGAAACCAAAACTATACACAGACCAAACCATCTTCAAAACACCCAAAACGATACCGAGACCATAGCGAACCTTAAGTACCGAAATTTACCGAGACTCTCGGTGGTATCGTTTGGTATCGGCAGAAAAAATGGATTTTTGAATATTATTATTAAATAATAATTTTTGTTTCTCGAAAACGACTCTAACGATTTGCATGATATTCTCAAAGTAACTTATTTTTAGCAAGAGGAAGGCTAAGGAAGTACCTCGTGGCTTGATGGTTAGTGCGTAGGACTGTCATGCCGAAGGTGTGGGTTCGATTCCCAGCCGTGCCACCTAAAAACAGAAATGTTTTATTCGAGGTGCTGCCTCTTGCGAGGAACTGACAAATCCTCCAAGAGTATACTTGTCACGAAAAAGTGCTTCTCATTTAGCCGTTCGGACTCGGCAAAAAACTGTAGGTCCCCTCCATTCCTGCCAACAAACACGCACACAGGAATGGTTGTGAGTTGTAAGTCACTAGGCCCTGGTTCTCCTCGAGCTGTTGCGCCACCTAATTTATATTTATTTTAAGGCTAAGGAAGCGATTTTAGCAAAAATGCACCCACTGCCACGCCTATTTTTATTTTTTATTTTTATTTTATATTATATTTTGGTATCTCGGGAAAGGCTTATATGATTGGGATGAAATTTTCACCATTTTTGTAAACGGCTTGTAAGCAATTTGGAAGAAATGTTAGTTCTTATTAACCGGGGAAATATTTAAAAAGACACTTAAGTAAAATCCCGTTGTCAACCAGGCACTTACATATTCCTATATACTTCATAAAATTACCAAATTTTTATCTTTATCATATTTTTAATTTTTCTTTATGGCAAATGATAATCAAGAATTGTCCAATATATGATAATAAAAGGAGCATTTTGCTAGTAAAAACGATGCAAGTTTTTCTCTTCTTCAGCAGAAGAAAAACATTTTCAGTAGGTACAATTGGATTATCGTTACTTTTGTTCCTACAAATTTGAAACTTATTTGAAGAATTAAAAAAAAGTTTACAGAAAATTCATCTTGCTGTTTAAATAGTTGTAGACGAAAACACAATAAGCATACCTACAGACAGAATTGCGTGATCTCCTTTTTTTCATATTCTATCTCATCTCATTTGTTTGAAGGAAGATGAGTGGGAAATACTTACGCAGATCCATCGCTTTTTAAAATACTTCAAAAACTGTGACACTACCAACAGTCAAAGTTGCTTTCAACATGCTGATAGACAAAATTCAGAGCATTGTCGAAGAGTTGGACAACAAAGCTTGCCGGACCAAGGTTGACGAAATTCTTATCAAAGTTTTAAATTTGTTATGAACAAAAGCAAACGTTGTCAAATGTTTACTCTCAGTTATCCGGGTGGCCTTGTGTTGTTGTAATGCCTTATTCCCTTGTTATATGAGGAATAGTCTTCTTCTTTTTCTTTTTAAAAGTGTTTTACTTAAATAATCTGAACGCAACCGAGACTGAGACCGAGTCCGAGACCGAGACCAAAACCGAGACCGAGACCGATACCAAACTAAAGTTAGTCATACGATACCGAGACGAGACTTAGTAATACGAGACCGAGACCGATACCGAGACGATACCGACATTTTTCAATTCAAACGATACCGAGACGATACCATAAAAGTCTCGTTTGGTTTGGTATCGTGGCCAGACCTAGTTTTCGAGATATGCGCAAAAATCATTTTATCAGCTATTTTTTCAGGTATTGCCATAAATAAATATCGCTAATTTACATAAAATGTGTATTTTCTGTATGATCTGATCTGTCTCCTTCCGAAGATGTACTGCTTGTATAAGTTGGACCGAAATTTTATAAATAACAGGCATTCAAAGTTTAAAATTCTAGTTTTGGTGCTCCATATGGATACATATTTAAAATAATTTTAAGAACTTATGTATGTGAAAAACAATCTTTTTAACAAAGATTTGAACCAAAGTTTTTCAAAATCGGACGATAAATGTAGAAGTTATTAAATAATTAGTGAGAGATGGCAATTTCAATTTTTTCAATAATAGTCATATGAATGTATATTACGGTGTCTGTTATTTCCCAAAATCATTTTTTTTAAATCAGAAACCGGTAAAAAAATTGTATGCCCTAAAATAAAGTTTTTGACGAAAAAAATGTTGTCTAAGGTGATAAATCGGTGCCTCTTAGGCCATTCTCTTTTCCATACAATAGAGAATTGGACACACCATAACCAATAATGACGAGGTATATACATATCTTTGGAAAGGTATTTTTATGAACTACAATAGTTACTAAAAGAGTTAATTTCAAATCTCTATGTGAAAAAAGTCATTATACATTCCACATTCAGCTTTAGAGTTACTGAAGTTAAAATGTGCAGTAAATTTTTTGTTGTTGGAGTTTGCATATGAAAATTTGGCTTAATGTGAAGCATTTCTTAGTGTGTACATTAAGGAGGACAAAAAACACGCCCTACTCTTTAAAAAGACATGAATCAAAAACTAAACAAATGATTAATTAACTGTTGCGTGCATTAACGACAATATAAAATGTATGTTCCTCCGCTTAACATGATCTCAACATAGAAAGGTTGTTACAGTAATGGGAAATTGGCTTGAAATGTCAGTGAAATTGGCAAAATTCTATAATTATCATTAATAACCCGATGTAATGCAACCTAAAATAGAGATTCTTGTGGAATTTGTCAGACAGATGAATATTTTTTTTTTCAAGCTAGTTTTATAAATAAAATATAAGGAAGTTTTTTTCATAAAACCTCGTTGTTTTTATTTTAAACCAGCTGCAATTACTCCTTTGTTGCGCTGGTATTACATAAATAAAAGTATAAATCGTAAGGAATAGTGAAGCTTTTTATTAGTTGATCAGTTATTTCAGAGATCATAGCCAACAAATTCTACCTATTTATAATATTATACCTAAGCATTGGTATATAACTTGAAATAATTTTATCAACTTATCAAACTTACCTACTTATGTAATTCCTCATCTTCATTTTAAATAATTTCATTACTCGTTTATGAGAGGAGGTTTATCCGTCACCTTCAACAGATTCTCCTTAACTTTTTAATCAAACATCTAAACGTGTACCAACCCATCGAACTACCACCGTCACATCGTCAGCGATCTAGGACATAAGTGTACCATGTTGCACCCTACCTACATAATATATCGATTTTTAATTTTTTATGAGTAAAAAAAAAAAAGAAAAATCCTTTCCATTACACTTAAGAGACTAAAGTGTGAGAAATAAAAATGCCATTTACGTCCTCTCCTTTCCTGCACCTAATTTAACAAGCCATGCAACAACATTCTTCATACCATACCATCCTCCAGTTCTTTAACATCTCCATCACATCGCTACATACATATATCGTTCCGTTTCATTACTATGAGAAGTATGTAAGACAACAATATCCTTATTGTGTTCGTGTGATACTTTTAAAAAGCTTTACTTTGAACTTCACATGATGGTGAAGGTGGTTAAGTACTTTTATGGTGCAAAGTGCAGTACATAAAAAAAAAGAAAAGAAAAACTGCATTCTCTGAACATCAACGACATCCTTGCCACTGCCACTGTCCCAGATGTATGAAATTCTGAAGCCTTTATGAGGACTATTTGCCGCATCCTTCAGCCATCCTTTATGTGCTCCATCTTGTATAATATTAAACGATTAAGTAGAATGGACGCAATAAACTCCCACACCCACCTCTTCCCAGGGGGGTAGGCCATTCAGGCAATTTATGTATGCCTTCTTCTCACTCATGGACATAAAACAATAAACTTCTTTATATAATGTGTGTTTTGTCCCTTAGCCCAAATTGCTGTCATTTAATCACATTTAAGGGGACACTGACATTTTAGTGTAACACTTTCAAGTTTCATTATGATTCTGGTTTTACGAGTGATACGGTGCAACTCATAAAGGATTTATAATTCGCCTCCTTGTCTATGCATGCATGTATGTACTTTATACACGTATGTACCTACTTGGTGCTCAGTTGGAAAAGTGCTTTTAAGACTGCTCTAAAGCCATTAAGTGTTTAATATTAATATTTGAGGGTTGGTTAATTGATTTTAAAGTTTCTTGAAAAAGAGATTTCTTGTAAAAGGTACTTGGTAAACTAGGTTATGGCTTTAATTATAAACTTAAGCGTTTAATTCGGAAAATTAAAAATTCCCTTTTATACAACCACTATTTAATAATGCGATAAAATACTATTTAGGTATTTAATACAAAAATTACAATTAAACTCAAATAATGACATTAGGAAGATAGAGTAGATGATATCAGCTAAATTAAAGTTTGGTTTTTGATAGCAAAAAAATGCCTGAAAAAGTGTTATTTTAAATGTAGCTCATAATAATTCATAAATGATATAATTTCTCAAAAAAAAACTTTCACCATTTAAGCTAACTATACGCAGTTTTTTTGAGCAAAAAAAGCTTGATGGTGAGAAAAAAATGTCCTCAAAGAATCAATGAACGAAATTTTGGATTTTTTTGGTTTATAATGACCGTGACATGACTAAACACAGTGCGAGCGTTAGGAAAAAGGGAAGTATTCAAGAAAAGATTTCGATCCACATTGGTTTTGTAGCTCTGAATATAAAAATTGGAGGGAAATACAGAGTGAGGTAAAGCATTCCACATTCAGGTTGTGCGACTAAAATAAGAATTTATATACTTTACAGTACGTCCGAAATCGGGTTCAAGGGTAAACTGATGTGCATTCCTAGAAATACGAGTATTACGGTGGAATTGTTTAAGGGGAAGAATGCAACTGGCTATTTCACTAGAACATCGTTTGTAAAAATATCGAAAAAATAACGAAAGCCACGAAACATTGCGACGGTTTTCGAGAGATGCTAAAGTTTCTGTTATAGCTCTATCACCTATCAATTTTAAAGCTCTATTTTAAACTCTATCCAAGAGACTTAAATGGGTTTTAGGAGCACCCACCCAAATATGGGAGTTGTACTCAAGCTTTGGACGAATTAAGGCTTTATAGATTACAACCAGATCAGGGGAGACAAATTTCTTACATCTTCGAATAAAACATAGGCATTTCGCAGCATTTTTGGTGACGTCGAAAATGTGAAGGTGGTCTGTGATGCTAGTGCTACTCATGGAAAGTGGCATAGGTGGTGGGTTTCGCTTTAACGATAGAAGACAGCATTGAGCTTTCGAAGCATTAAATTCTAGATGATTTTTTATTCCCCTTTGGACAATGTTGTCGAGATCAGAATTTAATGAGCTTATCATACACTGCCGTTCAAGCTCCACATCCAAAGAATAAGTAAGAGAATCTTGAAACAAATATGAAAAGCTGAGGGTATTGTCGTTTGCAAAACAATAAAATGGATTGGAAGTTTCGCACAAGAGATCATTTATGAAAATAAGAAAGAGAGTCGGTGACAAAACGAAGCCCTGGGGCACACCAGCATTTATTTTATGAATATCAGATTTGTAACCAATCAATACAACTTATATTGAACGGTCCGAAAGGTAATTTCTAATCCAATGAAGAAGAGTTTTATCTATACTGCAAATGCACGCATTTTCGATAAGAGAGCTTGATGACAAACTCTATCAAACACTTTTGAAATATCAAGTGCAATAATCTTACTTTCTCCAAAACGATGTAAAGATTTGTTCCACTGCTCGGTGAGATATATTTATCATCAGATCACCAGTGGACCTATTGCTACGAAAGCCGTAGGTACTGCCGGTCATTAAGAAGCTCCCGTTCTTGAAGATATTTCTTAAGCTGATAGTTTATCAGCGTTTCCATGACCTTGGAAAGAAGGGACGTAAATGCAATTGGACGGTAGTTAGAGGGAGAAGATTCACTTTTCTTAGGGACAGGCTGGACAAATGCTGTTTTCCATCTCGGAAAGAGACCAGTAGAGTAGGAAGTAGGACAGATGGAAAAGCTAACGCAGTGGCTTTGTCAGCGTTGAAGAACACCTCTTCAGAACAATGGGAGGGATACTATCTGGACCAGCGAATTTGTGTACATCAAGATCTCTTAGAACTCTTGCTACGAGTTCGAAAGAAGATTCGTCCCATGAAAACGTTAACGCTCAAGTACAGGAGGATTCAGGACGCTCTTTAGCAGCGTCGAATTGACAACATACTGTGCTGCAAGCAAATTGGCTTTCTCTTTTGAGCTAACATAGGGAGTGTCATTGAAGATGAGCATTCTAATGAAGACGAAGTTGTATTTTTAATGTTTTTTTTACAATTGACCAAACATTTTTACTACCTTCGAGACATTGTTGTATTTTTTGCCTTAATTTTTGATCAAGCAAAAATTTGGTTCTTTGAATATGGCCGTTACAGTTCTTTCTAGCTTGTTTAAACTTGATCCAGTTTTCCTCAGTAGGGTTGGCTTTATAACATCGGAAACTAACTTCTCTAACCCTGATAGCCTCTTTACAGCTCAACTTTCGGTTTGATAGATTTTATCTTATGCGGGATAAAATTTCTTATGCCGTAAAGAATCAAGTTTGTGACCATATCTGCACTGGAGTCAACGTCACTATCGAGGAAGCGTAGTGACCAGTTAAGGTCCGTGAAGAAACTGTTGAGACCGTCCCAGTAGGCTTTCTCGTATTGCTAAACGGTTCTCCTAGGGTTTTTTCCTTTAACTGAGTTTTTATGGCATGAGAAATTAGTTCAGATCTGACACAATGGTCTGACGTGCCTAGAGGCAATAATACACTAACCGTGTATTTATCAGGATTAGAGGTAAGAAACAAGTCAAGGGTGTTGGCGGTTTGACCTGCAACGTCAGCTAATTTTTCTAAACAAAAGAGTATCAGTGACACAAAAATGAATGTAGGATATTAAATGAAAATAAATGAATCCAATTAAAAAAGTGGTACACCTAGGCGTATACGCATTTTTTTTTTATATAAAGTAATATCTTTGAAATTTTACTGTAAAGATCTTACTATGGCTTTTTATAATGAAATATCATATTCATCTCCTAGTTCCTAGATCTGTGCACCTGCATATTCGATTATTTATTTAACATGTTTTTTTTTAATTCAATATTTACACTAAAAATGCATGGGCAAACATTACTTAAAATTAACGATTTTTAAACTTAAAAAGTTATCAATTTTTACATTTCTGAGGAGCGTTCTTAATTAATTTATTTCAATCACCCCAATTAAACCTACCGCACTTGATAAAGCCAACAGTTTATATACACGTAGATCTGCCAGAGTTTTAATTTTTGTTTCTTAAAACAGAAATCAATGTAATACCTCACCCATTAATCTCAAAAGATGTTCTTCCAAGCTGGAAAAATCATATTGTAAGCTTTTCCATTTGTTCTACTACAGGTCTCTTTTGAGGTAGATGAAAGAGAATTTTTCTATCAGTACTTTTGTAATAAAAATTAATACATATTCTAATCCATGGAACCTTGTTTTAATACCACTAACGACCCCTCCGTTTCAGGTCATGGAAACGATGATAAATTATCAGCTTAAACAATAAATTGAAATACGAAATATTTGTAATGATTGTAGCAGAACATCTTTCGTAGCAATACTCGTAGGTCCACTGATGATCTTCAAAGGGCACTGCAGTCAAACCAATTTGTACATAATTTTGGAGGAAGTAAGATTATTGCATTTAACATTTTAAAAGTATTTGGCACCAAGCTCTCTTATCGAAAATGTTTGCCTTTGATATCTCTTATTCTTTGGATAAAAAATCCACTGTACGTGGACATTTCAATGTGGGTTGTTTTGTTTTTGTAATGAATATTTAACTTCAGTCTTATATAAAGAAAATAAATGCTTATTGATATGCAAGTGAAAATAAAAGTTCAAAATAAACTGTCAATCCGTTTTTGAGAAATCGAATTCTCAAAAAAAAAAATTAAACGTTTTTTAAAAATTTGTAAAAAAAAAAAACTAATCTAAATGCGTTCAGCCGATTACGAGGAAATTCAAAATAGAAAAAGAAACGTTCTATGAGAAGTATTATTAATAGTTGTAAATAGTAAATTTTTATAATTTTGGTTGTATATCGCATTAATTTTTGTATTCAGGAAAAGTTTTATCAGAATCATAGGAGAGATTTTTTAGAAAAAAAAAATGTTCCCTAATTGTTTTTTTTTTTTACATTTTTTGGAAGGTACCGTTATAATTTGGTAATTTGTATACTGTTTATTCTTTAAATTTTCTCAAAAGTGTTAAAAAGCCCTGAGCACCTTCTTTACTGAGTTAAAAAAAGCAATAATGTTGTTTCCGAAACATTTTATTAAAACACAATAGTAATTTGTACCATTTTTTAAAAATCTAAAATATATTTTTTTGGAAATTTTTGTAGACTTAAGATCATTTTTGATTTTTTCGAGTCTTTGAGCAGTTGACCTAAAATTCGACTGGCAACTTCCAGCCGTCAAAATCATCAAATTGCTTTGAAATTCGATCAGATTATGTCCAAAAATAATTTCCAATACAAGCATTTTAAAAAACTAGCACTATATTGAATCATTTTGAATGAACAACAACAACTTGTGTGTGTTTCCACCAAGTAGGATGGAGTTATAGTTATCACAACAAAAACATAAATGTTAAAAAAGGAGCCAAGTTCTTATGTGTACAAGAAACCTGTGCGTAAAAAGTCAGCCCAAAAAAGTAATGAGATCTAAAATATATGCCCAGTTTTAAGTTCATGAAGTTTAATATCAAATATCTTAAGTAGAGTAATATCGAAACAATTCTAAATCATGACAGAAATTTGGTAATTAATGATTACTGATTAAAATTTGGTGGGTTCACTGGTCAAGTTTTCATAAATTTTAAATTTGTGATTAAGTAAGTATTTAAGAGAAAACTTGCCAAGTAAATCCGCCAAATTTTAATCAGTAATCATTAATTACCAAATTTCTGTCATGATTTGCAATTGTTTCGATATTACTCTACTTAAGATATTTGATATTAAACTTCATGAACTTAAGACTTGGCATATATTTTAGATCTCATTACTTTTTTTGGCTGACTTTTTACGCACAGGTTTCTTGTACACATAAGAACTTGGCTCCTTTTTTAACATTTATGTTTTTGTTGTGATTTCACTCCTTTTTGCAAAGATTTATTTTGCCAGGTGAAAGTCAAGCCCTACCGCTCTACAAAGTTTCATAATTCTACGACAACCGAAAGTGCTCCATACAAATAATAGCAATTCTGATAAAGTGGGTGGGTGGTACCCCCCCCCCCCCCATGAATGGACAATTACAAATTTTCGATTTTTTTTCCTTTCTAAGTACTTCAAGTCCTACCGACCTAACAATTTTCATCGTTCTACAACAATCGGAAGTGCTCCATACATAATTTATAAAAATTTTAAGAATGTGGGTGGATGCCACGCCCCTTGAATGCAAAATTACGGTTTTTCATTTTTTTCTTTCTAAGTGCTTTAAGCCCTACCGACCTGCCAATTTTCAGCGTTCTACAACAATCGGAAGTGCTACATATATGTAGTTTATAAAAATTTTTAAGAATGTGGGTCGATGCCACGCCCCCTGAACTGAAACTTCCAATTTTTCGATTATTTTCTTCTAAGTACTTCAAGGCATACCGACCTACCAATTTTCATCGTTCTACAACAATCGGAAGTGCTTCATATAATTTATAAGAATTTTTGAGAATGTAGGTGGATGCCACACCCCCTAAACTGAAATTTCCAATTTTTCGATTTTTTAGGCCTAACGACCTACCAATTTTCATCGTTCTACAACAATCGGAAGTGCTCCATATAATTTATAAGAATTTTTAAGAATGTGGGTGGATGCCACGCCTCCTGTATGGAAAACTCCAATTTTTCAATTTTTTCTTTCTAAGTACCTCAAACCCTACCGACTTACTAATTTTCATTGTTCTACAACAATCGGAAAGGCTCCATATAATTTATAGAATATTTAAGAAAGTGGGTGGATGCCACGCCCCCTGAATAGAAAATTGCACATTTTCGGTTTTTTCCTTTGTATGTACCACAAGGCCTACCGTTGTGCGAGATTTCAAGTTTCTACGATGTCGGGAAGTGCTCCATAATTTTGATGATCTGTCAGTGAGTCAGTGAATCACTGAGTCAGTGAATCAATCAGTTACGGTTTTTGCGATTTTTGAAGTCCTTTATCTTGGGAACTACGAATGCTAAACAGTTGAAATTTAGTGAGCCACCTGTGTTTGATGTTGATCAGCTCAGCAAATACTCCGAATTTGAAGTTTCTGACTTTATTGGTACTGAAGTTACAGGGGGGTTGAAAATCACCTGAGTTTGTTCCTGTAAAAAGGGTGTAGTGCCGCGAACTTGGCTGGGCACTACCGTGCCCTTTGATTCCACGAGTGCCACCTCGATCCTCAGACTCCTTTTAGTGGTGCTAAGTCTGGTTATGCACTTAAGTTAGTTCTAATCCTTTTCTTAAAATGTTGAACTATTTTCTTTTAATTTTGTACAAATCAGTATTCTAGTAATTTTTATATGGAAGCATACATTCGGGCACAAGTTTTAGGACATTTCAAAAATAAACTTGGACTGACTTTAACAATAATTTTTTTTTTATTTTGAAATTTCGGCCATGTTCTGACCTAATGTGATGCCGCTGTTTGAAGTAGAAAAAAAATTTGCAGTTCTACTGATTTCGGCTTCCCCAAATCATTGAATGTACCAAATTTCATTAATTTGTATTAAGAATTGGCGTGGGAAATGATTTTTGTCACAAAAATTCAACAAACGGACCACTGTGCAGCGGCGGTGACGGGTGTTTTAAATTATCCATCCTGAAGGTCCAATTTTCGCATTCTTGTTCCAATAAAGTGGCCGGTGTCTTAGATACTAATAAAATGACTAATGTTGCATTCCAAGCCTGTAATCGTCATGTTATTGGCTTGTTTAGGATGACAATTCACCGGTCAATAACTTGAGATGAAATTTCGCTCACCATTGTGGAAGGGGCGCTTGCCCCCGCTCCTAATCAGAATATATTTTATACATTAGGCAATATGTCTTCTTTTAAATGCATTTGAAACCAAGATTTCCTTACCAAAATTTTCTGATTTATTTGTAAGCGTCGTTCGGGGCGTAGGTAGATCTTTTCATGATGAAAAAGCAAATATTATCTGGACATTTGTCAAATGAAATGAAAATTTCCCTTTGTACATTTTGTTTCATGCAGCTTGAGCCTTGAGAACTTTAGAAAAAACAACATAACTAGCAGAACGTCTTATACAGGCGAATCTATTCGTAACTTGGCGTCTTGTTTCTGTTATGTCACAGTGTGTTAACCGCCCAAAAGTTTAATTTAAAACTTTAACTTGTTAATTTTACAAAACATAAAAGTTGGTCATTAACCTTTTTGGAGTTTGTATCTATAATAATTCTTACATACTCCTCACTCTATGTAAAATCCTTTCTTTGAATCACCAAGGAGAATCTAATTTCTTGTCGCTTGAATGAAATTGTTTGTTTGCTTTTCCTCTCTACTTTCTAGTAACGTTATATTTACATGTATGAAAGTACGGAATATCCTCTTTAAATGAAACGACGGTGTATACCTTTTGGACACAAGGAAGGATATGTAAGACTGTCTCTTTTGTTAAAATGTAAATAAGCAGTTATATGTAGTGGGTGTTAAAAGTCGAATATTCTACTGAATTTTTTTTTTAGTTTTTTGTCTTCCAAGGAAAGTGTGTTGACTATATGGCATCAATGGGCGTTGGTTCTTACAAATTTAATTATAAAGTAGCTGCCAGCAAAGATGACAAGATGTTCGTTTGGTCGATCTCGTTGAACAATAATTGAAAGGAGATTCTTGTTAAAACATTGCATGAGTGAACAGAACATTTCTGAATAGGTATGGGGTTATTGTTTTGTGTTTTGCTGTAAAAACCACTTCCTTACATAATTGAACATCTTTTCCTTTGGATATTGTTTTAAATTTTATATAAAGTGTTGATTATAGGGTGAAAGCATAAAGAGGGAAGAATTTTCTTCATATTCCTTTTCTTAACGGATATTAAATAATAAATAAATTGGGTGGCGCAACAGCTCGTGGAGAACCAGGGCCTAGTGACTTACAACTCACAAGGAAAGGAACCGATATTACAGATATTGAGTTTTCCGTGTTTGTGTAGATAGAAGGGTTCAAGACTTATGATATAAATACTCAAAAAAAACAAGATTATTACCAAAATTTGTGTGGCTTTTTGAATTTGAGTTAATCGAACTTTTTTAATTTATCTGTTGATTTGCCTCCCAACTAACAATTTTTCTTCTATAAGGTTAAAATTTTCAGTTTATTGAAGTTATTATTTCTATATGCCTTGTATTGAGTTTGTATATCGAAAATTCAAACTTTCGAAGCTACAATTTCATAAACGGCTTCTTTAAAACCTATTAGAAATAGAATTTAAAATTTAGTACAGGAATAAATGTTCAGTTTCATTAAAATTTCAAAAAAGCCACCTGAAATTCGATTGTAGAAGCATGAGCAATAAAAGCTTATAAATAGCTTCCATCAAAAGGCTCTATCAACGAGTTTGTATTAGACCTGCTCACAAAATCCTTAAAGGCGTCACACATTTTCATTTTTTTAATCAAATTGTAAAATAATAAGATTCTGTAAGTGTTTTGTAGTCAAATCTGATAAAAGCATAACTTAAAGCAAATAGATACGAAAATTGTATTTTGATAACTTTATCTCAAAAAAATTATGTCAAATTCTTTTTCTTTGTATATTTCCTCTAAAAACAAGCCCAGTTCAAGTTAACTTCATGTATTTCTTTAAGTTTGGCTCAGTGAAATTATACTAAATAATTTAATTTGTATAACTTCTTTCAGCACAAGCCCCACAAAAGCACAATTCTATGTACATATATACAGGCGCACAAACTAAAAGCATTTATTTCGATGAGTTTGTCTCAGAGAAGTGATTTTTAGTAATTATATTTGTAGAAGTCCTGTCCCAGCGGGAAATATCGTCCTCAATGAAATTTATTGCTGAAATAATCAATGAATTCACTTGACAAATCATAAGAGAAACGACTTGCAATGATTTAGTAGGTGAAGAGTACTGCAAAGTTTCCTCAGTTCGTAGCTTTGATTCCACTTTCTGCTTTGTGTTTATGAAACGACCCTTTATTTCGGTGAATTTAAAAGGGAAAAGTATGTGATGAAAAATGTGTGGAAAAGTAATATTACAAGATCATCAGTTCATTGTTTGAGTCCACTCATCTGCTTTGTAAAGTGTTCATGGCGAGAACAAAAAAAAAAAAAAAAACAAATGTGAGTGAAACTCATGGTGAATTGTAATCGATGATTCCAACGATGAATAGTAATGCACAAAGTAGTTTATAATTTGTTGGCAACTATAAATTCTCATTTTGTTGTATACAGTTCACAGTGACTTTCTGTAAAAAAGTTAATGTAACACGAACTGAAGTCAATAGAAATTGCGTTTGTCGAAACGCCAAAAATTTTTGATTTGAAATGGAAACAACTTTTTGGTTTGTTTTCATTTTAAAATAAAGGGTGTATTACCGATGGGATTTAGTAAACAATACAAATGGGAGGATTTAATTGATGAAAAAGAAACTACCACTAATCTGGTGATTTCATTACTGAATTTTCATTAGATTTTTCATCGAAATTATTGAACTGATGAATAAGCTAAATACCCGTATGTAGTGAATTCACAGATTATGCAATCACCATGTTTTTCATCACCTGGGTCAGTGAATAAACAACTTCCATTGAAGTAGTGAATTCGTTAGTGAATTTTCATCGAGAAAGTGGCATGTGCTTCCCGCCAATGGCACGCCCATGTTAAATTCATCAAAGGAATAAGCTGAAAAGTGGCAGGTACAGCTTCCATTCCTCAAGGAAAAAGCAGGTTTCTCCTCAATGATTTTTTCAATTTTTCCCACTGGGGTGAGCACACGCCCGAAACAAGCATAACTTTGTTCACTGTCAGGCACAAGTGTGAGCTGAATCGGAAATAGCTTCGTCAGTCCCTTATAAAAGTAAAATTAGTTGGACTAGCCTTCCATGTATACACAATATGTAGCTAACTCACTTCACCAAGACATTAGAACATTTTGTAATGTTTTACATTTTTTCAGGAAATTGAACTTAAACAATTCAATCTTATCAATAATAAAAACAAGGCAGAAATATCCCTCGATTTCCCCTTTTTCATTATAAAATCAGCAAAAGTGGTGCTTTTCCCCTCAATCTGGGAACCCTGGTCCAGGGTATAACCGTAGAAAGCAGTAAAGCTCGGTGTGGAAAAAGTTCGGAACTCCAGATAATTTTTATTATAGTCTCTTAATGTTACTTATAACAGCGTATTTCATATATTTACACAAGTCGTAATGCCTTACAAATATAATCTTGACTTAAAATAAATAACACTTTATTTCATATAAATAAATAAATAATAAATAAATTGGGTGGCGCAACAGCTCGAGGAGAACCAGGGCCTAGTGACTTACAACTCACAACCATTCCTGTGTGCGTGTTTGTTGGGCAGGAATTATATTTCATATAATCTACTGATAAAGCGGGCTCGCCAATTCGGATGGTTGCTTAAGACAACGTAGGTTGGGACGTACTCCCTAGTCTTAAAAGTGGCGGCAGAACGAAATTGATTTTCGGTGGAGAAGCGGTGGGTCGGGTTTCACGTCGTAAGCCAAAATGTGTTGAAGCTTCTAACTGGTACACAAGGGTAGCCAGCAGCGTACCTCTTTATTTGTTTTACATTATAAAATCGAGATTTTTCTAATGCAAGAAGAATCTGATTTCTGGTGTATTTACCACCCTTACTTGTCAACTTTGCTGGCATAACCAACTGTGGACTGTTAAAATGCGAATGAACTTCATTTGCTGATGTAACCAACCGCCATCGCCAGTTGGTTTCCTCTTGTTGCTGACGTCGTCGTAGCGGACGGCAAATGCGTATCCTCTTCTGTACTTTATAAGGGGACCTCGGTGGTATGCAATGCTCGTTCATTGTTTGGTACGGGGGATCAGGCGCGGATCCAGGATTTCGCTCAGGGGGGGGCAATTTTTTTGAGTTTCCAAAATCTTGATGAGGTCTAAAGAAAATTTAGTACACTTCATACCACACTTCATGACTGGTCACACAAAGCACTGTGAGTTGATGAGTTTGAAATTTGTAGAAAGCAACTATTTCTTTCATAACTACCTCCCACAATATCTCGAACAGCTGGTACCACAGTTGCAAAAAGGCTTACTATTGTACTGAATTCGGTACTATTGAACTTCCCCGAGTACGCAAGTACCACTTTTCAATTTTCAGTACTATTTGTACTATTTTTAATTTTTGAAAAGGACAACTTTCATAGATCTCTAAAATCAAACAAATATGTTCAGTTAGACTTCACCACATCTTCACGTAAAGAAGCTTTTAATGAAAGACCCATATTGTCAATAAACTTACTAGAAAACCACCTTCCCGTCGAGGAAATTTATTGCGGGACCAAAAGTGAAATTTTATACACTTCTAAAAATTTAACTGAAAGTGAAATTTATAGCTTTAAAAGTCATGCGTGGATGTTCTATATAGCTTTCCTCGAAGATGTGAAAAAAAGATTTGATTTTGAAGACATTTTTTTGAAATCGTTGCAATATTTTTCACAAACTTCAATTTTAGATGGCCAAGTAAATTCAATAGATATATTCCTGGCGATCTAAAAAACATTGAACTCATAAATAAAGAATATCGAGCTCTAGCTGACTGCCAATACTTAAAAAAAAATAGAAATGCTTCTATTTCTGAGATCTGGGCTGAAATTGGCCTTGTGAAAAATGAATGCAACGAGTTCATGTTTTCAAATAAAAACCGTTTTGTCCAGGGTGCTTTTTCTATTCCTCATTCTTCCGCAAACGTCGAAAGAATTTTTTCTTTTCAAAATATTATTAAAACAAAACTAAGAAACCGAATGCAGGTGGACACGTATTATGCACTAATAGAAACTAAAAACCTTTTTAAAAATGAATGCTGTCACAGCTATATTATTCAAAAAAGTCTATTGAATAGACATATACCGAGTAAACCACTTACCGATGAAGAAATTTTTGAGTAAGAAAAACATATGAATGTAAATACAAAGAAAAGACTTGTGCCAAAGTTGCTATCCGTCCATTAGACTTATTTTATAATAAAATTATACCAATGAAATGTATAGGTATATTTAATTTATGTATTTTTGTTTTAATAAAATATTTATTTTAATTGTTTGCGTTGTTTTATAATTTAAAAAGTTCAGTACTATTTGGTCTTTTTCAGTACAATTTTTTTTCAGTTTTCAGTACAATCGACAAAAGTCAATTTTCATCACTGGCTGGTACTTTGAACTTTTTCAATGAATTTTTGTAGTTTGCAGCTATAGCATAGCATACAAGTTATACAGCATTAAGAATTGTGTTCGATAATGCAGTTTGCTAAAGTCACATGCTCGAAAACATGATGTGTGGTGCAATTTGGCAGTAAAAAAATGTATGCAACAAAAATATTGAGAAGCCGGAGAACGTGTTCATAAACGTCAAATACGTTTGCAAGAAAATTGAACGACGTTGATAAAAAAGATTTTGTGCAAACAAAACCATTGCATTATTTCAACAATAGCTGTATTCAAGCTTAACTAAAATTAAAGATCAAAACCGAGATGACCCGTATCGTTTGCTCAGATGCCTTCGTCCATCGATACAAAACCAAACTTTCCGACATTGAAATAAAAAACAATGATTAGGTATAGTGAAAAATACAAAGAAAACACCACTCTTTATTAAACCTTTCCGTCCGACCATCTTTCGTATGTGGGCGAATGCAAAATCAAAATTGTGGATGCAAGCTAAAAAGAATTTGGCACTTGGTGCATAGTTTTTCAACTCTCTTTTTCTGTGAAGTAAAATCTTAAATTGTCTTTTAATTAATTTGTATCCCATCAAATTTTAGTGGTTTTCCAAAATAAATAATTAAAAGGCTGTCAGTCTGTGATGTATGAGAAAATTAACATTGAACAAAAAATTATTTACATTTTTTGTTGGGTGACTTATGAAATTGACGTTTCGGAAAGCTACTTTTCGGTTGGTTTTGACATAAGCTTCCGACAGCTTCCGCCTATTCTAGTTCTACCTTAACTTTCGTTAAACATTTCATTTACAATATACTAAGCCTTCGTTAAGTTTTAATATAAATGTTTCATATAAGCTCAAAACATCGACTGCAGAGTTGCCAGACTCATGCAGTATGATACAATAGCAATATTCGCGTCGGAAAATGACGATCATTTGACGATCGAATTGACGTTGACTTGACATTTTCAAAAATGGCCAAAAACAACTATCTTTTGGTGTAAAAGTTCCATCCAACTTCTCTTCGGCAGTGACTGCTGTAGTCGTTTCCTGGTTTCTCTCCAATTTTCTTCGTTGGATTCGTACTCTTCGCAAGTTAAACAATATGAAACACGAACGTTTCTAAAACGCATCCACGAAAGTGACAAAATCCTCACGAATACTTACATACATCAGAAACGTATCTTACGGCTAAAACTCATGTACAGCATAGAACTCGAAACGAAACACATCATGTGCATACTCTTAAGGTGCTTATCATTTTCAGAGTAAAAAGACGACGAGCAGCTCTGAAGAAGTTCTCGAGACTAAAACTCGAAAGTGAACACAGACACAGGCAGGCATGAAATAAGCTCACCAGAGGGGAAGACAGATATCCGAGAGTCGCTCTTGAGAGTTTTCTAGTGTAAGTACTCCCTCAATGGAAACGCACATTTAAATATTTATCATAAAAAGAACTCAATCACCCTTTTAGTATGAAATTTTTTGGTATTTTTCAATAATTTTTATACACAAATGATACATATTATTTTTATTTTAATTATATATATCTTCATCCTGTAGATTCGAGCATTTGAAGCAAAGTTAGAAATTATTGAAGATAATTAAATCGACGTATTTTAAAGATCTTTTTTTTTATTAAAATCAACTTTTAGGTTGAAAGTGCTCCTGCCGCCTCTCCCGTTACATTTAGTTACAATAAACCACTGACAAGTTTGTAGAGGTGGGTTGGAGGTGGAGCAATAACTTTTTAAAGCATTATTTTTCAAATTGTGAAATTTTTCATTCACAGCATTTTGAAAAGTGAAAATCAAATCGACTTAGGATTCAATCTGGTCCCTAGTATGAAATAAATTGACTATTCTCATAAAATGTTACACAGTAATGTAGCCTGACATTGATCTTTTAATTAAAGTTTTTAACTTTGAGGATCGGACATCTTAAACCGAAGTTATAAGCTTTCCAATCAGTCGATTTGAAGGCTATTTGTTCATAGCGGAACTTTTCTTCACTGAACCTGATGGTCAGCCAGCAGCGGCCAACGCACAACCACACATTGCTATAACGCTGCGCTGCCAAGAAAAAAATGTATAAACGTATAACGAAATAACCTTTATTTGATTACATTTTCTTAAATACATATTTTATGCTTCGTTCGTCCTCGCCCAGTATCCGCGCCTGCGGGGGACTAAGGGTATAAAAGATGTGACTTCGTAACAAGTGTTAAAAAAATGTAAACAAGGACATGAATATTATGAGAGAAGACTGGCATGAAATACGATATTTTAACTAGCTAAAACAAATCCTTTATTAATTTGAAGTGAAAAAAAGAGATTTCAATTTTTTCTTTTGAAAATTTTGATTTTGGAAGAAAGTCGACAGTAAAAAAATGGTTCTTTTGGAGGAACCATTAGCTAAGAAAAGTTGTGAAGCCGTGTTCAGAAAAAAACGACTATGTGAAATTGCTAAAAAATATGTATGGCAGGTACCGTTATTTTTGGTTTTTAGAAATAAATGAAAAATACTTGTGGGCCGACTCATCAAAAACCACTATGTACCAAGTTCTAAGAAAATCTATCCAGCCGTTTAGGCTGTAGGCGAACGTAGAGGCAGACAAAATTGTGAGACCCACTTTTTTCGTCTTCCCCATCACCATAACATAATGACAAGTCTGATCAAAATCTCGAATTAAATTTTCTTAACGAATGCATAGCTTGCCATATAGTAGCAGCGCTAGACCAAAATGAGACGTTTGCCGGATCAATTTGCGGGGCCCCTAGCGAAAAGTAGGCAAAGATTATTTCTACTTAAAAATCTAATTGAAGTTATAAGACTTTAAGGACTTGTTTCATAAGGTCTAATCAAGCACTCCTTAATCTCTTGTTATTTTATTTTAACATGTGACACTCCTTTGTCGCAAGTGCCCCACGCGCTGTTGACGAAAGTGCCCCACCCATTATTTTTATAAAAAGTTTGATTTTTTACAAAATTTATGAACTTAATTTTGTAAAAGCTAAAGAAATCTTACATTGATATTAATCACTAGCACTTGAAATTGACAGCCATTAAATTCCGTTGACAGAAAACATATTATCACTTAGCCCGTGCACAAGAAATCACAATAAAATCTAAAAACTTTAGCCACCACAACTTTTAAAGAAGAACACTGTCAAAGTTCGTATCCAATAATGGAAAGTAGTGCAACTCACAAAAAAAAGATACATTTTAACAAAATTTAAATTTCTTTAAATAAAGAATCTCCCGCTCCCAGAGTAATAATAGAATTTGCTTTGCAATTAAGTAAGTTGGCGTACGAAATTGAATTTTCAAACCAAAATAATGATGAGAATCAATTTCTTTGTTTTTTGTATACCATTTTGTCATCATTAATAATACTGAATGTTTTTTTTTATTAACTAATGAGAGGCAGTAGGATTTTCTTCCTCCTTTATCTTCAATACAAACCTTATTCAATTTCCAATATCAACGTTTGCTTATTCCTTCTAATAACTCAAACCTGCATTTCATCGAAAGTACTCCTGTAGTGCCTTTAATGTTTTTCTGTCTAATATTTCTGTAAATCCCATTAAAAAGTAATAAGTCAACTTTCCCCAAATCAAATATGTAAGTCAAATACTCACCCCAACCGACAATCTAGCATCATCGAGATTTTTTTTTTGATAATGAGAAAAGAAATTAATAAAACAGAAAAAGCACACGTCATGCTCAGCTATCTACATTTATTTATGTAGGTAGGTATAGTACATAGATATTATAGATAGGTATGTTATGTATAATATATTCTATTACGCCCAAAAATATCTGCCAGCGAGCACATACACAAAAAATAAAAAATTAATTACCGCAATGATAAAAATCGTTTTTTTTTTTTTTTCAAATACCATAGCTAGCTCTCAAACGACGTACATTTGCGAAAAATGAAAATATTGGGATACATACGAAAAATCGGTGTCAGTTTGAAGTTATTGGCAGCTAGTATGCTTGCCCATACGACCAACTTACCCCAGTTACTCATACCAACGTATAGAAAGGTAAATTCTAGGGGATATAAGTTCCAAACAGACATGAAATAACCCCCTTTATTGATACGTTAGCTTTAAGTTCATAAAACGGTGAAGGCATGTACAGATAATTACCATGTCTAATCCCCCAAAGCCAAATCATCAAATTTTGAAAAAAACATTAAATTGTAAAAAAAGTTACAGATACATAACCCAATATTTTGGACAATATGACACTTCTTGTTAATAGGTAGATACTCAGCGTAGAATGGTGCCGTTCGCTCGGTGGAAGTTATAGCGACCTATTGACCTAGTAACACCATTTGGAGTTAAAAAAACAATAACAAATAAAGTATCAACATAGATAAAGTTAATCCAATAATAGCCTTGAGCCACATGAGCATGAACGTGCGATGCAGTCCTGTTCATATGTTATTTCTCGAAGCACCTGCTGGTTTTAATCTCTCTAATAAATTTCCGTATGAAGCATACCAATAAATGTGGCCCCTGCCTGTCTATAAGAAACAATATTGGTTATTTATTTGTATGGTCCCAAAGACTTATTGACATTGTCCCTCATCATTTGAGACATCATAGTATATAGTTCCTATCCTAAGTGAATTTTGCAAATTGATCCTACAAATTTATTTTACCCACATATTTTATGAGTAAATCAACAAATATATATTTGGAAGGTATCTTGGGGATGCTGTTTGGACAGAAAAAAAAACATAAATTCACATTGAAGATGTACGAGTATCGATAGTACATATATGTATCTTACATAGTTTTGGTATATACCTTAGGTTGTGATGTCAAAAGGTCGAAGGCGTTTGTAATTAATCAACTTGTTTTCCAAAACATAAAGCTATTTTTTATTTTTGTTACAAATACTGAAATACCTTAGGGTAAAAGTATCTTTTGAAGTTCATTCAATTAAACTAAAATGTTTTTTGCATCTGTGTTTTCAAATGAAAGAGTATAGCTAGCTATTTGTTGTTTGTTTCACAAAATATGGTTTCTCTTTATAATAGAAGCTAAATTGAACACCTGAGGTCGAAATATGTATACAGAGCACATATCTGTTTTCAGTTCCATTTTATCGGAATTATTCAAAATAGATTTATTCGTAGTATATAGGTACTAAATTGTTTTGTATATTTACAAAATTGATGAGATCGTAAGAGTTGGGATTTACGAGTAGTGATTTGATACCTATATTTAGTCCAGTCAATTTGTGCTCAAAAAGGCTCTTTGCGAGCAAATTGTGGGGTAGTTTTGATTTTGTCCCTCCTTCATGCTTTCGGGGGTGCTGAATCCGAATCTGAGGTTTGCCAACAAAATTTCGTGACGCAACATGGAAAAAACGCAAAAAATTATGCAAAAATGCATTTTTTGGGAGTTTTCACTAATGGCTTTAAGACTACCAACTTTTCGAAAATAACATAAAAGTACCATTGAAAGTATACATAATTTCCAATAAATTCCTATTCAAGGTTTCTTTCTGCGATAACCCATTTGGACTGGAGCTCTAGTTGAAAATTGACGTACTTTTACTGTTTTCGAAAATCCACTCGAAAGCGCTAAGAAATTACTTTCTGTGACAAAATTTTAACTTTTGTGTGTAACATGAACCAAGATATATTTTTCTTATGGTCTTTGATGCGCTGAGTTTGAATCTGGACTTGGAATTGCACTAGCACGTCACGTTTTTGAGATATTGGAATCTAAATATTTAAAAAAATGCATTTTTTATGCTTTGTTATATTTTTTTCTCGAGGTAATTTTTTTCGAAAACATTTTTATGATTAGGCATTCTGAATTATGAACATTTTTCTTCAAAATTCTTTTTGAATCTTTTCATATACCTCCATTCGTATTCGAGAAATCGTTGGTTTTCGTCTTACTACTTAATTCGAAAAATCGACTCAATTTGTGATCAAAAGGGCAAATTGTGGGATTTTTCGAATTAGGTAGTAAGACGAAAACCAACGATTTCTCGACGACGAATGGAGGTATTTAAAAGATTCAAAATTATTAGTGAAAAACTCCCAAAAAATGCATTTTTGCATCGTTTTTTGCATTTTTTTCATGTTGCGTCACAAAATTTTGTTGGCAAACCTCAGATTCGGATTCAGCACCCCCGAAAACATAAAGGAGCGAACAAATCAAAACTAATCCACAATTTGCATGGTAAAAATACAATACGACCGGACTAATAGTAGTTTATTTCAAAAATCATTTCAATTGCACGTAATAAAGTAATTGCAAATAATAATTTTCCGTTACAATTGCATATCATAATTGAAATAAAAAAAAACAAATATTTTTCATTACTTGTAGCTAATTATTATTGAAAAAAATTACGTACATATATGTTTATGATATACATACAAAATTGTAAAAGCAACTTCGAATCACAAATTTAATTTTAGTTTTCTTTTTCACTTTGGCGTGGCTAGTAAAATTTTCTATGTAGTACCAAAAAATTGGCTTTCCGGCAAAAACTGCGAACAATGATAAGAAACGTCTAAAGTTTGAATGCGTGTATGTAACGAAGCGTTACAACTCCTACAGTACCCTAATTATTATATCATATTTATGTACTCCTATCATTTCGTGCATACATCGTATGACACCCGCCTTAGTTAATTTATACATATCATGTAACGAATGATTACGACTGGAAAATGGCGAATTCCGTGACCCCCACTCGTTAAACATCAAAATTTGTTGTGTGTTATGTGTTCATTTGTTACTTATTTATTTATTTTTAGTGTTTATTAACATTATTTTGTCATGCACACAACATTCCTTCCTGGTTTTTAGTGTTATTTAAATTATCCTTTTGTGTTTGTTTTCTTCGTTGTTGTTGTAATGCAGCGGACGGGGTCACGTAAGGCTGCCATCTTGAATTTCTTTGACATTTCTCATTTCGGACAACATGCGCAAGATAATACCTTAGATATGTGTACTGTGCCTTTAGGTAATTCATACAAGTTCAGAACAAAAATAAAAGAATCATGAAAGTCCATATAAATTTGAATTTCATTTCATTCAATTCACATTGACTTACTCCAGCAAATGTTATATGGGAAAGTAAGAAAAATGATAAAATGGTCTTTTCTTCTCGTCCAGTGGTGGATACCAATTAAGAGCATAGAGAATTAAAGATCGGGCCGTAACACAGAGCTTTCATAAGGCGTTTCGGTGACAGATAGGCATTGCTTACGCAGAGCCCAATCTAACTTTTTTTATAAAATAGTTTTCGCTAGTTTAGAAAACCTATTTGACGGTGTTCTAGTGATGGGTAGGACACGAATTTGAAATGAGTTTGTATGAGGTACTCATTTTTCGAAATGAGGTGGTACTTTGTCCCACCTCAAATGTCCCATGGGACAAACCTATTTAAAGGGACATTTTAACTTCAAAATTAAAATTTTTCAATAATGTCTCTTCGATTCTGTTGATCATGAAATTTGAATAAAACATATAAATTAAGTAATGTCAAATAAAAAACTAAAAACAATCATGAGGTTCAAAGCCTAAGTAACTAAGCAGTGAGGACAGGGATTAATATATAAACAACTCTTTTTTTTAGCTACTTTTAAAATGTTGGTATTCCTACATACTTTAGCTGGTTTCTCAGTTTCTGGAAAGTATCGATTCTCAATTTTATTTACAAAGTAGGTACGCAATAACAACAAACAATGATAGATAAGTCACTGCAGGTTACAGGTAGGACTATTTTAAATTTAATTAAAAAAACAACGATCAAATGGAGTCTAGAGTGGGTTGTGGGAGTCGAATTATAGAAAGAAGGAAGTAGTAGTCTATAAACTGGACTAAACACTTATCACGCAACGAACTAAAAACAAACGATATTTTTTTCATAATCTCTAAAAAACACACAACAAGAAAATGAATGCAGTTGCATAACAAAACACACTTTCCTTCAAACAATAACAAACCTCCTTCGTGTCTACATTAGAAAATTTGCGGCACCTCAAAACACATTGAAACAACAACAACTTCAATGTTTTGCGCATTGAAACAACAACAAAATGAGACTCATGAGTCCGATGTTTATATTTTCTTCATGCCCCACGACATCCCTGACCCCCCACTTCTCTTGTCCAGAAACCGCCGTGAGACCGGTCTTAGCCTTCCCAATCTAAACAGCGTCTAACTCCATTATTTTTGTTATATTGTAGTACAACATTCGTATGTCCTCCTCCATTCTATTGCTGTTGGAGTTTGTTGGTGGGAGAGAGAATGTACTATTGTATTGAGTACGAGGCATTTCCTCATACTCATACACTTTACACTCAACTTTATTCTTCATCAGTCCCTTTCATCGTTGATCCATTGTATATAAATTCTATAGTATTCTCATGAAGAAAAAAAGCTCGTGGCCATCTATGCGTCCAAATGTCATACTAATTTTTGTTAAGGGATCTCGGTAAGGCGATCACAGCGAACCTATCGACCAAATGTCTACCTACAAAATCGTGTTTCATGAGAATACTATAGATTGGATATACAATGGTAGATCGTTCATCTTCATCGACAACGACAAGAGTGAACAGTGAAGTACGAATAGCTTTTTTTTCTGGAGACGAAAGAGTAAGAGATATATTTTTTGTTGCTTTATGGTGAGGTGTGAGGTAATACATTTTGTTGCTTTGAGGTAATGGGACATTTTAGAGTGGTGTATGCGACATTTTGTACTGCCTCATGTATGAGGTACCCATCACTACGGTGTTCACATTGGACTGACTCGTACGACTTTTTTTGACGTCTCTGTACCATATCTCACTCCCACTTGAAGGTGAGAAAGAGATGGGAAGGACAGGCAGAATATTTTAAATTGTTTGAAAATCTATGGATTTTTTTTAACGTTTTCTTTTGTGACAACTGCTTTCTCTCTCTGTACTTTTTCTTTGGCAAACAAATACTACACAATTCAGTTTTATTTCATTTGAAAATATTTTAAATAAATAAAATTAAAGTTTTGGAACGAAGAACAAATTAATTAATCCCTCAACGAGCTCGGATTTGTGTTTTCTTTAAACGACTTCTCAACTTCAAAGTGAGTCTGTTGGTGTTCACATTAGTTTGTGTCTGAACAAAAGAAGTTGGATGAATGTCAAAATTAGTCGAAGGAGTCAGTCCAATGTGAACACCGTCTTTAGGTAGGGCGAACAGTATAGGCATATATACATATATAGGCATATAGTATAAGTTATAAGGGATTTCCATAAGAAGTTCCGACCGTTCCGTTCCTCTGAGCTCCTCTTCAAGAAGCTCATTGGACAAGGTTCTCCTTCGAGAGTTCCGCCCGTTTCTTTCCCTGGGTTCTGTGCCAAGGACAACCATTTTGTTCCTTTGGACTCCTCTTCAACAAGTTCACTGGACAACGTTTCTCCTTCGAGAGTTCCGACCGTTTCTTTCCCTGGGTTGTGTGCCAGGGACAATCGTTTTGTTTCTTTGGGCTGCTCTAGAAGCTCATTGGACAATGTTCTTCTACGAGGGTTCCGACCGCTTTGTTCCTTATTTGCTGAGGACATAGGGTTTCCGATAAGGATTCCTGACCGTTTTGTTCCTTCGAGTTCCTCTTCAAGGATCTAGCTGGACAAGGTTCTCTTTTGAGGGTTCCGACCGTTTTGTTCCCTGCAAAGTAAAAGCATCACAATCTTTGTCGTTCAGTTTAAAATAAACAAGACTTTTTCAACACGTAATCAATGGCATGAGCCTCTTCCATCTTTATTTTTACTTACAATATATACATATGACTTTTTTCTTACTTTTTTATATTTGGATGGGCCTAAATTGGCTCTAAATAAAGAAATAAAAATTCCCTAATTTTTAAACTTTAATTTTCATCCCCTAAAGTCCCCTATAGGCTTTTAATCAGCTTTAAAAGATTACTGCAAGTGTTGTCGTTGTTTTTTAATTAATTTTTTTCTATTTTCGGCAAATATTTTACTAATGTGCCCCTTCCATCCAGGTCCAGGGGGAAGATATTACCCCCCTCCCTGAAGATTTTTTTCTTTTCTACTTCATACCGACATGCTCTGATTTTTTGGGGGAATTTAAGCGAATTTCCCAATATACAAAAAAGGGGAAATTTAATTTACTCCCACGGCGACTATAGGGTTGAAAATAAAAAATTGAAAAAAAAATAGGGATTTTATTTTTCTTCATTGAGAGCTGATTAAGGTCCATTGATTATCCGCTAAGACCTTTTTTTAACGGCCACCCTAATATACATACATACAGTGAGTGTCAACAGTGAGTAAGCACCCATATGCATATGATTTTTGGAGTTACATGGAATTTTAACCAAAAAATAAACGCGTTAAATATGGAGTGTTTTTAGTTCTTATTAGGTAAAATGCCTTCATTTTATTTTGAATTTTTATTTCTATTTTGATTTAAGAATAGGAAGAACTTGTAATCTCATTTACTCTATATGGGCGATTCTCAGCAAACTGATACTTTTGTGAGTGCAAAATTTACGAAAAAAAATGTACGATTTCTAAAACTTTTTTGATGCCATAATGATAGTTATGATAACTAAAGTTAATGCTAAAAGTAGTCGCACTACAACTGAACATTTTTTACACCAGATTTTACATGTAAAAATGATGAAATGCCACGGTAGTAACTCGTTTTTGCTGACCACGGTAGTGACATTTTCATATTTAAATCTATTTTGTAAGACAACCGTTATAGTCAAAATATTTTCCGAACAGATTTAAGATAAGTTTAGCAAACTCTAGTCAAAAATTTTTCGATCCATGAATAAAAGTGTATGGTGTTCGAAAAAACGCATACCACGGTAGTGACCATTTTTGTCGCGCCAAACTTATGTCAAATTTTTGATGCTAGATAACATACAAACCAATTTGGAAAGAGTCGTTTGTTCATCATGTAAATATTGAAGAATTTTGTTTTGAATCCATGCATGTTTATAACAATCCACCTTATAACACAGCTGTACGAACACGAAAATAAAAATAAATCATTTTATTTTATTTTCTTCAAAGCTCTGGGACAGATTTTGAACTCAAACTGCCAATTCTGTAAATGAGTTATAACTCATGAAAATATAGAATTTTAAAGCTGCAGTTATATATTTTACGTAAATATTACTCAAATCAATGTTTGTTTTTAATTAAAGTCAAGTTTTAACGTTTGCTGAGAATCACCCATATCTATGTAGCCAGCTAAGTAAAATAAAGTGCTTAGAGATTAGCTGAAATATCCGTAAACATCCCTCGATATAATGTTAATATGTAATTATTTTATAAAGCAGGAAGGATGAAAGCTCACCTTCAGCACTGCCTCCGTCAGAATCGAAAAACCAAATTTGAAAATGAAATGGATAATGATTGAACGCTATTAAGAATGGGGTCGGACCATTGGCGTAGGAAGGAATTTTTTCTAAGGTGGGCAACCAGTCAAAACCAAACCTTATCATTAAAAAAATTTTCGGTGCAAATGATTTCCCAGTAAGTATGTATATATTTACCCTTGACCATTTAATTAAATCCCGAATTTGTTCAAAAGAGATCTAATGAATGAAGCCGACAACGACGCACAGTGGATCGACTCCATACATTTAGACGTGAAAAATTCTAATATTTTCGGAAAATATCAGTTTCCATCTAATGTTCATAAATTTGGAATAGTAACATAATTTAACAAAAGAAAAGTGACAGTAAGCTATCTATGGATATGGAAAGCAAATCCATTGATGAATCACTACTTTTGTACCAGTGGAGTGTTTGACACCAAGTTTTGAGGGAATGTTCGGGTAGTATTGCAGATGGTGTTAAGAACTTTGTACAAAGTCGCCAGGCCATTTATGAGATGGCCAATAATTTCATAGAAAGCACCTGTTTTTTTGGCGTCACTAATGAATGAAAAAGTGATAAATTTTCACTTTGAGTACTCTCCGCAAGCCTCAAAACTTTTTTTTGGCCTTCCAGACGTTAAATGCCTGGTTGAATCTTCGTTAGGGTTGTAATTTTCAGTCTCTATTGTATTTTTATGTCTTTAAAAATTTCTAACTCCTCTAGCCAATTTTAATATTTTAGAATAAACCGGTCTCATCGATTTCCAGCCGACTTCCATTTCAAATCAAAATTGGCTGATTTTGAACTGATAATTCTCTTTAGCCTAGCAGTATTTAAACAGTTATTTCGTGTTGATGTGTTAAACTTGTTCGAAATATACTCCAAAAGTATTTTTGTTCGAGTCAATTTGGAATTCGAACACCAAACTTCGAAAAATTCCTTCCTTGGAACGCAGAAATCTTTTCCTGAAAAGTGGGCAAAAAAAGGGCTTTGCAAATCTTTGCGAGGTATATGACATATGTTTCTAGAAAGAAGACATTCACAGCTATCCAAAACACTTAATTTATTTTTAAAGCAACCTTAAGCACATATTTAGATTTTCCAAAACAAATACGGAAAAAACATGTTTTTTTGCTATTTCAATGACACATTTTTTTTAAATTCAACAAACAAAAATTAAGAAAATTTCAACACAGATTTATAAAAGCACATACCTTCACGAACATCTGCCATTTTTTTTCAATTTCAATTAAAATTGTAATTTTAATAATTATTTGTCTAAATAACCTCAACGCACTAGATCAAAAAAAGACTTTTCACCTTCACTTTTGGAGATCATTTATTCTATAATAAACTGGTTAAAACAAGAAAAAAAAATTGTTTTCAGACTTAACAGTTATCCGTTATAGATAAGAAATTGAATTTTTTGCAATTTATGTCATTGATTTTTTTACGTCTAATTATATGGAGGCGATCCACTGTGCGACGTCGACAGTAAAGCAAATTAACAGTCATTAGAAGTGCTACCAAACTCAACTCTGCTCTCTGCAACAAAGTCTTACGATGCATCTACAATACTACAATAAATATTGCTTGGAAAAACATATTTAACAATAGGCATATTGCCCATAGCAGCAAATACAAAGTATTTGAATCGGTAGCTGAGTCAACATTGATGTATGCAGCCCAAGTGTGGGATAGTAAGAAATATGATACCGCTGAAAAACTCCTACGATTTTATATAAAAAAGATATTTCGACTACCACCAAACGCTCCGAATTACATGCTGATGCTAGAAACCGGTATCTCTCCTCTATTTATTAAAACCCTTAAATTGCAAGTTGACTACATATGTAATGTCTTTAAGATGTCTGATGAGCGCCTCCCTAAAAGAGCAGCATTACAGGCAATAAATAGTAGATCGAGTAGGTTTAAAGATTGGATAGAGCTTGAGGAAGAAGCTAATATCGATCTTACACCAGATGAATATTTAATGTGGAAACCCTCTCTATATATCAGATGATATCGATTAAGATTAGGATTCGCAGCTGAAGCAAAAGAATCCATCTACAGAATGTCATATAGCAAGCTGAACTACAACCTAAACCATCGAAATTACATCCGTGATGACTACACGACTGATCAAATATCAATGATATTTAGATTAAGAGGCAAACTCCTCAATCTCAACTTCATTCCGCATCGTGAAGAGTTGCCTTTGCAGTGGGAATTGTGTAATATGGGCGAAAGAGAGAACATTTTTCACTTTATGGGTAGGTGTCCGGTTCTGCGAGAAACAAGAAGATATATTTTTGGATGCGATTTTCTATCAGAAGAGCTTACGATACGTCTTCTTAATGAAATGGAAGTTCCTAAACTGTACAAATATTTTAAAATAGTATTAGCTTATAGAAACAGAATTATAAATGGAAATTTTTAAAATATGAATTGTAAAATGAAAAATTTTGTAAAAATTGTCAATCAGGCAGACGGCAAATAGCCATGCTTTATTATTGTAAAATGTATATGTAGTACTATAATTTATAGAAAAAAATCTAATCAATCTATCTATCTATCCATCACCTTAGTCGAAAAAAGAGTTACACGGTCGTATTTAGCTGTCCTACTCCAAAAAGTTCTTTAAAGACTTTGTTCACCGTTGTCCTAAAGTTATCTTACTTGGACAACGGCATCGGTTTCCTTATATTTGACGAACTTTGCATTTTATTTAATTAAACAAAGCATATTTCCAACTAATCGTCTAACAAATTTAAATTCAGAGTATAAACATTATTCAATTTGAATTTTCTTTAAAACAGAGCTTGTCTTTTGAGTCATTTATTGAAAAGAAAAATACATTTTCCACTAAAACTTTGATCGCATTTTGAAAAGAAACTTCAAAATATGAAATTAAATACTGGACCATTAAAAACAAATTAAAGCTGCATTAAAATCATTCCTTAATGTTTCAAAAGTATGGACTGTTAGTCAGGTCAAATGGTAGTTTGAAGTGGAAAGTTTTGGTGTAATTATTTTTAGTCGCTCTCTTTGTTTTTGGGGTTGCTGAAAACAATACAAACAAAAACTCGTTTATGCAACTTTTTTTAAATGACGGATTTTGGGCTGCTTTTCAACGACTGTTTCCGCAGAAACCATAAGTCGTACAAAAAAATAATATGAGCAAAGATTGTAGGTTATCTCATTGTATTTATTTCTGCATAAGCGTTTTTTTCTTCAAACAAAAATAATTTTTGAGTAATAAAGAAAAAAGACAAAAAATGTCGAAATTTTTGACGTTTTTGGACGAATTCTCATATTTGCCATGAAAAATTTTGTTGGACAACTTCAGATTCGTGTTCAGCAACCCCAAAAACATAAAGGGAACCACTAAAAATCATTACACCAGAACTTTCCACTTCAAGTCCCTTTTGAACACAATTTGACTAGACTATGTACTGTCTATAGAGTGTAGGTACTGGCACAGAAAAAGTGTATTTTTATCCAACAAAATGTAACCCAATTGACCTAAAATCATCTTTTTCCGGAACAGTAAAAAAAGCTTAAAATTTCTGATTTTGTTGAGGTTTTTTAATTCATCCACATTTTACTGTTCCGCAGGCAATAAGTAGAAGCAACTCGGTTTAGATTTTTTTTATAAAATTCCAATTATTCGGTTTGATTTGTTATAGAGCAAATACTACGTTAAGTCTGAGTCGATGAAAAACGAGTTGATACATACCGAAACAGAACCGTAAGCTTTAATTTTAAACAAATCAAATCGAATTACGTTTCGGTTCATAAACCAAATTTGTCAGATGAAGCGATTTATCTACAAACAGAAGATTTGAAATTTCATTTGGTGGCATGAAAATCGATTTGGCGACGTGGACAAAACAGGCAATATTTTTAGCTTTTCGTGATTTTAATTTTTTGAATTCAAATCTTTATATTTTTTCCAAATTTCTAAAATTCGTTTTATAATTTAATATTTTGCTAGGTGAAGCCATCGTACTAAATCTGAACGCACTCCAGATATCTTACATTTGATGATTCCGCTTTTTAAACCTCAAAACCTACTCATCTTCAAGGTTCAACCTAACTCGGTTTGAGACTAATTTAAACCGGTACAACTAGGTTTGTGCGTGCTGAGGCTTCCGGGACAATGATGCAATGTGTAAACAAAAACAAAATTAAGGAGGGCAAGAATTGCTTTTATGTGACGACCAACTGTAACTGTAGACAAACTTTAATTTTCGTGTCTGAAATTTCATTCACAGTTTTTCAATCTGTCTTCTTGGGTGGGTTGTAGACCCAGAAAAGTTTAAATGTCGATTTTTCTAAGGTGGGCAGTTCATTTTTTAGGGTGGGCACTGCCCACCTCCGCCCCCCCCTTCCTACGCCTATGGGTCGGACACTCTAAGGAAAGCTGGTCTTTAATGTTTTATTATTTCCCTTTACTGCACCTAGTGGACAAACCTTCAAACTTACTCTTCACGTAAAAGACGAAAATTTTTCAATTCATATGAAGACGAAGTTTTGACTGATACAAATCATGAACATCGCCAACCAGGACCGTTACAAGGGGAAGATTTGAAAAATAAAAAACAAAAATATTATGGATTAGGTCTACAGAACACACCACTTAATGAACTGGTTTTTGGTTATACCTACCCAAAGATGTTTTCTTCAATTTTCTTTTACCAAAAATTTGCAGTTTTATAACATCTCATATGCCTGTAAACGGCTCCACAACTTTTATCAAAAAACATAAAAAAGATACTTTAAAACAAGGCTATCTTTGAGTTGAAAACTATTTTTTAAAAAATGGATATTATTGGTCAAAGAACCATTTTTATTTTCGATTTTATTGCAAACGGTGGGACTGATATCAATAATTCATTTTATGAAGAAGCTTCCGAAAAGTTCTGATAGTATTGTGTACAAACATTTTCAAACAATTATTTTTTAAATAAGAAAACAAAAATTAAATATATTTGGAAAACGTCAAAATAGATTTTTTCGAAGTTTGGTACTTAATTGTTTTTCAACACTTTATAGAATTAAAAAAAAATATTTTACTTATTTGCAAAGTGTTAAAAAATGTTGAAGCAAATTTCATTAAAAAAAAAATGGTTCTCATAACTATTCCGTGTGCATAGATAAAAGCAGTCTGCTATAAATATAAGAAATATTTAAATTTATCAACTATTGGCAGTACCCCCTCTAGAAAAAATTGGAAAGTGACCAGTGTGACCATTTTTTCTCGATTAACGCAAGGGTGAATTTAGCAGGATTTTGTTATTTAGGCATGCTTCAATTAAACAAATTTACTAGTGAAACAGCTTGAACGTCTATTTCAGACTTAATATTAAAGTCTGCTCATAACACTTTAAAGCAAAATAGAGCCCGTGACTTATTTTTTTTAGGTAGAATAAATCAATATATGTACCTACCTAACCCACATACATACATATATAGCTTCACCTCAAGTTTTATCCAGGAGTAGATACATTTATTTTAAGAAATAAAATGTTGAAAAAAAAAATCATTTATCTTACAAATATCAAAAAAAAAAACAATTTTCTTCAAGTTTTATTTATGAGTTCTTGAAAAATACCTATATTTTTCCCTTTTAAAGGTTTTCACCAACTGAAAAAACAATTCGCTATATCTAACCCAAAATTGTATTCCCAAATCAAACATAACCCTTTTCAAATATTTACTCTTTTTTATCCTTTCAGAAATGTCCGATATCACTTATCTCTCGTCCCATCATAATCAATCTTTTCATCTGTTCTTTTCATCAATTTATGTTTCGAATTATTATTAAATTGGACGAAAAAAGAAAAATATCTCGTTAATACTTAAAACGATACAAAAAGAGCAACAAGAGCAGCAACAAAAAAAGGACAAAAACAAAAACAATCTATACATATACGTAAGTACGACATTGCCTAATCTCTTAACCCTATCTTCTTCTATATTTATCCACTCGGACACACGCATACAATAAAAGCTCAATCATTTTGACACCGGTTCAGTATATGCCTTCTTTTATTTATACCTATATCCTTTCTTATACCCCATTTTTGTTCCTTTTCGATTTTCTAAAGTTCCTTTTTTTTCTTCTAAAATCGAAAAATCGAAAAAGTCCTTTTATTCAACACCAAATCGTTGTCGTCGTGATAACAGAAAAATAAAATGCAAGAAATATGTATGTATCGGAGAGAAGTTTTGATGAGTCTCTACTTGACGTCAGGATAGATCAATATTTGATTCCAATAGAATATACAATATAAGGAGCATCCTCTCTTTTTGTGTTTACACATTATCCCTTGTATCTGTGTTGGCTATGAATGCTGTTCAAAAGTATTAACTTAACCCATGTCACACTGGGTTATGGTGGCCATCTTTTTCAATATTAGCACAATGCACATACATAATATAGCTTATAGCACATACACAAGACAAGCAGCTTACGGTAACGGGAACATCACTCTAGATAACAATACAAGGTGTTGAGCTTGAGCATATCAATCAAAACCAACAAGACATCCTCCATCCTTCATGTTTCTAAATATAAGGGATGGGGGTGTTTTCTATTTGGGCAGAGATGAAACTCCTTCCAAAGTATACCAATCGGTAGGTACAGGTACCTTGAAAACCAATACCTCCTCGGTTAAAAAAGGATACCAACCGTTCATATACCCGTTTGTATTATTATGGAGGTGTTGACATTGAATACCTGATGCTTTCTTTTGGCATCATCGATTTATCGTAAAAATGGGATAAAAAGGGTTTCTTCCCTTTTAGTGTTCTAAATTCGAGGGGGAGATAATTTCGACACAAGGTTGAGTTGTTGTATATTCGGTTACTACATCTGATGCCAAATAAATTGAATTTGCCAAAAGTAAACATAAATAAATGGGGATAAGGTTTAAAGGTGAAAGTATAAAATTCAGGGAGGCTCAACAATGATTAAGGAAATTTCCATATGAAAAATGAAAGGGAAAAACCGGTTACAAATTTTGGATTATAAGTTACCACAAACTGTTGAAGTTTTTTGCAGACACCTACTACCTATCTTCTTATAGAAAAAAATATGCACTTAAAGAAATATCTTGCCGATTAATAAAAGGGACACTGTAAAAGATAATCGGCGGTGTTTAAGTTGAATTATTCAGAGCCAGTTTGTTCATATTGAGTTAAACCTGTAATAGGGTTTTCTCAGCCTCTGGTTAAATGGAGCTAATCAACCAATATAGGCTGATAAGTGATTTCGATAAATTAACAACTCAAACTATGGATTCAGTGACTTAAATTGTAATTAATAAGCACATTTGCGGATTTACCAGTCACAATAATAAATTGATTAAAGATGATTGCCTTTGAACAAACTGCTCTTAATGTATTCCCATGCACATATGTATATTTTCAAATTGTACACTTAATATTAAACTGGTATCTATGTATACTGTCTACACATACAGATAAATATAAAATAAGCCTAGAGCGTTCATCCTTCTGAGTAGTTAAATTCGACTGTGAATGACAAGTTATGCATTCGTAAGAAAAATTGAACTCGAGATTTTTACCAAACTTGTTAGACGAAAAAAGTGGGTCCCACAATTCTATCTGTCTGTCCGTTGAGTTACAGCTTCAGACCACTGAATAGATTTTCTCCAAACTTGATCATCATCGTGTCCTGTAACTCCGATTGGGGCATGCATAAGGCGCAAACAAATCTTCCATCATTCACGGTCTGTCGCGAGATATTTTAACTGTATCCACGTTTTTCTCATAGGAGTCTCCTTCGGCTAGATCTGTGTTCATTTCTGTGATGTTCTTGGGCTTCCAACCCGCCATGCAACCTGAGGATTCCATTCCAAGGAGTGCTTGGCCGTTTCATCGTTTAGTTTCCTCAGTGTGTGAGAGCCATTGCCATTTGCATTTACTTATGTCAACGTCCAGCCGCTCTTGACTAGCCCAGTGCTTTCCCGAAATGTAAGTCGTAACTTTCCAGGTTTCGGAAGCATATTACAGCAACAATTTGACATTGAATTCTTAGATTCTGAACTTAACCCGTAAGTAGATTTGACTAAATCTCCAAGTTTGGGACAGTGTACCGAGGCAGTACCACCATTTGTTGAAACAGTACTTCCAAGGTAGTTAAATTGTTCAACCTCTTCCACTGGGGTCTCCTGTAGAAAAATATGCTAATGTAAGGAGTGGCCTGTAGTCATTATTTTTGTCTTTTGGCTTTTTATTTTTAGACCACTTGACTCTCCTTTCTTTCACCTGCAGTGTTGGACACAGATATGATATCTTTGCAGTATTTCTCACTTCACCAAATTCACCATTTTATCAAATTTTGGTGATTTTCAAATACATGTGTCACATGCATGCACTGCCTTACAAAGTTTATACTGGTCCTTATCACACGTGTGCGTGGATGTGTAATGAAATTATCTGTTTATTATACGCAGAATATGGCGAGTTAAAGTTATCCGTACGTTAACACGCGTCACAGACTATAACACATTTGTTAATAAGAATAACGAGTTAACATATGTATAAATGCTAGCACGTTGCTATCCGTCGTTTATTAATATGGGGGTCAATGACCAGTTTTTCAGTACTGAGTCAACTTTGGGCTAGCTCAGAGTTAGCTAATCCGGAAACCCTGAGTTAACTCAGAAGCTGTTTTTGGTTGAGGAATAACTTTATATTTCAGTTGTCAAAATTCTATTGAAATCGATGTGTGGAGCGACACTATAGACATCACCCGTATACGCCTTTCACTATCAATATCGAGATAGCACCAAAACGGAAATTGCCCTCAGTTTAGTCTTAGCCTTTCAAAAGGTTTCCATGGAATGCCCAGTCTCTGCGCTGCGCTGTTCCAACGCTAGCCTTCAAAACATTTTCTATCGCCAGCAGAAAGAGTATTGGTGATATAACATCCCCCTGTCTTACACTCTGACGCACTAGACAGCTGGTTAAAAAAAGTGCCAACAATAGTTGATTTTAATGAAAAATATAAGTGAGGCTATTCATATGTTACGGACAATAACGAATAACCTTTTCATAGTAATTTGAAGCAAGCTGCTTTAGAAACTTAGCATGTATGCAGTAAGCATGTGTACCTTGTAGGTACCTATAATATATTTTCCATGACATACATATATGTAACTTGTTGTTATTGGTTTTGTACACCATTTTGTCTTATTTCGCTTTAAGAGCTACGCACTATCTACCATCACATAAAATCCTCAAGTTTTGAATTTGAATTAAAAGCATTCAATATTCATAACTCTTATTTCCTCATTCAATATGTATTTGCCATATTACATTCTTCTAACTTTTTAAGCATTTCAGCCAATTTTCTTAGCTTCTCCCTTAAATGTTCAGGTTTTCCAATAATTTAACTTAAGCTTCTAAAAAATATTCTTCAAACTTTTATAAGCTTTATTCTTCAGCGAAGAGGTAATCCAAGATAGGTTATCAACCCCTGCCACTATAAAAAGTATCTACTCAAGTTTCCCCCTTTGTAATTAAAAAATAATAAATTTCCAAACCAAGAAGTTTTCTAACTAACACACACACAGTATCGATATTGAATATATCTATTTAGTATACAAACACCCCAATAACTTCGATGATCCTTTTAATAATCGGTTTGAATGTACGAGAGGTTGAAATACCTCACTGTTACTCCTATTCAATCACATATCCACTTAAATATGGAAGAGAGCAGAATTTACAAACAAATCTATTAGATTAATTGATTCCCGAGATTGGTTACCAAAAATCGTTAGGTATAATATTTACAATCCACTTTAGCCGCAACTTCGGTGGATCCGATTGAATTTCATTACAATGGAGGACGGATGTACTCTGTTCGAAATTCTCGCATCGTCTCGCCTCATCTCTTCATTCATTCCTGTGATGATGATGCTATCTACTATGCTCAACAACATCCAAAATGGCGCTGATGATGTTTGTGTTGGGCTTTCGCTTGCATTTTGCGTATTACTCGACAGTGTGTTGTGTACCTACACTCTCGTAAATTAATTCAAACAAATTTAAATTTCAATTTGAAAGGACAACGAATAATGTTGCTGGGATGTTGATACTGATGATGATGATGATGATGATGATGATGGTGATGATGATGATGAGCACGATGATGATGAAAGCGGATATATATGTAGAGGTAGTTCCATTATAACCCAAAACTGAAGTAACCTCAATTGCCAAACAAACACAAATTCAGATGAAATCAAAGCGCACTCTAAAAGTACCAACATTTTCGTGTTCTATGTTTTGTTTAATTGTTGTGTTTGGGCTAGTGTCTACTTATCATGAGAATCAACCAAAATGTTGTTTCAAAAAACTGTTGTTTTTTAAAAAAGAGAGATTAATTAAAGGTGTGAGACGCGTAACCACTTTTACTTAATGAAGACAAGAATATATACACCGCTATTCATAAACGCAAATGAACCACAAATTATCTCTGATCAGTGAGTTAAGTGCCAAATCATATCAATAAATCAAAATTCATGGCATTAAACTAACTCACCAAAGTAGGTACATTAAACGAGTAATTAAGTTAAAAATACTTCTGTCATTGTTGCCAAAAACTAGAGATAGAAGGAATTAGACGCTTGTGACACATATGCTATCTACAGCCTCAAATGAGAGAGTGTATGTGCGAAAGTTCACATTTAGTGAGAAAGTGTATGTGCAGATCCATAAATAGTCTTTGGAGAGAGCAGATTTCTTATTGATTGTAGTAGATTTTCGTTAAGTTTTTGAACTTAACGTTGATTAGCATTTTATATTTTTATTGATATGAAATGTTAATTCGTGAACTAACTTTTGATTGACGTTTTAGTTAATTTGTGAATTAGAAGATATCTGAGCAGTTTTTATTGATAGGGCTGATAGTTTTTAAAGTGAGTTTGATTTTCGTTGAAACTAAATAAAATGTTGCTTTTAGTAAAATAAATATCTTATATTACTTTAAAAATCACCGCTAAAGCTGGAAAAGATGTATTAAAAAGCAATGACAATACTAACGATAACAATGTTATTTAATATTTTTTTTTAGTTTAATACGTATACGCCGGAGTGTACCATTTAAGAATGGCGGTTTAACTGTCAGTGGTAATTTACAACTACCTACACTGGGGCGCAATTCCGAAAGAATGAGCTTTTCTGTTTACAGAGAAAATCGGGTATCTACACATTGATTTCTGAAATTCCGCAAAAGTGAGTTTAAAATTTTTGACAGTTAACGTGTACAATATCAGTCAAATTTGTTCACACTTTGTTCTGAGTGTGAATAGAGAGTGTACATGGAAAATCATTAACGCTTGGGGAGTTGTGTGTTGTGCCCCTGGTCAACAAAATTTAGTAATTTTTGTTTGTCACAAAAACCACACTACACTCAGAGAAAACAGCAGGTATAATTAACCAATTTCTGGTCAATTATACCTGCTTTTCAGGTTGTTATTTTTCAACTTGGTAGATAAGGTTAACTATTTAACCAGATACCTGATTTTAATGTCGTGTTAAATCAACGATGTTTGCAGGTAAAATCTGCTCGACATCTTGTTAATTTAACACTGTAATCTTGGAAATTTTACCTGCAAATATTGTTGATTTAGCATGACTCAATACTCAATGCTCATGAAAATCTATAGTTAATTTAACAGGTTTCAATTTTAAATCAACCCTGTATCGAAGTCATGAATATACTCGTCTAAGAGCCGTCTCTTACGCTGCCTATTGCTCAACTCTTAAAGCATTATTCTGAAAGTGCATATAGAAATATATAATATATTTATTTTAATCTAAAAATAATTTGTGATACTTACTTCAATTTTGAACTGGGAACCTTTCAAACACGGAAATAGCACTCATCCACTGGGCAAATTCAGAACACAAAAAACTGGTGCCAAATATCAATACCTAAGTTACTCATTGGATGGCTTGTGTGTGTGTTTTAACACAAATGTCACTTTTAAATGAACAGGCAGAGTGCTATACTTTAACAGGAGGCGAGGTTAAATTCAAATAATTTTATTTGAATGGCCTGTGTGTGTGCGTTTCGGCACTGGTATCACGTTGAAATGAACTGGCGGAGTGTTTTCTTAACATGAGGCCAGGTTAGATACAAAAGATAAAAATAACCACATAAAATGTTAATTCAACCTGAGTGGTAAAACAGCAATTCATAACATACAGAGTTAAAAAAATAAGACCTCGGCTAAAATTAACACTATATTCTTGTTAAAGTGTCTTATTTACAAGAATTTAGTATTAAAATAACCGACCATTTTCTTAAATCAACCTGAATATGGTAAGAAAGTCCACCAGATTGTTCTTACACTGAATAAAAGTTTACTAAAATAATAAAATGTCTGTGACTTTATATGGGATTGTACAACCTCGTGAATTTAACAAGGCCCAGGTTAATTATTTACCTGGCGTTTTTCTCTGAGTGTGTATACTACGACCCGTTTTTGAGATACCAAATTTTCAAAAATATAATTATAATATGTATATAAAAAACAATCTAAATCCGTTCAGTTGATAATGAGAAAATTCAAAATAAAAAAATTCTATCGGAAGTACTTACATACTACTAATATTAGCTAAGTGTACAATTTTATAGTTTTTTATAGTAGATTCCACCAACAGCCGTTCTCTGCATCAGCTTGGATTTTTAAAATATTACCAATAGAAAATAACAAAACAGCACTTTTATTACTATTTTTTAAATTATGTAGCGAAACAAGCTAATTTTTGCTTCAATAAAACAAGCAATGATTCCTGAAAGTACTGGAAATTTTGATCAAACTTGTCATTACGATGATGTAGATTAAGAAGACGAAATAAGTGCGTCTGAATACCCTGTCTGTCTGTCTGTTCGGCGACAGCTTTAACAGGTAAGTAGTTTGATTTTTCTCAGTGCATATAGAGTATTTAATTTTCAAATCGAGTAGTGAGGACTCGGTTTTACTTCGAAAAAAGTAATTTAATTAAAACTCAAATCAAAAATCAGAAATTGAAAAGCTTAAAAACTAACTTACATAATGTACTTATACCTACATTGATATGTGAATATGTATATGTATTAATGATTACTTTATTAGTAATTCTTTATAAAGTAAGGTAGGTACTTTAAATTAATTCCCCAAAGGAATTTAGGCTCATTATATTATCTTTGTTAACAAAGTAGGCAAACACAAAAGCAGTAATTATTCTAATTACCTATTTATCAATTAATTTCAAAATAAAGTAGCACACAATATACTGCCAAACCAAACCTGAAGTTTTTGAATCACGCCCAACAGATAGATTTTCAAATGAAGTAATAACGTAATCCGATTATAAGAGACATTTTATTTTTTGTTTGTTGCTGAAATCAATTAGGAGTATATGTATAGAGAGACAAAGAGATTGATTCATTCGGCCTTCAAACTGAATAAAATCTGTTGATTCAAAATAACCCAATTAGAGATTCTATTATAAATTTTGAAATGATTAATTTGTAATTTTGTATTTATGCTGTGATAATAATACCATATACAGGTATGTACAAAGGTACCTTTTTACTACTTTATTTATTAAAGCTTCCATTGAACATTTTTAAATTTATTCTTTTTCCAAAAAAACTCACATTTCGAAGTGTAGTAATTTTTCAGGAATTTTATTTGAAATTTAATCGAAACGTGAATAAAACACAATTAAATTGAATACAATTGAACGCATCTGTTCAATGATAATTCCAATTTAAATTTCGAAAGGTCCTTTAACACGTTAAAATCATCAACAAAATCTATTTAATCTATTTTAAATGTGCGAAGATTCGAGATTTTGGTTCAGTGAGGAAGCCATATTATAGTTATGCATAATGCTAAATATAAAGAAAATATCGTACAAATTCTAATTATGTTATCATGAACTTAATTTTTTTTTTTTTTTTTAAACATACAAATGGAGCTAGCGTTAAGCCTCTTTCAAAGAAGATATACAAGAAACTTAATCCCCGGGAAATTGGTCCACTGAAGAACTTTGTTCTCATTTAATGATAATTAGGTCCACTTAAGCGAAGTGGACGTAGTTCCAACAATAGGGAATCAAATTTCCCTCAACTTGATCTTACTTCCTTCAATGTGAAATTAATTCTCACTTCCGACTAAAAAAAAGTCAAGTATGTACTACATACTCTTATTTTTCAATCTTTTAACTAAAATAGAAATACTTTATTTCTGACAAAGTTTACCAAACGTGTGTTATGTCAAAGCTTCCGTCTACATCACTCAAAGTGAATTGGCCAGCATAAAGCTTACATACATTCTCCCATGAATTACGTTGACGCTATTCATAGTAGGGGTATTCATGCAACTTCGTAAAACACTAGATAAGTTAACGATTCGGTTAAGTTTATCTTTTGGTTAATGAACTGTCAAATTTAGTATGGGAAATGGTTTACACAATTTGGTTAATCTTATACAAGGATTTTGCTGGGGAAAATTAACCAAATATGTGGTTAAACTTATCCAAACGTGATTGTGACTTAGAGATTAAATTAGGCGTGTTTGTGACTTTTAGAATTAGGCATGTTTAGAAACATGATATAAATGATATCTCAGAGAACAAAAAAAAGGTCTGAATGTGTTCGGTAACTATCGCATTGCCATTAGTTGGTGGTAGAACCAAAAACTTTCAAAATCCAAAATAATAAAAAAAGGAGTTCTGATTAGAGTTCCCGATAGCAAACAACGAGTTCTGACGATTTTCTAGATACATTTCTTTTCTAAAGCTAATTTTTCGAAAGTTATTCGCAAATTTAATAAAAAAGCAGGAAAATGTTCAGAACTCTTTCTTTGCTATCGGGAGCTCTAATCAAAAGTCCTTTTCTTTTGATTTTTTTTTGGATTTGCAAAATGTTTGGTTCTAAGTCAATGGGCACCTAAATTTGCGAATAACTTTTGAAAAATTAGTTTTAGAAAAAAAAGTTATGAGGAAAATGTCCAGAACTCTTTTTGTAGAACTCTTTCTAAAACCCATCAGGAACTCTAGAACTTTTGATTTCAAGGTGAAAAGCATGCTCAGAACTTTTTTTTCATTTTAACACTCCATTCGCCAGAACTATTGAGAAAAAGTATTAGGGACTCTAGAACTTTTTGTTTGCTACCGGGAACTCTCATTTCTTACTCAATTTTAAACAATTTTTTTGCTAACTTCACAGGACTTTCATATCCACAGTGTGATTTGCATCAGAACTTTCCATATCCATTGTTTGCAGTAGGTTTGGTTTCAAAACGCTTCTTATCCATCATAGGCAGTTGATTACGTCATTTAACTAAAACGTTCTTGGGTTTTTATTGTAAAAATCTTTAAGGGTCATTGAAGATTGGAAACTAGTGTAGTGCTATTATATAAGAGGGTGCAATTGAGAGAGGGAGAGAGAAATTGGTCATATCCAATCGTTTGCAGCATATATACAAATTTAAGCTGCTTTTATCTTTTTAACCACAACCTGTCTTGGCTTATCAAACAGTCAGAGCTTAAGATTTTTTTAATCTTCACCGGATAATCAAACTATTAAATAAAAATGTAATTGTTGTAAAATAAAATGCACGACTCGGTCGCACGTACTTGCTCTTATGTTCAAAACACTGCGGGTTTAAGAAAATTGTATACATGGAAACTATGAGAGAAAAATGAAGAGAAGCATGAAATACGACATTGAAATTGGCTAAAACAACTCTTTTGACAGTTTGAGGTGGAAAAAAAGAATACCATCTTAATTCTTGATTGAATATGATTGTATAGGAAAAAAAATTTAAAATCGTTGGAGCGGTTTCTTAAAAAATTTAATTTTTTATATATAAAATTCTTATAACATTTTTAAGAACAAATTTTGGTATGCAAATCTAAAGTATATATTTATGTGTATGTATATAAAAACAAAATTTGAAAAAAAATTGTCAACCCATTTTTGAGATATCGAATTTTCAAAAAATAAAAATTTGAAACATTTTTTAAAAATCCAAAAAATATTTTTTCAAAAATGTTGGTAAGCAAAACTGTTTATATTTTTTGGAAACTTCTGTATAGAAAAAATAATTGAAATCGGTGGTATCGTTTTGAAGAAAATCAAAAATTAAAGAAATGGTTCTTTGGGAGGTACCATTAATAACCACTTACTTACTTATCCGGCTCCCGATCCATGAAGGGTCTCTGCCTGAGATATTGCGGTCTTCCATCGGTTGCGGTCCCTCGCACGCTCCCTCCAGTCGTCGACACCAAGCGCTCTTGCGTCTGTGACCGCCTGGTCCCTATAGCGGAGGTTCGGTCTTCCTGGTCGTCTCGAACCTGGGGGCTGGGATTCGAAGATTTTCTTGGCTGGAGCGTTGTTGTCCATTCGCTCGATGTGGCCGAGCCAGTGTAGTCGACGTGTTTTGGCTCTTTGGACTACATCCACATCTTGGTACAGCTCGTACAATTCACGATTGAATCTTCTCCTCCAATCGCCCTCTTCGCATATAGGACCAAATATCCACCGAAGAATTTTTCTCTCGAAAGTGCCCAGTATCAATTCCCCTTTTTTACTTATCGTCCAGCACTCGGCGCCGTAGAGTAGAACTGCTAAAATTAGCGTTTTGTATAGAGTGCACTTTGTCTTTCGGGAAAGGAGTTTTGAACCCATTTGTTTGGCCAAACCGAAGTAGCAGCGGTTCGCTAGGGTAATTCTTCGTCGGATTTCCACTGAGGTGTCGTTCGTGGAATTATTGATGTTTGCTCCGAGGTAGGTGAACTCCTTGACTACCTCGAAATTACTGCTACCAACAGTGACGTTTTTTCCTAGGCGATGGACAGATGAGGCTTTGTTTGTTGATAGCATATACTTTGTTTTGTCCTCATTCACTTCAAGACCAACTCGTTTCGCCTGTTCATCAATAGCTGTGAATGCTTCAAGTACAGCTCTCTTGGAACGGCCGATGATGTCGATGTCGTCCGCATAGCCAAGAAGTTGAGAAGACCTGTTAAAGATAGTGCCTTCCATGTTAACACCACTCTTGCGCACTATCTGCTCCAGGACTAGGTTGAAAATATCACATGATAGCGCATCTCCTTGTCTGAACCCTGTACACGTCTGGAATAACTCGGATGAGCTGTTACCCATTTGCACGTTGCACCGCGTATTTTCTTTGTATATCTAAACCATTTAAATATACAAAGGTATTTTGTAACGTCATGCGGCATAGCTGGATCAGTTTTTTCGGGATCCCGAGTTCCAACATCGCCAATAGAAGCTCTTGGCGACTTATGCTATCATATGCAGCTTTGAAGTCGATGAATAGGTGGTGGGTCTCGACCTGAAATTCGTTGGTCTTTTCCAGGATTTGCCTCAATGTGAAGATTTGGTCTATCGTTGATCTGCCTGGCCTGAAGCCACACTGGTACGTGCCGATCATAGTGTTGCAGAATGGTTTTAGACGCTCACGTAGTACGTTGGATAGGATCTTGTAGGCAGCATTAAGCAGGGATATGCCTCTGTAGTTCTTGCAGGACACCTTTTTTGTAGATTGGGCATGTGGAGCTATTTGACCAGTCGTCGGGCATACTTTCCTCCTCCCACACTTGGTTGATGAGCTGGTGCATGCACCCTACCAGGACATCTCCTCCATACTTAGAGAGTTCCGCAGGTAGGCCATCCGAGCCGGCGGATTTGTTGTTCTTAAGCTTGTGGATGGCTTTCTTAACCTCTTCGGTACTGGGCGCTGGGACTGGATCTTCATTGACTGGTCTTATGCTTCTTTGTTCCCCTGTCGCCTCCTCTACATAATGCCCATTAAGCAGCTGCTGAAAATGCTGCTTAAACACGTCTACAATTCCCTGTGCTTCGGTGACTAGGTTCCCTTCGCTGTTTCGAAGAGCTTGCGTGCCAGTCCTATAACCAGATGCCAGTTGGTTGGCTGTTTTGTAGAACCGGCGGGTGTTGGTGGCGGTGCTGGACTCTTCGAGATACTTGAGCTGAGAGGCTGCGGATGCTCTTTTCTTTCTACGCAGGGTTTTTTTCTCTTTCCTTCTCTTTTCACGGTACTCCTCTCTTGCTGCTCTTGTTTTCCGTTGCAGCATTTGCATTCGTGCATTTTCCGTCTCCTGCTTCAATAGCGCGCATTCATCATCATACCACGGGTTCTTTTTTCTGGGTGGTTGATAGCCTATGGTGGTCTCGGCTGTCTCTTTAATAATGTCGCGATATTGGTTCCACTGGTTGTTGACGTTTGTGGCAGGGTGTACGGCAGAGAGTTTCCCGGTCAATTGCTCACTGTAGTCTCTGGCTTTCTCAGATGTGCTAAGGCATGCGATGTTGAACTTCTTTCTTTGGGCGGTCTTCGTTTTCTTTTCATTGGACAGTCGGGCTCTGAACTTTGTCACAACAAGAAAGTGGTCAGAGTCCACGTTTGCACCTCGGAAAGTTCGCACGTCCAAGATGTTCGATGCGTACCTTGCGCCAATTAGCACGTGGTCGATTTGGTTGGCAGTTCGACCATCTGGAGATCGCCAGGTTGCTGTGTGTATCCTTCGCCTGGGGAACCTAGCGCTACTTATCACCGTATTACGAGCTGCAGCAAAGTCGATTAGTCGGAAGCCGTTGTCTGTTGTCGTTTCGTGGAGGCTGTGCTTTCCAACTAATCCGCCAAAGATGTTTTCCTTTCCGACTTTAGCATTGAAGTCTCCGAGCACGACTTTGACATCGTACTCCGGACAGGCTCCGTAGGCTCCGTCCAGGAGGTCGTAAAACTCCTCCTTGTTAGACTCCTCAGCTTCATCGGTAGGGGCGTGTGCACATATTAGGCTGATGTTTTGGAAGGTAGCTTTGATGCGGATCACATCCAGGCGATCGCTTATCGGCTTAAAATCGATGACTTTTGATCTGAGTCGATTTCCCACGACGAATCCGCATCCTAGCATGTGCAGTCTTTGGTGACAGCTGTAATAAATGTCGCAATCTTTTCTTTTCGTTATACCTGATCCTATCCATGGTATCTCCTGGATTGCGGTAATGTCTGCCTTGTACCGCGAGAGGACAGATTCAAGTTTTTGAGTAGCACCTGGTGTGTAGAGTGTCCTTACATTCCAGGTGCATACTCGTAGATCATAGTCCATTTTCGTTCCGGGTCTGGTTGCCATTTGAGGGGGGTCGTTATCCGAGGCTTTCCGCGTCTCTCTCATAACAATTGTTGTTTTTACTGTGGTCGGGTCGTTAGCCCAACGCACTAACCTCCAATCTGTAGGGCCATAGGTTTAATGTTGCAATTCTTTCCTTGATCAACATTCGCACTTACAAGTTTAGCAAGTCCTGGCATAAAGCCAAGACCAGTATCCGGCGGCTACCAACTTGGAGGTATTGTAAGCACTTGATGTGTAGGAAAAGATACAGCTCGAGGCCCCCAGTTCCTACAACATCCAACCAACCACCATTAATAACCATTTTTGAAAAATGGTTTTCCACCCAAAGGAAGCCTTTACTAAAATAAATTTACTGATTTTTTTTTAAGAAAAGTTGTTGAGCCGTTTTTGAGAAAAATACGGTTATGTAAAATTGTTAAAAAAAATTGTATAGCAGGTACCGTTATTTTTGGTTCTAAGAAAAATGAAAAAAACGTGTGGGCATAATCAGCAAAAACCACTATGTACCAAGTTTGAACAAAATCGATTAAGGCGCTTAGGCTGTAGACTAACAGACAGACAGACAGACAGACAGAATTGTGCCACCCACTTTTTTGGTGTTCTCTATCATCCCAATATCATGTTTGATTGTTATCTCAAATTTTTTTTTGCACGAATCCAAAACTTGCCTTATAGTACCTACATATAATCGCAAGTAAAAATTACTTAATGAACGACACTCAGAAAAAAAATGTTTAAGTTACGTCACCGTGCAACAAAAATCGCTTACTTACATCGCACGAAGGGTCCCAGCAGCTCAGATTAAGCTCAGAGTAAGAATGTGAATATGGAAAAATGCGCATATCCCTTTCAGCACTTTCGATGTTCGAACTTTTTTCGAAATTCTACTGAACCGATTGCTATTCTACTTTAGTGATAATACATTAGTGTACTTGCATCCCTTTTCTGTACTTTACTTTTCGGTTATTTTAAAAATATAATTTTTGGTTTTATGTGTATGAAATGTTCTCAAACAAACATTTTATCAAAGTTATCACTTGTATACTTAGGGGCATGCTACAAACGACTCAGTTGATTAATTTGAAAATGTAATCTAAAACCAAAAGGTTAGTATAAAATCAAAATTGCTTTGTAAGCAAATAGTAAACAAACAAATATGTAACATGAAAACTATTCAAAGGTATCATAAGGTATTGAAATAAAAAGTTTAAATAGTCTTAAGATGCAATCCAAAATAAAAGGTTTTAAAAATAAAAATTGTTTTTTTTTTAACTCAAGCTGTTTGAGAAACCTTAAGTCGTGTGCGTGTATTTGTTAAGAAGTTATCCGTTCATTATACACGGAGTTCGGCGAGTTAAAGTTATCCGTACGTTAACACACGTCACCGACTATTACACATTTATTAAAAAGAATTACAAGTTAACAAATTTATAAATGCTAACACGTTGTTATCCAACGTTTATTAATATAGGAAGGGGTAAGAAATTATGTGTATCCGATTTGTAAGAGTAAAACACGATACCTCACAACGAAATTCAGGACTCTGAAAAAAAATCAATGAAAAATCTCGCGATTTTGCATTAGTGTAATTTTTATCGTTAAAATTTCGTTCTCGCTTTATATTTCAAAATATGTATTTAGTTCTCATTAAAAAACTGGCTATTCTCTCATCTTGCGTTCGAACTTAGTCCACTTTGCCTTCGATAAATTGCAATTGGAATAAACGCATTAAAAAAAAAAATAATATTATCTACCGGTTTTGTATAAAACCTCAAAAATTAAAAAAAAAAAAAACAATCCAACAGTATTTATAAATAAAATGTGACTAATTTGGAAAAAGAGCAAGTAATAAATTAGCCTTTTTTATGCTCCATGGTTAAATAATGGTTAATGCATAATAATACTCAATAAAGTGATGTTCTTGGTAATGTTATAATTATTTTATTATTCTTGAGTGTGTTGGTAAATAAATTCAAACAATAAATTGTAATTAATTGATAAAAATAGACATTCATTTTCAATTATCATCGTTTTATAATAAATTCCATTCTGCTGGATTTTTCTTATTAAATAGAAAATAAATATTTTAACTTCTGACAATAATATTGGAATCAATCAAAGTTATTTATATAAATAGACTTTTTTTTAACTATATTTAAAGTTTTTAGCATTCAAAAGGCATATAGATATACCTATGGTTTTGCTTTCCAACTAAAGGGATTATTAAATAATGAACCTAATTTAAAATTAATTTTAATATTAACTCTAATAATATATTTGAAATTAAGTTAGAAAACTTCATAATGATTTTCATTTTCGCACTCGCGAAATTTACCGTTTGGGGAAATTAATATAAAGTACATTGGGTAAATTTCCACGAATGCCATGCCACCTAAATAGTCAAGTGCATTTTTAATCTGCCCCAGCAGTTTGTAACACCCCCAAATTTTATTATATTATTCGAAGGGTAGTTGATTGAAGATCATAACCATGATTTTTCGCACTCACGAAATTTACCGTTTGACCGCCATTTTGGATTTTGTTTCGTTTATTAAATATCTCGGTTCCTAGAAGTTCTACGAAAAAGTGTTTCATAAAAGAAAAGTAAAAAATAAAATTTTCCATTTCTTATGTTAACAACATTTTTGCGATATATTTAATATTTAAAAAGTTTCGCCACCGAAAGAAATTTTTTCTTTTCTAAGTGTTTTCGAAAATTTAGCACATTTGTCATCATTACATTCCAAATAGTCGGAGAGCTACCAGCCACTTTGACTAACCTATAGACACCTACAACTTTGTGTATGCTTGATTTGGAGCTAGTTAAGTACGAAAGCAACAGTCTGGCAGGTTTGCCCTGGTCGAAAAGTTGCCATCTGATTTTTTTCAAAATGCAAACAATGATCAAAATTAACCTATTTTCACAATGCTGAAATATATTTATAATTTAGTTAAAACATTCTAGTGCATGAAAAATACTATGTCAGACGGGTTTGGCGGTCGAAAGTGGTTGCCAGATGAGTCTTAAGTTCATAAGGACTAATAAAAGCTATTGGATAACTTGAGAAATTTGTTAGATACATCAAGGCTCAAACTTAGTGTATGCTTTATTCGTCAACAGATTAGTCACAAATAAAGATCAGGGAATATTTTCGCAATTCTACAGTTACCACCTATATTTTTGCAAAATTTTAAATAACTGCCAAATTTAATAAATCTACTTTTACAATGCTGGATCTTTAAACTATAATACCTTATGTCTTTTTGTACATGAAAAAAAAGATGCCAGACGAGTTTTTAAAGTTGGTATTAAAAATGTCATTGATTAGCCAGAAATGTGCTAAATATAACACGTTAACTGCGTAATCCTAACGCATATTAAATCAAGTCAGCAAATTATGATTTGGCTCTTTTAGTGTAGAACCAGGGTTGCCACATATTTTTAAAAAAATTTATAAAACTGACAAAACTAAAACACTTACATATACAAATCTAGTTCGCACATATGTAAGCTTATGTCATCTTGTATCTATATAAAAAAAACATATTTGATAACTTGGGCGGTCAAAAGCTCCTACCAGACGAGCCTTAGTTTTCTAAAACTGGTATTATAAGAAATACCCTTTATTTATTCCTTCTCAAATTAAAAAAAAAAATTTGTCAAAGTTGCAAACCTACCTTCACAAAGCTGATTTTTACATTAGCTTATATCATCTTGTGTGTGGAACAAAAATACCAGACCAGTCGGTAGGACGAAAGTTCCAGCCAGAAAGGCCTTAAGTTTTAAAAGTTGGTATTGTAGGAAATATCCTGTTCGTGTATATTGGGTGTCTCCAAATTCATGGTTGTAATTTTGAAGGATGGTTTCTGGTTTTAGGAAAAAAATTGTATCGGGGAATAATTCTATTTCACTCCCTTAGACGAAGAGGGTTACTTTCTGACTAATTGACCTAAAATGGAAAAACAAACTATTTTAAATCAACGAAATCACTTGTTATAATGTACTATAGTTTTTTTCAAAGCCAATATTCAATTCTTTTATTTTTTACTTGCGATTAAGGTACTATAAGGCAAGTTTTGGATTCGTCGAAAAAAGTTTTGAGATAACAATCAAACATGATATTACGATGATAGAGAACACCAAAAAAGTGGGTGGCACAATTCTGTCTGTTTGTCTTTCTGTTGGTCTACAGCCTAAACGGCTCGATCGATTTTCTTCAAACTTGGTACATAGTAGTTTTTGGTGACTATGCCGACACGTTTTTTTCATTTTTTGTAGAACCAAAATTAACGGTTCCTGCCATACAATTTTTCTTAGCAAATTTACATAATCGTATTTTTCTCAAAAACGACTCGACAACTGTTCTTTAGAAAAATTCAATAATTTTTTTTAGTAAACGCTTTCTTTGAGTTGAAAACCATTTTTCAAAAATGGTTATTAATGGTACCTCCCAAAGAACCATTTTTTTAATTTTTGATTTTCTTCAAAACAGTAGGACCGATTTCAATTATTTTTTTATACAGAAGCTCCCAAAAAATATTAATAGTATTGTGTAGCAAAATTTTTGAAAAAATATTATTTGGATTTTTAAAAAATGTTTCAAATTTTTTTTGGAAAATCAAATATTTAGAAAACAGCACCATCGATTTCTTTGAAACTCGATATTTAAGAAAAAAAACGACTCCTACGATTTTGATTACACTTTTCTCATATACTAAAATTAGTACGATCTACCATCAAAATTATAAAATTTTACACTTAGCAACTATTAATAGTACCTGTCATAGAGGGTACTTGTTTATTTTGAATTTTCTCGTCATCGGCTAAATGGATTTTGATGAATTTCTTATATACAAATTTCAGATAAGATTAAATAATATTGCATATCAAAATTTTCAAAAAAAAAGTTTTTGGATTTTTAAAAAAAGCTTAAATTCTTTTTTTTTGAAAATTCGATATCTCAAAAACGGGTTGACAATTTTTTTTTAAATTAGTTTTAATATAATATATACACATAAATGTATACTTTAGATTCGCATACCAAAATTTGTTCTTAAAAATATTTTAAGAATCTTATATATAAAAAATTATTTTTTAAAAACCCGCTCCAACGATTTTAAATTTTTTTTATGCAATCATATTTATTCAAGAATTAAGATGGCGCTCTTTTTTCACCTCAAACTGTCCAAAGAGTTGTTTTGGCCAATTTAAATGTCGTCTTTCATACTTCTCTACATTTTTCTCTCATAATATTCATGTTTTTATATACAATTTTCTTAACCCCGCAGTGTCTAGAACATAAGACCAAGTAAGTACGTGCGACCCAGTCGTGCATTTTATTTTTTTAAATCAAGTGGATAGTTTTTGAGAAAGTTAATTATTAAGTCAATATTTCTTTGAAATTACTGTTTTTTTTCTTTATTTTCAATCTTCTTTTCAATTTTTAATCAAATATTAAATCTTTTATAGTTTTTAAGAGATATACAAAAACGAAAGATAGTTGTTTGGAGGAGTTTAAAGAAAAAGAAATGTCCTGCGTGTCATATTACCGGAAAAGCAGTTTTTGTAAATTTTTAAATCTTCTAGTTTTCGTGAATTTCGTCAAAAATTGCTTTAATATTTCCAGAAACTGTTTATTTTGGGCAAAACGCGTAAGAAGCAAGTATTTTTCTTCGCTTGTTCTACTTCGTTTTGGACTCTGACTCCTTAATAAATAAAGAGTAATGAGTGATTTTGCTTAAAATTTATGAACATTTTAAACTAATACTGAATTATGGTACCTATCTTTGATGAGTGGATTTCGTGAATTTCGTCAAAAATTGCTTTAATATTTCCAGAAACTGTTTATTTTGGGCAAAACGCGTAAGAAGCAAGTATTTTTCTTCGCTTGTTCTACTTCGTTTTGGACTCTGACTCCTTAATAAATAAAGAGTAATGAGTGATTTTGCTTAAAATTTATGAACATTTTAAACTAATACTGAATTATGGTACCTATCTTTGATGAGGAACTTGGGTTTTTTTCTTTTTATTTTTTAATTAATTTATATTTATTCCAGAAATTTCTGAAGCGGGGAAAGGGGGGCAGGGTTGAAACTTGTGATTATGTTATAGCGTGCCTTTATTTTTTGTACAAAACATCCTAGAAGTGATTTTCTATAGTATTACGGCAAAACACCGATAAGTCAAAATATCCATAATTTTCATTTCCAAACTCATGGAAAGAATTCAAAATTTTGCAAAAAGAAAATATAATTTTTAATTTAAAATTTTTAATTTAATTTTTTTTGTTTAAATTAGATTGTTTTTGTAATCTTTTTCTAAATAGAACATTGTTTTTATTTCAGGTATGTTAAATAGATACTCCAATGTTATGAATCAAGTAAGTTTAACCCATATCTCTTTTTGTATATGTTCCGATTAATTTCAATTCACTAAACTACAAAATCCATGGAAAAAACTTATTTCAAAAACTATTTTTATATTTTCAAAAAAAAAAAAATGTTCCTGACGTCAGACCTTTAAATTTCTTTTTTACTCACACTTTCAAGGAAAAACTACTTTAACCTACCTTCATGCATGTTTTGAACAAGAGAAGAAATTCTGAGATAGAGCCAAGAACACAACAGATATTTAGAAAATAAAAGCTAGTCTTCTTAGCAACAAACTAATAAAAAACTTTCCTACTTACCAATAGCTCAATATGCTTTCAAGTATTTTGACTTTCTGGAAATATTTGCTTCATAAAATATAATTAACACTTAAATTAATAGGAGATTATTGGAAAAGTTTGCAATAAATTTCAACCAAATACTCTTTCATTATAAATCACTATAGATACTGTACAGCGGATATACAACAAAGTGTAATTAAATGAAAATAAAGCTACTTCCTAAGAGATATAACTTCAAATATAAATGTTTTCACTTTATTTTAACCAAGCAGCCGCAATGAAAATAAAAAAAAACGCAAAGTTAAATTCTCCAAGGGTCCATAAATAAGAAGTTCTTTAAAAAAAAAAGTTATTCCTACTTTATTTATATACTGAGCATTTAAACTTCTTCTCTCTAAGTATACTTTATTACTTATTTTATTTATTTATTTTTTTTTTGTTGTCAGTGGCCAAAACGTTTTTTGTATTTTGTTATTGAATTTTCCAACTCTGATCGCTTCACTGCATATCCTCTTCCCATTTAATTCCCGGAATAGTTTTGCTTCACTCCTATATAGCTCGGATATGGTCGATGTATACAGATAGCTTTGTACAAGAAAAATAGTATTGCATTTTTAAATTGCAGGAATACCTTCTTGTAGAAATTGTAGAAATAATCGATTTCTTATTTTTTTGTTTACTTTTTCCGGAAGACAGAATCTTGAATATTCCTTTAATGTTTTCTTAGCTGTGATATACATAAAATATGTTGCCATGGAATAAAGATCTAGCACCGTGTAAAGTACCACATTTAAGGCTTTTAAGAATTAACAGAGTCATATAAAAGGTAAAAGTCCATCATATTAATTCTTATTTCTAAGTTAGCCAATGAAGTGAATTCAGGTGCTGTTAATGTTGGTTTAAAACCATACAAGGATACAAGAAACTGTTTATAACCATATTAAGTTTGCGTTAAAATGGCGTTGGTAGCCCCAAATTATCAGATTACCTGAACATTCCATTTTCCGTATAAAAAAAGAATTAATTACGTCTGGGCAGTTACCAGTGGGGAAGTGTATAATATAAACTCCCCCAAAACAAATAACAAACATTCATATGGCTTATGATAATTCGGGCTTACGCCAGTAGTTTCGCTTCGCTTCGCATCGCATCATCATTGTAAGTAGTTCATCTTAAAAATAAAATTTAAAAATTTTTAACTAGAATACATTTAGCGGGATTTATCCACTTTCGCATTCTGACAAACCCTTGGGCAACAAAATGACAAAAAAACACAATTTTCGTTCTCGGAACACAGAGTTTTGTTTTTAATTTCGCATCAGAGATTCATGTGAGTCAGTTTATTATGTTGAAGCTTATAAATTTATTCCACATGATATGAATAATACTGTTTCCATAAAAATGCATTAAAAGTTTTACGTAATAAGAATTATACCGTCGATGGCATTAAATAATTATTATTAATTTATTACTATGAAAATTGTGCATAATAATCCCGGTTGGGCATATGGCGCTAGCAAATCTTACGGTTTGTTGAAATAATGGTTATTTTAACAGAGGGCAGATTTTTCTATGGAAGTTTTCAATTTAATTTTAATTTTGGTTTTTTATTTTAGTGGGAGCAAAGCCCCCAATTAATTCAGCTTTGTAAAAGCTAAAATTCTTATTCTAACTTAAAAACTAAGAACATTACATAAGGGTAGTGAGGGGGACAGGGGAGGGGGATTCAGAAGCCGGAGTTTTAAAGAAGGAGTACAGAGGTTTAAGTCAAAGGAGCACATGTTTGAATTAACAGCCCGCAGCTTATAGGTTCGTTGGAGCCATAAGAGGTTCACTGGGTATATTAAAGAAACGAGGATTACGTGTATTACGAGTACGACTAGGAGGGTTGGTTAGTATTAAAAGAGAGAGAGTTCAAGAGCGATATGCAGCCCAGTGCCAGTCAATAGAACTGAAGAGTAGTCGATTAATGAAGAGAATATCTAATATTTCTCTTCGTTCGTTCCAACGAATTCAGGTTGTTTAGCTTTAGGCGGTCTAGATAGGGAAGCAGAATCAGAGAATTATTCCATGATAGTGATAGAACTCGAAGTTCAAAACGAAGAAAACGATGCTGCATGCTCTCGATTCTGGAAATGTGAATAAGTTGGTAAGGGGACGAAACTTGAGAGGCGTATTTTAGGAGTACACAAAGGAATGATATGTTTAAGGATCGGGTAACATAAGGGTTAGAGAATTCCTTGGGATCATCTTTCGACGAAGCTGATCACTGAGTTTGCTTTGGGAATGATATCGTCTACGTCCATGTGAGTGAGGAAATTAAGCTCTGGGTCACACAAGATGTCAAGGTTGCGAATATTATCAACGATGGGTATGGGTTGATTATGGAGCAGGTAGAGACGGGGAGGATATTTTATACGTTTGGAAGAAAAAGTAATTTATTGGCATTTGGAGACGTTTAGCTTCAAGCAAATTTTTTAGACACCAAACTGAAAAACTGTCAAGATCCTGTTGAATAAAGGAAGAGTCATGTGGTCATGTCACTTGGCATCATATGGAGTACAGAGAGATAGAAGAATGTTTGATGACCCTTTCAAAATATCGGTAATAGCAAGAATAAACAAAAGTGGGCCTAGGTGGCTGCTTTGGGGGACACCAGGGCAGGGGTAGCTTAAAAAAACAAGAGGTGGCAAATCTAAATCGAACGATGTAATAACGATTTTCAACGTAAGAAAAATTCATTGCAACAAAGAGAGTTCAAAGCCGTGAGGGGCCAATTTGAAAATAATAAGCTTATGGGAAATTGTGTTTAAAATAGCTTGACATAACATTTATTTCGTAGCCTATTTCTAAGAGTGAAGGACACTAATTAAACAAGGTTAGTAGTTGTAGACCAGTGTTTGAGAAAGCCATGTTATGAGGAGGAGATGAGAGATTTGCAGTGGAAGCTTAAGGTATCGTACAAAATTCTTTCAAAGAGTCTGGGTATGTGTGAAAGTTTGGCAATGGGATGATAATTGTCACCCTTCAGACGCTTTTTGTGTATAGGGGATATGAAAGATGATTTCCATATCTGAGGAGACTCTCCTTGATTAAGGGAAATGCTGAAAATTTTGAGAGAGGAAGAGAAAGGGTGGAAGAGCATTTTTTTAGAAGTATGACAGAGCGACCATCTGGATCCGGATTAATTGATTCAATTTATATTCGATGAGATTGGAATTGAGAGTTCAAGGGAGAAGCGAAAGAGAAAAATATTGTAGATAACTGAAAGAGGCAGAACCAGGAACAAAGTGTTGGCGATAGTACTGATGACTCGAAGTTACGTTAATGAAAGAGAAAGTGGTTGGGTAGCCATCGGATTTTCTTTTGTAGTAAACAAACTGAAAGCATGACTAAGGATCTTTGATAAGGTTGGATTGCATTTCCGTTAGATAACGCTGGCAAGGGGAATTGTATAGCTCAGCAAAATGGAGATAAGAACCAAGATAGTTAGAATAGTCAGTTGGAGAATGAGAGCGAGGTAACTTTCCCACAACTTATTTCTTTTATTTCGCAGAGAAAGAAATGTACAAATACCAAGGTGGAGAAGTAAACGAGGTTTTGTGGCGGGAAAAAGAAACATAAACAGAAAAAGAGTTGAATATTTCTCTGTAGAATAAAGTTATTTCATCATTTATGGTTAAGAAGTCAAAATTGAAGCAGACTTTGCTGAGGTATTCATTTATTGAGAGAAGAAGAGGAAGGGGTTACACAAATCGGTGATGTAATCAATCGTTTTAGTTGCAAGTCCATAGAATTCGATGGGTTGTGATTTTTAATGAAAGAAATTGAAGATATTTTCGACATACATTTTTTTGGGAGCAAATGGGCGTTAGAACTATCTCCAGTTTATTATTAGAACTTTTTTTCACATAATTAAAATCGCCCAACCAGACAAACTAAGAACACCAATTTAATGGACATTTTTTTAAAACAGGTGTTCAGAGGACTAACATTTTTAATTTTTTCTTAATTTTAAGTCAATTTTCTTATAAAATCGTATCCCTTATCTCTAATGGGAGAGATATAGACTTCCCTCCCACATAACTTATTCTTCTTTTGATCCAACCTGTACCTATTCTCTTAGTGCAGTATTTCCCAACGTAATGGGGCCCACACCCCACAGGGGGCAATTCGATTTTGAGAGGAGGCTATTTAAAATTACAGTCATTTTAGATCTCAAAATATAATGAGATTGAAAGAGAAAAAAAGATATCAGTTTCCCACTCATTTAGTTTCGAAAAGAGTCCGGACTCAATCTTTGCTTGTGAGATACCTACGTACGTTTTTTCCAGATATTTTCTAAAGAACAGAAAGAAGATCAAGAAGGACTTACAGACTTCACACTATGTAGTAAGATGGCCCTCGAAACTGTTTGAAAAGATGTTTGGAACTTTTCGATTCTCTTAAATGACAAACTGGAAATGAAAATTTGTCAACGGGCATTGGTAAGGAATTTGTGAGTAGTTTAGTCAATATTATTGAAAAACTTCAGCAAGTTCAAAGTCAACATTTTTGCTTTCGCTACCCTTATTGATATGTCAGACATACAGAATTTACCTATGTCCACTGCCGGTCATTTGAAAAGGTTCAATCATTTTGCCACACTTATCTTCTTCTCCCTTAATATTTATTGGACGTACCCCCCTTTGTTTTACATATATTGGATTGCCATTTGTTTACGCTCAGTTTAAGATATTAAACCAACTTAGAAAATGCACTGCTATTTTATTGCGTCACTTGAATAGGTTCACTGCCAATGATTTAAGTTCACATTAAACTGAGTTCACTGATCGTCCTTTTTTTGTTTGCCAAGCGAAAGTTTGAATTGTGTTCAACAATTAGTTTTAAAAACGGGTTGCGGAAAGCCCTTGATTGGGGAAGAAAAAGGGTAATTCAAAGTGAATTGTTTCTAAAGCATCGGGATATCGCAGGAAAAATATGGTAGAAGCCAAAAAGTGGTAAGCAATAATTTGAAAAATGAGTCTGAATATGGGAAAATAATAAAAGAAGATCATTACACAGTGGCTACAAAAGCGGCTAGATGAACCAATATCCGAGCCGCACCCAACCCTCACCACTTTGCTTCATAAAAACAATGCAAAAGACGGTGTTAACTGGAACTTTTCTACGGCAAAGTGTGTTATTCGTAGTGACAAATATTTAACAAGTATACAAAAATCCAAAACAAACCACTGTTTAAAGTCACTCGCAAAGAAATGCGCTTTGAGTTCTATCGAAATAATTTGTAGTGAAAAAGCAAATTGCAACTTATCGATGCGAGAGTGGTGAACATGGACATATATATTTGCTCACGTAGGACTCTAAGCGACACTATAAATCAGAGGTTCCCAAACTTTTTTTCTCGTAGACCTATTTCAAAATTAATCTGGTTTCGGTAGACCCTCTGCTGATATGTACCTACATTTTTACCATATTCCCAAAACTAGTAAAAAAATGTGGAGATTAGATCTAACGATGGAAATTTGCATCGTGGCTAAGTTCAAACCCTAAATTCGGGCGGCTCTTTGCAAGACTCGATACAAATTGCCCTGAATATCGAATATGCAAGTTTTTACAAGTAACAGTCGCTGATTTTCTTAAATCAAACTACTTAAAAAAATTAAGGGTGGTTTTAAGAAAGAAAATTAATGCTTAAAAAAGAGGCTATCTGATCCATATGTCAGTCTAACTGAACAAATGATTTTCAAGCACTTGCACCAAAAAAAGCAACATATTTACAATATTATTTTTACAATATTTTTTATAGGATTGCATGAGAAGCTCTTTAAAAAATACTATCCAAAAAGTATAAAAAATAGAATTTAAGTTCTTAAGGCTTCAAAATACTGTTTTTAAAGTCGCATTACGACCATTATTCACCGGAATACAGACTGTGAAAAATCACCGAAAAATTTGGATTTTTTTGTTCTCTTAATTTTTTTATTAGTGTAGGTAATATCTGCCTACATTGACAGATAAGCCCAAGCCTACAAAAATGTAGGCCAGATAGATCTTCTTTTATATACGCTAAAAATACTATGTACAAAATCTGAAGTTAGTCTTTCTATTCGTCTGTGCTTGAAAGGTGGATCCTTAGATACACGCACTAGAGGATATACAAATACATACACAAAAGCACCTTTTAGCTACTTTTAAATAACCTTTGCTATGTGTGATTAAATTTTGTTCACACACCAAGCCACTCTTTGGCGCATAGAGCATGCTTATATAAATACAACAAATATATTCCACATACGCCTCAGTGACCCGCAGTTTGTTCCGTCGTTTTATATTTATTCAAATTATATTTAAAACAAAAAAACGAAAATGTTTATATTCCATGCTCGACTATGACAGGCAATTTGTGCATAAATAATCGAACTATTATTTGCTCATAATATTTCATTACAATTAAACAGTTAACTCATGCGAATGTTAAATAAATTGTATTAACAATATCCACTTCCTCTACATTCTATAGATTTACGATTCAAAGGTCTGAGTGCTCTCACCATTAATTCAAAATAAATTCACAGTAAAACAACAATTCACAATGATTCACCGCACCGAATATGTATGTATCTGACTCTCTACAGATAAAAATAGTAAAATCCATGCCAGAAGACTATCTATAGCTATACGTATGTAGACATATACGTTTGTATGTGTGCGAAAAAATACGGGAACTTTTTAGGTCGTAAATTAACATCGCTATCACAAAAGTCACAAATAAAATCGTTGAAATTCCCATAAAATGGGTGATATGGGCAGAAGGGCATTAAAAAAAATGGTTTAACAATTTTGAAATAATGTTTTTCCATACAAATGAACTCAAAGGACGACCATACGTGATACGTGTCGAACACACACAGCTATAGCATTGTCGTTTCTAAATCCTTCTAACAGTGATCTATTTTTTTTGCTGTTGCATTTTCCTCTTTTATTTGCAAACCTATTAGGAATAGTTTGTAGCATGGTGTCAGCATTTTGATACTCTACACGGCCACCAGGACACATTCCCATGGGTGGATTTGTGTGGAATGTTGATCGGAAGAGATATGCGTATGTTCACAAATCAATAGTACTCCATTCGACCACGAATAGTAAATATACACATCCTGATGCGAACACACAGAAGAATTCTGCCATGAAATATCACAAAATAATGGAAATGTCTGTGCAACATCACAAAGCCTTCCATTCGATTCGGGATTCGGTATTCGATTTGGCACCCAGCAAACCTATAGTGTGGTGCCAGTTCAATGGTTCGGTCTCTATAATATGTAGCCGATGGGGTAGACTCTGTGGGAATATTTCGAGAAAAGAGGATTTTGTCTATTTTTGTGGTATTTCCTGAGCCACAATGCTAGGAGCAATAAATTATGTCCTGGCACGTTTTTCCTTTTGCACCGCACAGAAAATCAGACTAAAAACACCAAGCCAGAAGGCATACTCTCTCATGGTGCCTAGAGCCAGAGGATGGTTCAAAATCATTTGTAGACAAACAGGGTCGTATTTTTAACGCCTTGAATGAAGAAAGAAGGCACTATTTAGTAGAAACATAATATAAATGCATATGTATGTGCTGTGCATATGTGTGGCAAAAATTTCATTTCATGGTTTATTTATTTCGTTTTAGATGATTTGAAGTTTCGGTTGTGCGTCGCAAAGATACTTTAACATTAAAAAGGGATTTTTTTTAACAGTACCTAACTGTCAATTAGGAAATCTTTTAATTTGGTATCCTTCATTATATTAGACAGAAAAAGGTTTGACCCTTTTTTAAATTTTTGTCTTTTTCAATCAAATCTATTTGACTATATTTGTCCCCATTTGCATATAACAGCTCTGCGATCTAGACGCCAATTGAGCCAAAGCCAATTAAAGTCTCCATTTCGGGAAATTCCAATAAATAAAAAAATAAAAAAATGTCAGATAACCCCGATTCCTGATATCATCTCAAAATGGAGAAACCTGGGCTTTCAGACAAACTCTAAGCTACCGCAGTGAAATTTCACCTGACCTTGCTTCACGAAATTTTAAACGAAACCTCTTCTTGGAAGAACCTTTAGCTCGTATATGCATTGTTATGCTCGACCTTGATCAATGAAGCCTCACTGTTAAATATTTGGTCAATGGTGGACTTTCATGACCCAGAGCCACATTTGTCTACTTACCAGTGATCTATTCTACAAGTAATCTATATCAGGTTGGGGATGAACTGTTTTAAAATCTTTTTGGGATGTTAAGGAAAAAGTATAGTGAAGACTGTATTTGGGGCAGTTTAGAGTGTCTCCTTTCTTGTGGATCAACAAAATGAAGAGGTATCATACATAGGGCTAGTATCTTTCTATTTATTTATTTCATCTGTCGACTTACATCTATCAGACTAACATTAACAATAAATATTAAAATAATGTTAATATAAATTATATAATGTAATAATATGTACAACTTAAATTAAAACTTAGTTTCCAAGATGCAAGGCACCAATATATATAACATAAAGAACATTTTGTTTAAAAATTGATCTCACTTGACTAAAGTCGATTACATTGGAAATGGAGTTGAACGCAGTACAAGATTTGACTATGGTATCATTACGGGCATAGTTTGTTCTATGATACTCAATATAAAAAAAATCTCTAGATCTTATAGATCTTTCAGGTGCATAAATATTAAAAAGAGAAAGAATAGGAGGACATACAATATGGTTCATAAGAACATCTCTAGCAAACATTATTAAAAAATATTTTCTTCTAGATTGAAGATTCATTAGCCCAAGAAGATTACATCGGTCTTTATAAGAAGGAGCAAAATCCCAATCCAGCTTTCCGATAGCATAACGCGTAAATCTTTTCTGAATGTTTTCAATTCTATTACTATGACAAACATAATATGGATCCCATATAACAGAACAATACTCCAAAACAGATCTTACTAACGATGTATACATAGATTTCAAAGCGTGAGGATCAGAAAAATCTTGAGAGTTTCTTCTTAGGAATCCCAGCATGGCATTGGCTTTCGAAATTAAATAATCATAATGCGGTACAAAGCTAAGTTTCTGATCAAAAATTACGCCTAAGTCCATTTTAAAATTGACTCTAATTAGATCTGAGTTTGAAATAGAATAGTTGAATAAAAAAGGATGACGAAGCATGAAAAACGAGAGAACATTACATTTAGAAATATTAAAGTGCAATCTATTAATAGCACACCAATTAAGAACATTATTAAGATCCTCTTGAAGAAGACTGCAGTCCTCTATACTTTTTAAAGACTTAAAAATCTTGAGGTCATCAGCATAAAGCAGACATTTTGAATTCATAATGTACAAAGGCAAATCATTTATGAAAAGCAGAAAAAGTATAGGTCCCAAGTGACTTCCCTGAGGAACTCCAGATCGGTTAAAGATAACCTTTGACATTTTGTTCCCAATACGTACATATTGCCTTCGTCCAGTCAAATAACTGGACAACCAAATGAGCAAAGAAGAGTGAAACCCCATTAACTGCAATTTTCTTATAAGTATTTGATGTTGAACCCTGTCAAAGGCCTTTGCAAAGTCAGTAAATATAACATCTACCTGACAACCGTCCTCTAGTTCAGTTCTTAAGAAATTAGAAAATAAAGCTAAATTGGTAGTGGTAGATCGACCGGTAAAAAACCCATGTTGGGGTTCGCAAATATAGTTTTTTACTTCATTATAAATTCTTCGTTTTACAATTGCTTCGAAAATTTTCGGGATCAGTGGCAATTTAGATATAGGACGATAGTTAGAAATGTTTTGTCTTGAACCTGATTTGAATATTGGGGTTATTAAGGATATTTTCCATGAATCCAGAAATTCCCCAGTTTGCAAAGATAAGTTGAAGATTGAAGTAAGTGCTATTGCCATAAACTCAGAACAATTTTTAAAAAATATGGGTGGAATATTGTCAGGACTACAAGCAAGGTTTGAATCCAAACTCAGCAACTCAGCCCTTACTTCATCCACAGTTAGAATCACATAACCAAGATTTGTTATATTATTACCCCTATAAATATTACCATTAAGGCTTGAAGCATCTAAGTCTTCTACAAAATTTGACTGAAAGAAGTAACTGAACATATCACAAATATCATCCTCATTTTTCGATACGCCTCCTTCATAAAACATATTTTTTGGATAACCTATCGTTTTTCTTTTACTATTAAGGAACGACCAGAATGCTTTGGGGTTCGATCTTATATTTGACTCAACAGAGAAAAGATACTGTTTGTATAAGAATTTTTTTAAGAATTCATATTCTTTTTTTGTCCGCAAATATTCCGAACGGAAAGATGGATTGGATTTACTCTTCTTAAATTTTTTATTCATAGCATTCTTAAGTTAAGTAGGCGCCTATTGAACCAAATCGGTCTATTGTTTCTCTTTGTCTTTTTTATCGGCACATAGTTGACAAATGCAGTGTTAATTATATTTAAGAGGAAATTAAAGTTTCCAAGTAAGTTGCTATTAAAAACAATATTCCATTCTATTTGAGATAAAAATTGATTAATCGCAATGTAATCAGCTTTAGCAAAATCAAACCTATATTCATCATTCTCAAATTTAGAAATTTTACATGACAATAAATCAAGAGTGAACTGAAGAGCTTTATGGTGAATACTATTTTCTAATATAGGAATATCAACTTCGCAGAGCTCTGCATTAACTATATGATCTACAAAAACCAAGTCGAGCGTTCTTCCAATTGAATTTTTAACATAATTGATTTGCACTAGGCCAAGAGACATAATAGAATCCACAAAATTTGAATCAATCGTATTGCTTATATTAAGAGGAACCAGACATTTTTCTTCCTGAGAATAAACCCAGTTTACATTACTAAGGTTAAAATCACCTAAGATAACAACATGATCTCTATCTTTAATATTTTCTAAAATTTTAAATATGTTTAAAAAATGCAAGGTATAAATTTCATCAGTAGATCTAGGTGGAATATAAGATAAAAATATATAAATACTTAAAAACCTGTTACCAAAGTGATTATCAGGAAGGTCAACTCGAATACACATCTGTTCAACAGAAGAATGTTCCAGCAAAATTTCTTGGCTGAGGTAACCAGAACGAATAGCCATCATCAAGCCTCCACCAACGATATTTGTGCCTGGCAGATGCCGATCCTTACGAAACACATTGAATTGAGCGTCGAAAAATTCGGTCGTTAGAATTCCATCACAAAGCCAAGTTTCAGTAAGAGATATCAAATCGTAGGAGCAATCCGAAGAAGCGAGCCAAAAATTGTTTGATTTCGTGCGCATGCCACCAACGTTTTGATAGTAGCAGGAGAATTTTGTATCAACCACAATCTGATGACCTTCCGGGCGATTAAGTGAAATTAGAAATGGAGGATTAACTTCATCAGCAATAACAGCATCAGCAGCAAGATCAGCAACTATAGCTTCAACAGGAATTATAGCATTATCAGCAAGTTCAACCACATTAGCAACATCAGCAACTACATTAATATCACCATCAGCAATTTCAGAATAAACTACATTGGCATCAGCATAAGCAGCACATTCAATTTCGATATTACTTCTAATATCAATAAATACATTAATATCATCAGCAGCTAAAGCATCAACAGCACGAACAGCAACATCAGCAACACCATTCATATCATTTGAAGAATACGAAGCGTAGTTCTCAGACCTCTGAGAACTAACGTTTATTCGTTTTTTGGAATATATACAAATGGTCGTATAGTTACTCCCGATGGCCAAAAGTTCGCATCATAGATTGAACTGGTATATTCATTTGGGGCAATTAATTTAAAGTTTATAAAATTACGCTTTGTTTCCTTATTTTTATTTAGCACAAAGCAAGATATTCCTGAAGGATTCGGAAACGCAGATAAATTCGAAACAATGTAGTCAATTATTGCAACTGAGGTAGTGTCAGGATGAAAACCAGAGATATGGAAACATTTTACTTTGCGAATTACCTTTATATTTTGACATTGCACTCTGTTTCCTACAAGTCCTTGAGGTCTAGGAATTGATTTTTTGGCAGCAGCACTTGTACCCTTATTTCCATCGATAACGGCAACGCGAGTATTAGAGACTTTAGAAGCATCATCGATAGCAACATCATTTGTATTACCAACACCACTAAAACCAGCAACATCAGCATCATCCTCCAATACAACATCGTTCGCAGCACCAACATCACCATCCGTACCATCAGCAACAACAACAACACCAGCAACACTAGTAGCATTAGCACCAGCATTCGCAGCACCAACACCAACATCAGCAACAACAACAGCATCATCAACGGCAACAACATTTGCATCATCAGCAACAACAACAACATCAGCACCACTAGTAGCATTAACACCAGCATTCACAACACCAACACCAACATCAGCAACAACAACAGTATCGTCAACGGCAACAACATTAGCAGCACCATCAGCACCACCAGTTATTTCCGCATCGGGATCGTCTTTATTCTCTTCAACTGCAGCTTGACAAGCATCAGCTTTACCTTCATAAGTAACCTCTTTTTTATGGACGTCATCGGTTATTCGCAAATCATCACTGCCTAAGATTAAATTTTCATCAGTTCTATCTGGGCCAGCAGACAGAGCAGATGAAGGAACCTCAGCAGCACACGAGACACCAGCAGCAATTATATCATTACCTTTCATCAGAGCTTTCACACTGCATGGAGCTTTAGCAAAATCGTCACTCTGCGTAGAAGAGTTCGAATTGCTTGTTGTTTTTGCGTTCAGCTTAGATGAGGAAACTGTTTTTTTTCCTTTGTTGATATGCGGCTTTTTGCCAACCAATTTCAATGCAGGAGATGAAGAGAGGGTAATTTTAGGCAAAGGTGAAGATAGAGACAATGATCGAGGAGAAGAAGATGATAAGCTCTTCTCTTTACACTGTTGTAACAATTGTTTATTATTGGAGCGCGTCATACGAGAGGGCTTCACAAGGTTATCAAATTCTAATTTATGTTCAACAAAGAATCGATAGAGGTCTTTGATTTTTGGTATGCAACTTAAAAAAGAAATGTTCTTGCATGTACCACACTTCCAAAATATGTCATCGTTTGATTCAAGCGTAGCGCGATCGGATTCACTGATTTTAGTGCATTTTAAATGAAAACACGATTGGCAAACTCCGCAAGAAATCAAATCACTTTTAGAAGCAAGAAAGTTACAATGTGAACATTGAATTTCCATAATGATATAATGATAACAATAGCAATTAGTACATAGACTGTCTGTTATGAAAGCTAGACTTCGACTTACATCCGTTGATACAAAGCATTTGGGAAATCGAAAGCTATCCCAAGGACTGGAAGGATAGTATGATTGTTAAGTTGCCAAAGAAAGGTGACCTAAAGAATTGCAACAATTGGCGTGGTATCACCGTTTTGTCCGTTTTCCCAAAACTAGTGGCAACCATCATTCTCGAGCGAAAAAAGGATAGAATCGAGTCTACACTCAAGAGGCATCAAGCTGGCTTCCGCAGTGGTCGATCTTGTATCGACCATATCAACATCCTGCGTATCGACCTCGAACAGTCTATGGAATTTCAATCACCGCCTTACCTCATGTTCGTGGATATTGAGAAGGCCTTTGATCGAATTAACCGAGAATGTATATGGAGATCGTTGCTTGGTAGAGGAATTCCGCCAAAAATTATTGCCATTATTATAGAGTCGTACAACAACGCAAGATGCTTTGGGCAGCTATCTGACTCCTTCGTAGTGCAACAGGGTGCGAGACAAGGGGATGTTCTATCGCCAAATCTCTTCCTGCTGGCGATGGACGACGTATTCACGGCCAGTGTTGGTACAGCTGAGCGACAGGGCATTCAATGGAGACCGTTCGAAAAGCTCAGTCACTTAGACTATGCCGATGACATATATCTACTGCCAAATAACATCAGTGAGCTGAACAGGATATGCCAAACACTGCAAGTGAAGGGAGAGTCGAGTGGTCTAAGAATAAATAGCAAAAAGACAAAAACTATGCCCACAGGCCGCTCCTCACAGGAGCGTATTATTCTACACGAAACGCCAGTTGAAGAAGTGGAACAATTTAACAACCTTGGCAGTATTGTTTCTGCAAACGGCCGTACAGATCTAGATGTTAAAAGTAGAACTAATAGGGCTGGTGCTGCCTTCGGTACCCCCTGTCACCAGTCTGTCTCAAATATTCTTACGCACTTAGTTGAGATTCTTCGAATCCAATGTCAAATCCGTGCTGTTATATGCTTGTGAAACCTGGAAAGTCACGTCAACTAAATTGCAGGCTTTTGTGAATCGCTGTCTTCACCACATCCTTAAGATTAAATAATATCAAATGAGGAATTATGGCGCAGGACAAGTCAAGAATGGCTGGACGTCGACATAAGAAAGCGTAAATGGCGTTGGATTGGTCACACACTGAGAAAACCAAACGATGAAATTGCAAAGCAGTCCTTTGATTGGAATCCTTAGGGTGTACGGCGGGTTGGAAGACCAAGAACAACATGAAAATCAACTTTCTTAGTGGAAGCAGAATCCTAGAGAAAGATGTGGCCACAGCTAAAGTACCTTGCAGCCGACCGTGAAGGATGGAGACGTTTTGTTGATGCCCTATGCCCCAGCCAGGGTTACAGGTCACGATGATGATGATGAAGTGACAAACCAGTTATGGTGAGTGTAAGGTTAGTTTTGAAAAATAATCTGTTCTAGAATCTAGACCATTGATGATGATCATCGTCGTCTTCCGGGTTCAATGGGCCACAGGGGAGTAGGCTGCTGCTATTAATTACCCTGCAACGAAAGAGTATTCCCACCAAGGCACTCGAACGATTTGACATCAGGGGATGAATTTTCGATATGGAATCAATCGTCTACAGTTTCAGTAAGCTCAGGCCTATAAATAGTGGTTTTTATTCTGTTCTCCACTCTTGGGCTTATTTACGAGTCTGTTCCTCTATGATGGGGTATGTGCGTCGGGATAACTTCCCTACCATGTATAAAAAAACGAAACAGGGACAACGAGTTTTGGATTTGGAGAGGCTTACACCTAACGTTACAGATATCCAGGAAGTGTGATGGGATTGAGAGGACATACAAAAGATGAAATTGTGTGACGTCTGCTACGGAAAGTGCTAGAGCAGGGGCAGTGGCTATTTGGTTATGTGTTTGTGATAAGAGGTGGACCTAGGCAAGAAGTCTTGGGCTTTTGATGTGTATACAAGAGTTTTTTCACAGTCCATACATCAAAGTCAATGTCAAGAACATTATGCTGATCTGCATAAATGCCCCTACAATAAAGAGAGATGACTCAACCAAAGAAGCATTCTACGATCTCTTCGAGAGCACGTACGATATTTGCCCTAAGTACAAAGTCAAGAGATTTTTTTGGGAGACTTCAACGCCAGATTTGGAAAGGGGGGCATCTTTGGGTTGAAAGTCAAAGGAAACAGCCTGACAAAACTTCCAAAATCGGACACAGGGGAAAGTTTAATCATAACCAGTACCCGTTTTTCATACGTTAATATACACAAAGAGACTTGGCGGTCTTGAATTTGAAAAATCATCTTACTTACTTACTTAAGTTGACACTACAGTCCAGGGTGGACAACGAGCTTCTTCCAACTGGCTTGGTTTCTAGCTAGCTGTCTCCAGTTTCGCACGCCGAGTTGATTGAAGTCATCTTGTGGAGTACGCCCCCTGTTATGCTGTCCACCTCGTCCCACGGAGTTGGATTCAAAAAACCGGAGCATTGATGTCCATTTGCTGTAGGTGACCCAGCCACCTCAGTCATTGGCTTTTGACTTTTGTGGCTATGTTGGTGTCGCTGAACAGCCCGTACAGTGCGTTGTTTTATCTTCTTCTGCATTCCCCATCGATGCGGACGGGACCAAGGATCACCTGGAGAATTTTTCTCTTAAAACAGCCTAACGTGTTCCCATCCACCGTTAATTGTGTCCATGCTTGTGCACCGGGACCGGGATAGTAAGCATCTTATACAGGGACCGTTAAGTTGCTTGAGAGAGGGCTTTCGCTTCTCAATTGCTAGTCAAAAGAAAGAGCTCAGATGCTGTGTAAGGAATTTATGTCAAAAAACAAAAATCGCAATAGGTCACCAGAACATTTGCTGACCACGTTTCTCATAATTTGTCAGTAAGCCTGCCACCAGCATCTAGTACAGAGGACCAGTGAAAACATTGTCAACAAGCTATCAGAAGTTTCGCCACTGATGTGCTGGATTTAACTATACGAAACCATTACAAAGCTCCTGGTTCGGTGAAGAGTGCGGGCTGGTGCATGCATCTAAGAATTAAGTCTACCATACAATGCTACAGATGAGAACTAGAGCTGCTGAGAGAACAGCCCGGGAGCTCTATGGGCAAAACAAAAAATAGGGAGAGGTGTCGTTTTCTGCGGAAGAAAAAGAAAGACCACCTGAAGCGCAGGGTCGAGTCTATTTAGGATTGTACCAGCAGCGGTGGGGGTGATGTTCGTAAGTTCTACCAAAGGCTGAAATTATCAACCCAAGGCTACAAGGCCAGAACAAAAGCCTGTCGAGATGAGAACGGGAACATGTTAGTAGATACAAAGTCTGTGCCTAGGATCTGGAAGGAACATATTTCTAGATTGCGGCTAAGTTAAACATTCCATTCAACTTGGACGATGATCATCACCATTTCCGTCTACCCAAACTTAAATCGTACAAGGCTGCTGGTGCGGATGGATCCACAAATCCCAGCAGAATTCTTCAAAGCAGCGGGAGATGATTTGGTAAGCAGCGTGCACGAACTCATCCGCAAAATTTGGTCAAATATAAGTATGCACGATGAATAAAACCTTATCATGGTGTGCTCCATTCAGGGGAAAATTTGAATGCAAGAAAGACTATTCTGGGATTTTCTGGCTTTTTAAATCCGTGTTGCACTGCAATATTTTCCCTAAATTTAATGTTTCTCACTTCTTAAAAAAAATTGTATTTCACTTTTAAAAGAGCTACCAAAATATAAATTAAGAAAAAATCGACATATTCCATTATCATTCGGAATTATTCACATGACACCATCACAGTATCCACCACAGGATATTTCATGCAACCTGCCATTGATGGTTTACCCTTTTTTTCTATCGATGTAAAATTTATTGTTTTTACCATCATCGATAGCCAGAAGGACAGGTGGTAGAATTTAAAGCTTTATTGCAGCAACAACAAAAATCGATAGAAGCAAAAAAGTCAACAAAATCCCCATCAGATGAAAATCCCACATCAATAAGATTCCCTTTCCCCATATTTCAATTCCACCCTTTCATTGTGCAATCACAAGCCCTTTTTGTATTTTTAAGGCTGCAGTAGCTCTTCCCCTCATCCTATTTTTTTTTTTTTTTATCAGAGATGCAGTTCTGATGAAAGTTGATTAAAAATCTGCACGTTCAATGTTGAACCAAACCAACACCAGAGGGGGTGAGTGATGTTGTGCTGCTTTTTAGCAACAGAAGGCAGAGAGGAATATACTAGTAGAAAATATAGAGATAGAAATGATTTCTTGATTAAAATTGTAGGTGATATGATAATAAACCTGGTTCGAGTGGGTCGTTGGTAGGTATACATATCTTCTATCGACTGTATTTTTACTACGACTCCCCTCCCTCAACTTCATCCCCTTCATTTATGATCCCCTTTTCATTTCCAATCATCAGTATGCCGAACTGCAAAATTCATTCCAAAGAAATGAAAACACAAAATTATACAAAAAGGACAGAATACAAGTTCCCTCCCCTTCTCTTACTTCTTTCATTTTTAGTTTTTTTTTTTCTATGTTGATGAATTGGAAGTTTTCTCTATACTGACAGTATTGCCCCTGGTGTGGTATCTGTCTTCTGAGAATTGTTTAGTGCCGGACTAATCGATTTATAGATTAAGCAAGAGCCTTGGATTCAACTGCACAAGGGGCCTCTTAAAGACCAATCAATTTTTGCTCAAAGGAAAAGAAAAATCTGTAAAGTTTTATTGTGAAGCTACAGGGCTTTCACCCTACTGGCAGCTCATGGTGAAAAATCTGGAAGAATAGGAAAAACAGTGAAGCTCTACTTCCTCTGAACCATTTTGAAACTAAATCTATTGGGGGGTCTAGAAAATATTGATAAATAATATTATTTTCTGTCCTTAAAGAAGGCCTTTGCAAACCTTAAATTCAGCCCTGGAATATTATTATTTCTGTATGGATATATTTTTAAGGTAAGGTTCTAATATTGCATCGATTTTGTATTCCTGTTTTGTTCTCTGATCAGAAAGCATGGTACTTTTTATTGGAAATATACCTTTAAACAAAACAAAAGCAAATCATAGACACAGCAGCTGCCAGCATTGTGTTTAAGGATAGATAGGTTTAGTAATAAATCGAAGGTACGTTCTGCATCTCTCCTGAGGGGTATCTGTTATTCTTACTGAAAGGGAATAATATTATACAAAATAATTTATAGACATCCAAACTGATGTTGGACAAAATATTTAAGCTGGTTATGACTTTGAAACAAATATCCAATTATAATTTCCATAATATCTTTGAGGACAAAAATTAAACAAATTGTATGGTTTTATTGAAGTTTTTAAAGGGAAACAAATACAAATATTGGAATTGGAAGAAAACATCTTTTTATTTTAACCAACTACAAAGTTCAGTAATTAGAATGTTTTATATCAGAAATTTATTCCAAGAAACTATAGGTATAGGTAGAAATATTAATTACACGTATACTTAATAAATGTAACGAAGCATAAAATTCGTTCTTTCAACAGAATAAAGCATAAACTACTCGTCAAACAGCTCAGAGCCTTAAAACGAAAATGCTATTTGATACCTTGAGAAAGTGTGAATGAATGCGAAAAAAAAAATTTAATTTAAAAATTAATTTTTTATCTACACTAATCAAAACAATTAACAGAACAAGATTTTTTCAATTTTTTTTTGTATGTTTTTGTTTTACAGATTAGTTTATTTGATCTTTAATGAAACATAGATACTTTTCTCTTTGGTAACCAATAAGTCAGCTAATGACTTTACAAAAAATTTAAGGACATTGATGGAAATTTGAATAAGTTTTCTACGAGATTCTTTTAATACATGGCACCTGGGTTGCACGAACTTGCTCTAATAGTTCAAGTTGCTCTAGGTTAGGTAAGGTTGAAGCGGCTGCTAGTCGTAAAGACTGACACACTTAGACCAAGATTTGGTCCATTGTGATACCATATGAATCTAGGAAACACTTTTCCTCACTCGGTGAACCATTTGGAGCTTCTTATGAAGCGTAGTAGACTGCCTATGTTTAAGTTTGTTAGATCACTGGGATCATTGAAGTAAAAATCACCAAGGTGAAGTTTTCGTCTGTGAGATAGAGAAGGGCACGTGCATAGAAGGTGAGGGATTGATTCTATCTCTTCCTCATCCATACAGCTTCTGCAAAAATCATTGGAGAACACGCCAAGACGCGTTGCGTGCTTTCCTATAAGACAGTGTCCGGTTATGACACCAATCATGGAGCTTATGTGCAATCTACTAAGAGATATCAAACACTTAGATCGCTTTAAATCCATTACTGGCCAGATTTGTTTTGTTGCCAAACAAGTGGTGATATCGTTCCACCTAGGGTTTGTTCTCTCTAATGCATCTTGCTTCAGCAAAAGTTTGCAAGCAGCCATGGGTATACCTATATCTGCCTTGGTAGGTAGAAGAGGTAGAGTTTTTCCACTTTTAGCGAGTTCATCAGCCTTACAAATACCTGGGATGTTCCTATGCCGCGGCACCCAACACAGGTGAATGTTAAACTGCTGCGCCATCTCCAGCAAAGATGAAAGGCAATTAAGGGCTGTTATAGAGTTAGTCGAGACCGATTCTATGGATTTGATAGCAGCTTGACTATCCGAGAAGATGCGGATATCTGTATAGTTGATATCACGTTTTCTTTCAGCCAGGATAAGGCTTCTTTGATCGCCATAAGTTCCGCCTGGAACACGCTACAATGAAGAGGAAGACGGAATGAGAGACTTAATTTTAGTCTTTCTAAGTACACACCGCCATCACCCACCCCCACATCAGTTTTCGATCCGTCTGTGTAGATATGGACCGATTCATCATCCAAGAACGCCATATCCTCCCAGAGGATTCTAGAAGGAATGGTGACTTGAAAGTTTGAACCGAATTGTGGCTTTGCGATGGTGTAGTCAATGTGACTAGGTAGTGATCTGAATGAATTCAGAATGGTGGAATGGCCAATACTTTTGTTGGTCCATTGTTAGGAAACTTGTAGGCGTATGGCCGTATTTGCAGCCACCTGTTTGCTAAAAATATCGAGGGGCGTCAGATCTAGAGCGGTAGAGGGTGTCGTTCGAAGCGCACCACTTATACATAAACAAGCCGAGCGTTGTATTTTGCTTAGTTTGTCGCAGTTTACCGCTTTAACCAGAGCAGTCCACCATACTGCAACACCATAAGTGAGAATCGGTCTAATTACCGAAGTATATAGCCAATGAGTAATACGAGGTTGAAGGCCCACTGTGGCCTTTTTAACTCTTAGGTTTCCAACTTAATTTTGTATTGATTTTCTCAGAACTTGGTATTTAGTGGTATTTGGTGATTCTGCCCACACGTTTTTTTTTAGAACCATATAATGGTACCCCTGCCATACAATTTTTTTAATAATTTTACAAAATCTCATTTTTCTCAAAAATGACTCCACAAATTTTCTTAAAAAAATAAAATGCACGACTGGATCGCACGTACTTGCTCTTATGTTCAAGTTGTGTGGGGCTTAAGAACTTTAAACATTATTCAAGTAATTATAGAAAATGTATAAAAGCATTTAAATCGTTCTTTTAATTGTATAAACAGCCTGATAAATAACTTAGAGCTCAAAACAAAGTATGCCATTTGATTACTTGAAAAAATATGAATATATGCAAAAAAAAAATTTTAAATCGTTGGAGCCGTTTTCTTTAAAATTAATTTTTTATATATAAAATGTTTGCAACATTTTTCAAAAAAAATTTGGTATGCCAATTTTGAGTATATATTAATATACATTTAAAACTGAAATTTCAAAACAATTCATCAACCCGTTTTTGAAATATTGAATTTTCAAAAAAAAATTTGAATCTTTTTTTAAAAATCCAAAATTTATTTTTTTCAAAAATTTTGGTATGCAGTATTATTCATATTTTAACAAAGCTTTTATGCAAAAAATTTCATTGAAATCGGATGAGCGGTTAATGAGAAAATCAAAAATCAAAAAAACCGTTATACGGCAGGTACCGTTAATAAATGTTTTTGGTGATTTTTTTTTCTTATTAAAAGGAACATCATATCTACAATAATACACTGATTTTTTTTTCAAAATCGTTGGAGTCGTTCTTGAGATAAATAAGCTTTTCCTTAACGGTTGTATGGCAAGTACCGTTATTTTTTGAGCTAAAAAAAAATTTGAATTTCCCCTCTGGAGAGGTACAAAAAAACCTTAAGTTCAAAATTTGAAGAAAATCGCTTCAGTGGTTTAGGCTACGGACAGACAGACAGACAGAATTTTGCCACCCACTTTTTTCGTGTTCTCTATCATCGTAATGTCATGTTTTATTGTTATCTCGAAATTTTTTTTTTTTGCACGAATCCAAAACTTGCCCTATAGTACCTTTGTATATCGGAAGTAAAAATTAATAAATTTCTTCTAGTAAAGGCTACTTTTGGATATGAAACCATATTTCAAAAAATGTTTATTAATGGTACCTCCCAGAGAATCATTTTATTTAGTTTCAAAACAGTACTTATTATTTCAAGAATTTTTTATAACGAAGCTTCTAAGAAATATAAACAGTTTTCCTAACAATTTTTTCAAAAAAATATTTTTTGAATTTTTAAAAAATGTTTCAAAATTTCCAAAACGACAAGATATATTTTTTTTTTTTGAAATTATAAGTTCACAGTATTTTTTAGACTCTCTTAAATATTTTAATAAAAAATTACGGTATCTACCATACAAAAGTTAAAAAAAACCGTTAAGTAAAATATTTTGTTCTCAAAAACGGCTCTTACGATTTTGGTTTGACTTTTTCATAGGCCAAAAATTATTGTGATGATGTTTTTTATTTATTTTGAATTTTTTCTTCTTATTTTTCCTCTACCGAAAATAATGAACAATGCAGCTAGTCCACTATGGCTCTCACTGCTGCATTTATCCTTGAATTTCTTGTTCGTCCTGTTCATCTACGTCACCTTATAGGCTATTGATTTTGTCCTAAAAAACAGGACAGTAAGGAAGTAAGACGTTCATGGGATTTTATTGTAAAAATCATCAAAGGGGTCATTGAAGATGAGAAAACCGCGTAGTGCTATTAAATTGGAGGGTGCATTTTTTAGAGGGGGGTGCAAAAGCACCCTTTTTGGTTTTTTGCATATACCTAACTCGAAAACGAAGTAAAACTTCGAGATAGTTCTTAGGACCTTTTTGTAGAAAATAAAATATTGTCCATCAAAATAGATAAAAAAAAATAAAAAAAATTATTAGTTAGCTAAATTTAAAAAAAAATCATTGCAAAAAAATGTGAAAATCGCATTTTTTGGTTTTTTTACGTATTTGCATTTATCTTTCTTACCAGCAGAGATAGGTATAGGCATTGTTTGATATAAAAAAAAGATAATTAAATAAATTTAAAAAAAAAAGGGTTTGGATAAAAATCGCGCGAGAAATAGTCGTTCAAACTGGGCAGATTTTAAGTTTTTAAAGCTTTATGAAAGGCATTTTTGGCTATTTTGATGGACTTGTTAGATTATATGCTCAAACTGGGTGTATTTGTGAGCCATTACCAGTTAAGTCAAAAATAAAACTCAAATTTAAAATTTTCACAGTTTTAGGGTTGTCATCTATTTTTTTTTTTTCAAAATTTAGAATAATTGCCAAAATCAACACACTTGCTCCTACAAAGTCAGATTTTGAACACATATTAGCTTATACCTTCTCGAACATGAAAAAAAAAATAGTTCCAGACAAGTTTTACAGTTGAAAGTCCTTGCCAGACGAGCTCAACATTTTCAAAGTTCCTGGGTATCTATTATAAGATATTACTTTTTTTTTAATTTCAAATAACTGTCAAACCTTGTTTAACAAAGCCGTGTTTTCAATATATGTTAGCTTATGTCTCCTTAAATAGAGAAAAACTGTGCCAGACTAGTTTGGCTGCCGAAAATGCATGCCAGACGGCCCTTAATGTTATAAAGTTGGTGATTTTTTTCCTTTGGTTTTCTAATTTTTTTAATAATTATCAAAACTAACTAATCTACTTTCACAAACCGGGGTATTTGGTAGTTTATACCTTTCGTTATATGGACAAAATAGTGCCAGACGAGTTAGGTATTCCAAAATAAAAAAAGTTTTTTCTTTAATACCTACCTAGAAAATGTTGAGCTGGTCTGGCAAGGACTTTCAACCGTAAAACTTGTCTGGAACCATTTTGTTTTTCATGTTCGAGAAGGTATAAGCTAATATGTGTTCAAAACCCGACTTTGTAAGAGCAAGTATGTTGATTTTGGCAATTATTCTAAATTAAAAAAAAAAATTATATGGCAGCCCTAAAACTGTGAAAAATTTTAAATTTGAGTTTTATTTTTGACTTAACTGGTAATGGCTGACTAATACACCCAGTTTCAGCGTATAATCTAACAAGTCCATCACAATAGCCAAAAATGCCATTCATAAAGCTTTAAAAACTTAAAATCTGCCTAGTTTGAACGACTATTTCTCGGTCGATTTTTACCCAAACCGATTTTCTTTTTTTTTAATTATTTTAAAGAAAATTTAATTATCTTTCTTTTATATGAAGCAATGCCTATACCTATCTCTGCTAGTAAGAAAGTTAAAATCAAATATCTACGTAAAAAAAAAAAAAAATGCGATTGTTCACATTTTTTGCAATGATTTTTTTTTAAATTTAGCTAACTAAAAATTTTTTGATTTTTTTTTTTCAAAAATTCATTTTGATGGCAAATTTTATTTTCTACAAAAAAAGGTCTCACAAACTATCTCGAAATTTTACTTCGTTTTCGAGTTATATGCAAATAACCAAAAAGGGTGCTTTTGCACCCCCCTCTAAAAAATGCATCCTCCAATTTAATAGCACTCCGTGGTTTTCTCTTCTTCAATGACCCCTTTGATGATTTTTACAATAAAATCCCATGAACGTCTTACTTCCTTATTATATGACATAATAAAACCCGTACAAAAGACTACAACAAATAAAATAAAATGCACGACTGGGTCACACGCACTTGCTCTTATGTTCAAGACACTAAGAGTTTAAGAAAATTGTATATACAAACATGGAAATTATGAGAGAAAAATGTAGAGAAGCATTAAATACGACATTTAAATTAGCTAAAACAACTCTTTTGACAGTTTGAGGTGAAAAAAAGTATGCCACCTTAGTTCATGATGGAATATGATTGTATGGAAAAAAAAAATTTAAAATCGTTGGAGCGGTTTTTTTTAAATTAATTTTTTATATATAAAATTCTTAAAACATTTTTAAGAACAAATTTTGGTATGCAGATTTAAACGAAATATTTATGTGTATATAAAAACAAAATTTAAAGAAAAATTGTCCACCCGTTTTTGAGATATCGAATTTTCAAAAAAAAATTTTAAACTTTTTTTAAAAATCCAAAAACTTTTTTCTTGAAAATTTTGGTATGCAATATTATATAATCTTATCTGAAATTTGTTTATAAGAAAATTCATTTGAATCCGTTACGCTGATAACGAGAAAACTCAAAATAAAAAATTACGTTCTATCACAGGTACTACTAATAGTTGCTATGTGTAAAATTTTATAATTTTTGATGGTAGATCGTACTTATTTTAGTATATGAAAAAGTTTAATCAAAATCGTAGGAGTCGTTTTCAAGCAAAAAAATATTTTCCTTTGCGGTTTTTTCACTTTTGTATGGAAGGTATCGTTATTTTTTCATAAATGTAAAATTTTTTCCAAAAATATTTTAGAAAGTACTAAAAAAGTCTTAAATATCGAGTTTCAAAAAAATCTATGATGCCGTTTTCGAAATATTTGATTTTCCAAAAAAAATTTTGAAATATTTTTTAAAAATCCAAAAAATATTTTTTCAGAAATGTTGGTAGACAAAACTATTTATATTTTTTGGAAGCTTCTGTATAAAAAAAATAAATGAAATCGGTCATACCATTTTGAAGAAAATCAAAAATTTAAAAAATGGTTCCTTGGGAGGTACCAATAATAACCATTTTTGAAAAATGGTTTTCCACCCAAAGAAAGCCTTTACTAAAATAAATTTATTGAATTTTTTTAAGAAAAGTTGTCGAGCCGTTTTTGAGAAAAATACGATTATGTAAATTTGCCAAAAAAAAAAAATACATGGCAGGTACCGTTATTTTTGGTTCTAAAAAAAAATGAAAAAAACGTGTCGGCAGAATCACCAAAAACCACTATGTACCAAGTTTAAAGAAAATCGATCGAGCCGTTTAGGCTGTAGACGAACAGACAGACAGACAGACAGACAGAATTGTGCCACCCACTTTTTGGTGTTCTCTATCATCGTAATATCATGTTTGATTGCTATCTCTAAATTTTTTTTTTGCACGAATCCAAAACTTGCCTTATAGTACCAATAATCGCAAGTAAAAAGACCGAGAACTAATAATATGAAAGTATGAAAAAAGCTATTCACAGTAATGAAAATATAACAATTCAAATGTCTAACTTCATCAGGCCAAATAATTGGCAGACCACTTTTTCAAGCCTAGATATCGACTTAAAAATGTATCTGTCCCTTTTTCGGCGGAACGATCTTTTTCGGCTTTAAAAATGATAAAGAATGTTTTGAGATCTTCAATGTCAGAAAAGAAACTATTAACCGTTTGTAAATAATTATTTATTGTTGATACCATTTATTTAATATACAATTTTTTTTGGTCTGGCTTGATTTGTTATTATTTTTCAACTTAAGTTTGAGATCTTCAATTTTGATATGGTTTGTATATACCTACATATTATATATTTTTCTTGTGTACCTAATTTAATCTATCATATCTAATTCAAAGTATCTACTGAAGTTTCGAAAGAATAGCTACATAAATCAAATTAGAATTGTATAAAAGAAAATCTTGGTTGATTCCATAATATGCATAAGTCTAACAACTAGCTGTATACAATAAAAATATCCTTGTGTTCTTGTAAGATTGATAGTATTTAAAATCACAGAAAGTTGATTTCAGTTGATTATGATTAAATGAATGGGTTTCGAAATGCATTCAATGTTTGTTAATGTTATTTAATTATTTTTTTAAATAACGTTAACTTAATCAAGTGAAATCTAGTAAAGGTGATTTAAAATCAGTTAAATTATAATTTTCAAGTAAAAAAAAAAAAAAAATAGACAATGTTCAAACTAGTAGATACTTCACACCGAGCGTGATTGGTCAAACAAAAATTGAACGTTTTTGACAATTATATGAAATACAAAGTAAAGCTTAAGTTTGAATAGATCATATTGACATTTGACTTCTGGCTTTCCAGAAAGCTACAAAACATCACTTTTAGTGTTGCCATTGTTTTTTAATTAATTTTGATCTATTTTATGCAATTTTTTTTTATTAAATTGCCCCTCCTGCCCAAGCGGGGGAGATATAACCCCCCTTCCTTAGGATTTTTTTTTTCTTGTCTACTTCCTACCTACATGCTCTGAACTTTTTGGTAGATTTAACGCGAACCTCCAAAAAGAAAAAAGGAAATTTAATTTACCCCTACAGCGACTATAGGGGATGATAATAAGAATCTGAAAAAATTAGGGATTTTTTGTCTTCATTTAGAACCCAATTAGGCCCATCCAAATATAAATACTAAAAAAAAAACGCATATAACGACCAACCTAATGTAGGTACCTACTATACATATTTATTGACCTTATACACAAGCACTATGCAATCTAAAAAAGAAGGTTAAAAACAGACAAAAAAACAGTATGTATGTATAACCTGACCAACCTCCAGCTAAATATACATACAAAAAAAGCACTAATACAACCTTAAATCAATTACGTTTAAGATTCTGTAAGGAAAAATAATAAAAATAACATACTGCGGCAAGATTGCTCTCTTAAAGTTTATATGTGATTTATTATCCCCCGCATCCACGCCATTAAGTATTTGTTATCACATACGACCGCATTTACCATGTGCCTATTATATATAACTATATGTAAGCTTCTCTAACTCCCTTGTCTATCACTATCACAGCATCCTCTTAATGATTCCCATTTAAATATCGAAAACATCATAGCATCCGGTGAAACTAAACAAACGTAGGACATAAATAAATATCTCACAGGATGCTTAAAGCATATAAGAATGAGATAGAGAGAGAGAGGGTAAATGAGAGAGAGCTTTGTACAAAACCCTATACGCCCTCTATACCTACGGTTATTGTCTGTTATTAAATAAACGATGCTCCCTTAGTCTTAGTTTGAGCACACATCCATTGGCAAACACATAAGATATCTCTATATATATTCAAGGCTGGATTAAGTTATTTGGAGGCCTTGGGCTTATAATAATGTATTTATCCTTCTCAAAATCCAATCAATTTGTTAACTCTGAAGAGAGGTGAATTATGTACATATGTAATTTGTTTTACATACATATGTAAATGTGTAAGTTATTAATAATGATTAATGTTGTTAACCTTCCGGCAGGCAGCTTGGAGGCCTGAATTATTAATCTCCTTGAGTTTTGAGCAAACATTTCTTTGCGGTAGTTAACAGATATAAAGCCGTATTTTTTCGTGCAATGTTTAGTCTTTTTTTGTGGAATCATATAGACCACCCGCAGTAATTTTTCCTTTACATTTTTTCAAACATAATTGATAGTTTTCTAGAAATACGCAAAATACTGATTTTTACCCCCTTTCACCCCAGCCATGGCCCACATTTAGCTTCCTTATAGGGTACTTTTTAGGACATGCTTATGAAGTGAAGGTCAAATTTTCCTGGGCTAGTAACTAAAAGTCAAAAACTCACTCAATCGTTAATTCAAGTATAGAGGTTAGGCTATCATTTAAGCAGAAATTTTAGTCTACTTGAAATATCAATAGGTACTGACTAAACTTTACCTTTTCCATTCGGTCTCAATCGGAAACAGTCCTACTGAACCAAAATGATCTGCGATTCAAGGACATCTCACGTCTCGACTGTAGAGGTAAGGTTAGAAGGGGTGATGATACGGCAAGCCGCATCATCTCACTCGGATCTCCGTGGATCCATTGTGCTCCCCAGGATTAAGGTAGGTAGGTATGAGAAAGTTAGGGGATTGAGGGAAGTTTAGGTGTGGGATGCCTCCCTGAACCATCCTGAATTCTGAATGAATTTCAAGATATTCTTTAGTGGAAGAGATGTCGCCCATTTCATCGAAAAAATATTCTCCGAGGGCTTCTTTTCTATAGTTCCAGCTAAGCAGGGGCATTCACAAAGGAAATGGGATGAACCCTCCTCTGCCTCTTCATCAAGGCACCCTCTACATACATATATGGGCTGATACCCATTCTCCTCATGTTGGTCTCCATTGAGTTGTGGCCTGTTAGGACTCCAACTATAGGAGCGTAAATTGAGGCCTGCTCATCTTAAGTAAACATTCAGTTATATACTTTGAAATGTTCGGCCATTTAATTAATTTTAATTTCTTAAAACCCGACAAGTGTCAATTGATCATCTGACGTCTGCAGATGGAGAGATGAAGCGTTTTTGGCCAGTTCATATGCCATTTCATTCCCCAAAATATCACAATGTCCTGGGACCAATTTAGGGTAACAGTGTTTGTTGCACCTAAAATCTCAGATCAATTCGACAACAATCTACCAGGACTTTAAGTTTCTAAGGCTGCCGTAGTTCTCATATAGCACTGGTTGTGCCGATACAGGCTGTTCCTTGGATTCTTGTCATGCCCTTTAGATTGGTTTCCTTATCAAAGGCTGGCCACCAGACCAAGAGTGCATGCGTAAGAATTGGCCTTATTTCAGCTGTGTACATCTAATGAATGGTTCTGGGGCTGGGACCCCATCTTTTACCAAAAATTTACTGCAGGTATAGAATGCTATTGAGGCTTTCTTCTCTCTTTCTTTGATATTTTCTTCCGAGTTTATTTAACGATCAATGCCGGAATATAACGTTTCCTCGTAAACAACACGGGCTCTGTCTTCTGTGGGTCAACGCTAAGTCTGCAGCTGTTGGCGCAATTACTGAACTTGTCAAGGGCCGTTTGAAGGAGCTCGCAGAGGGTAGGGGAAAGTTTTCCCGAGGCCATTAACGCGATGTCATCGGCATATTCAACGACCTTGATACCACTCAGATTTAGTTTTACCAAAATCTGGTTGTAAACAAGATGCCAAAGCAGAGAAAATAAGACTCCACCCTATGGAATACCTCTATTCTTCCTTACTTTTAGCTTGCTGTCCCCCATTTCTGCATTAATAAGTCTCGTTTGTAGCATGGAGTCAATCCACTTTATCAGTATCGGATCAATGCTTATAGAGTTTAGGATATTTCGAATTGAGCTGTTGTCGACAATGTTAAAGACCCCTTCTATGTCGAGGAATGCTACCAGAGGAAATTCCTTGAAGTGAATTGATTTTTCGATCGTGCCGAAAATCTCGGGAAGCCATGTCTCAACAGACCTGCCTTTCATGTATGGGTGATGGCCCTGTGAGAGCACGCCATCATTCAGTTTAGGGTGAATGTAAGTTTCAATTAGTCTTTCCAAGGTCTTGAGAAGAAAAGACAAGAGGCTTATAGGCCTGAAGTTTTTCAGTATAGTAGATATAGGTTGGCTTGCCAGCTCTCGGTATGAAGATGATATTTACTTCTCTCCAACTAGAGGGAATATATAGGTGATGCTAAAAATCGGAAAAATACAATCGGAAAAATCATGTCTTTAGAGCTTTGGAGCATAGTCTGCATTATTCCATCCGGCCCACTTTTCTTCTATCTAAAGGGTGTTTTTTAAGACGTGTGGGTTTCAAGAAGAAATAAATCGCATATAATTTAATGTTATGAAAAAGAATTTAGCTTTATTATAAAGATAAGGGTTTGCTATTATGTTTTAAAAATGGCTGGCTTGAATAAATTCCAGCCGAGAGGCCCCATTTTTGACCACCAATTTTCGACGCAATGGCGGATGAACTCACTCGGGTCTTCTTCGATACTCTGCTCCAAAGTAGCAATAGCTTTTTCGGTGCGCACTGTACGACGTCTCTGAGGATGCGCATTATCTAGAGACTAGAGTAAACGTGGTGCGAAACCGATCAATGGTTGCTTGAATTACCGACTCTGCCGGGTGATTATGTCGACTGAATATTGGACGCAGCACGCGATGCGTGAGCCAAACCATTATTTTGGTAATAAATTTGCACGATTTCCAAACGTTTTTCAGGAGTAAGTCTATTCATTATGAAATGACAAATCAAACTGAACATAAATCATGTGGCAGCTGTCAAAAAGACTCCAAAAAAGTATTGCCACATTGAAAACCACACGTCTAAAAAAAAAACACCTTTTACTATTTGGGTACCTATGTTTGAGATCAACCTAGGAAGGCAGTGTGCTGTAGATGTCAAATGTTTCCAATGTACATGTCGAAGTACAACGTTAAATATACTGCCGACTTCCTGCTGATTTCTATAGTAAGTCAAAGATGCTGCAAATGATGAAAACGGAGCAAGTTTTCAAAATATTTTGAAAACAATTCAACATAATGTTCGACTTGGTTGTTTTTGCGTTTAAATGATCAAACAACGATGGTTGTCAATTTTTGTTGGTCTATTGTCAAAATATTGCTCCTTGTTTTGCTAACCCCCTGGTTTCATCCCGTTTTTTGTATTTCTATAAGTTCTGTTCGTTTTATTATTTCGTCCATTTATTCCAAGTTTTGAGCTTTGATTAGATGGTCAACGTAAATGGTCAAGGCACTGACTCCTTGACGTCATCATAAACATCGTCAATATACTGTCAACGTAGAGTGTCTCAACACATGAAATGTTGACGATCACACGAATGACGGCACTTGGTCAATACTGTCCCAAAATGCGTTGACGTGTTATCTTTGTCAACACAATTGGTAACCTCTGGTGTCAACGTATTGACACGTGTGAGTCGTTGATGATTTAACTACTTGACCACATCCAAACATAACGTTGACGTGGAGTTCACCAGAGCAAAATTGAATCATTTTTTACGTTGACGATCACATGACATGGACTATTGTGTTTTCGAACAACACAAAGTAAATAGATAAAAATAACTTCTAAAAGATCAGAAATTTTTGAAGTTTCTTACTGCTCCGGAAAAAGTGATTTTTGGTCAATTGGGTGAAATTTGAATTGAAATATACTTTTTCCGTCAAAATGTTGCTTGTTTTTCATCAGTCAAACCATCAACTGGCAAATTCCATTGAGGGATGGCTAAGATATCACATTAAAAACCTCTAAAAAGTAAAAAAATTGAAGTTTTCTTACTGCTCTAGAAAAAGTGATTTAAGGGCAATTGGGTGGCATTCGCATCGAAATTATGCTTTTGTCGTCCAAATGTAGTTTGTCTTCCATTTGTTCAGTCATCAACTGTCAAATTCCTTAGAAAGATGGTTAAGATATCGATGGATTAAAAAACCTGAACATCAAACATTTCTGAAAATCTGAAATGTTTGAAGTCTATTTAGTGCTCCGGAAAATGTGATTATTTAGGGCAATTGGGTGACATTTTAATCGAAGTATAACTGTAGCATCAAAATATATTTTGTTTGTCATCTGTTAAATCATCAACTGTCAAACTCCATTGAAGAATGGCAACGATGTCGATGGACTAAAAAACATCTAAAAACTCCGAAATTTTTGAAAATTTGTTACTGCTTTGGAAAAAAGTTATTTGAGGGCAATTGGGTGACATTTGGATTTAAATGTACTTTTGCCGTCAAAATATAGTTCGTCCCCCTCATCTGTCAAGCCATCAACTATCGATGTGTTAAAAATCCTCAAAAAATGCTAAATTTTCGAGATTGAGATGAAGGTCAAAGCAGAGCTGTCAACGCATGAACAGTGTTCTGCGTTGACGATCACGCGACAAGACAACTTTGGGACAGAATTCAACGGCATTTTGACGTCAGATAGTCAACGCGTTGACCGCCTAATCATAGCTTTCGTTGTTTTCAGCATAGTTTTATAATTCGCCCCGCCAGGCCGTTTAAAAAATTAAAATTTCTGAGGGAAAACGGTTGTTTTAAACAGTCTGGCAGGGCGAACTATACAATCAATCTCAGATTTCATGATTTGGAATCTGGGAATTTATCTAGGGATGGGGGAAAATCAATTTTGCCTTACACGATTACCCTCGAAGTTGCATTTATATTTTTTTTTTCGATGCACTGCTTAAGCACTATGGCCCCGGTTGTGGACTGCAAGACTTTGATATTTTGAATGGCCCTTAATGAAGCTTTCCAAGCCTATACATACTTCTTTTTTTTGCTATCACTCACACCTAAAATCTGCTGTGGACTCACTGTCTAATGGTGTAAGTGTATTTGATTTCAAATACATATCCTCGAAGATTTGCAAACAAAAATAAATTAGGCGCCCTAAGTAGTGGCTAAGTCTTCTTTATGATATAAATAATCCGGCACTGTTCATATGTATGAACTGAACATATAAAATTGCGCTCTTCTGGATTTATACGTCTTTGAAGGATAAAGCCGCAATATATTAAGACTGGACTTTGGCGAGCGAGAAGTAGATACATGTTGTTTGCGATGCGAGGTGACGCGACGGAAGGAAGTAGGCCAGACGCCTTTTCATTTGATGCTTCTTTTTCTTCCCGATCCCGATACTCATCGATTTGATAATAATAATCATACGACTTGGAATTGTGTGTGTTCTAAATATTGTGGTGTTGTTGTTGATGGTGCTGGCTGCTCTATACTCCTGCTCCTGCAGTCCTTTTCTGCGACAATCATTTCTGAGTTATATTGGTTCTTGACGCTTGGGCGCAACTCCAGGATAAATAAACTTTTCCGCACGATTCATCTGTTTTGTACCGGATGCGGATGAAAGAAGGGTTTTGGTATGGGGTGTGTGGGGTGTTGGAGACCCATAGAAAACCAAACACTATAATATAAGTGTGCAGTTGTAGTAGGTATACCGCCATTATAGTCCTCGTCATCATAAGCTCAAAGTCTTAAGTCCTGACAGTGGCAGCATCAGCAACATATTGAATCTTAGATACTTTTTGTCAGGCGATGGTGATGTGGATCGATTGGAGTTGGGGGAGTTGTTTCTCCATGCGGTCGGTAAAGAACTTATTTTCAATTGATAGCTGGATGGAGATGTTTTTTTTCCTCTTTTTTTGCGTCATATTTTTATTTTCTTGCTGTTGTTGGCAGTTGTTTGATGGCTGATTTAGTAGCGGAAGTGGTTGCTTCTTCCATGCTTTTGCTTGGAAAAAAAAAATAAAAACAGGAAGGAAGAAGAGTGTGCAGCAAGGGGGTAAGGACTAAAGTTAGTCCATTCTCATCTTATTAAAAAAGTTTTCTTTGACAGTCCTTTTTGGTTTGATATTTTTCTGTCGTTCCAGGGTGACATACATATAGACAAGGCGGATGAGAGATAGAAAAATTGAGGTATAGAGGAGAGAGTTTTCAGAAAAAAAAAATAATTCCTTATGTCAATGTCGGTTTAATTAAAGAAATCGATGAATCTAAGAAGGATTATGAGATTTCGTCTGCATGATTCATTATAATCCTTGACTTTTATTTATGAAAGAACAAACAAGAAAAAAAAACAGATTACAGTTATTTTTTTTGTGGCTAGGTAAAGTTCATAAAGCAAACATAATTTTGTTTGATTTTTTTTTTCTTATTAAAATCGTGCGGATAAGAAAGTTCAAAGAACAAAATCTTTTATTGACGGAATATAGGAGATGATGGAGAAATAAAAATTAATATTTTATTATTGGAAACAAGAGCTTTGGGGTCAAGCTTCGAGGGTTAATAAAGATACGAAAGTACACATTGAGTTCTTAAGAGGTTTTTATTAGAAGAAAAATAATAGAAAGGAAATACAACCAACGGTTTTCGGTGGAAAAATGGATTTTTAGATTGAATTTTTGTTTATAATACTCGTAGATAGGTACTGATGAACCCAGCTGTCGTACCTGGGGCGAAACTTATAATGAATTCAACTGTACCAGTCATCACCCGTCCCACATCTAACCCATGCAAACTATGCTCGGGAGCTCTTCGAGCAGATGGAAGAGGGGAACGGCTTCTCAGGAAGACTCAGAAGGAGCATGTGGAATACGCGATCGAGGAAATAGATGCTATTACAGGCATTAGGTTCAAAACCCCTCAAGGTTACAAGGCTTGAACCGAAGCTTGCAAGAACGATGAATGGTACATCGTGATAGAATCGCAGGTCATTTACTCTGCAAATTGTATAACGGTGATGACGAATCGGATTCCGCTGCCATGCAGATTGCACCATTCAACTTTGGAAGACCACCCGATCTCGATGAAGTAGAGATAGCTACATCTAAGTTTAAATCTAGTAAAGCTGCCGGAGCCGGAAAAAATGCGAAATTTCGTGATTCGAGATTTTAGTTTGCGATATATCGTACCGTTCCCCTTTGTGAACGCCTGAAGCCATTCGTCAACAACCGGGGGCCTATTTCTGCGCTACTACATCAATTACATCAACTACATTTTACAGCTTCATCCTACAACTACGCCAGTTACATTTGTAATTTGTTAGACTTTTTTATCTTTTATTTCCTAACTCCAGTTGTATGTTTGAATCAGACAAATATAAATGATGTAGTTAAAGGATTTTAAAGTACGATGTAGTTGATGTAGTTGATGTAGCTCTGTTGTAGTAGCGATGAAATAGGCCCCTGATTGGGATATCTACGTGGCCCTTGGCCAGGAATGTCCACCATCGAGTAAATTTGCACAACGGAAAGATTTTGAAAAAAAAACAGGAATTTCTAATCGATACCCACCACCTTTTCGTCGATTTCAAGGCTGCGTACGACCTAAGGAGTCGAGCTATACAGAGAACTATCTAGTTTTGGCATCCCTTCCAAGCTCGTTCGCTTGTGCAGGATGATAATGCACGCTTTTCCATCAAGGTCGGCAAAGACCTCACTAATACCTTTGATGTTAAAAAAGGTTTTAGACAAGGTGACTGACATGCGTCTTCTTCAACGTCGTTCTTGTAAGAACAGTGTAAAACTCTCACATCTTGCCAACCGCTGCTGATTTGGATAAAGAAGGCAATTGAGGAGCGAAGTTCTCGCTCCAGCAGTCCAGCTACTTAGGCGCCCCTTTGTTTAAGATACTTATCACCCCGGTCCTGATGTATATTGCAGAGGCATGGACGTGGACACTATTAACGGTGGAAGATAATGCTTGAGGCTGTTTTGAGAGGGAAATTCTCCAGGTGATTTTTGGTCCCGTCTGTATAGATGATGGGGAATGAAGTCTGTATTGATGATGGGGATCGAAGTACAGGCTGGTACAGCACACAAACCTTGTGTCATGTTGAGCGAATGGACATCAATGCTCTGGCATAACTGGTAGTGCATACAAGTAGAAGAGGACGTCAATTAACTTGGCGTGCAAAACTGGAGACAGGTAGCGAAAGACTGAGCCGGCTGGAAGAACCTTGTTGGTTGTGGCCCTGATCCTTTGTGGATTGTAGCACCATCTTAAGTAAGTTAGTGGTGGCTTTCCATCCTCAAGGAACCCAAATTTGCTCCTCCCAGCCCAGTTATTCATACCAAAAGTTCTTGTATCAGCGAGGGCCTAGTCTGTCATGTCAAACTACAAGCCTTGTACAAGAAGTAATTTTTAACAAGTAGATCAAGTTTCTCCATACAAAAACTTGATTTACTCAGGTGCAGGCCCCTAGTCTTGGTCTTCCTTGTTGCCTCGATCTTTGATTACTTGTGAAGAACTTGTACTTGGTCTTGTCTTGTTGTGCTTCAAAAGCAACAAATTTTGCCTGTTCGTCAATCGCCTGCCGTTGCAAATTGCATCGCATATTTTCCAATATCACGTGACGCATCTAGATCAGTTTTTCTGCGATTTCTAGCTCTGCCATCACCTTATGCACCAGCTTCTTATATATCTTTGAAAAATTTGAAAAAGTTTCGAGTGTCGACTTGAAAACCATTTGTCTCTTTCAGCATTTGCCATACTTCGAAAATTTTGCTTTTCGATTGATGGTCAATATGCTGGGCCAGATGACAAACTGATACTTCCCGTTTATGGTGTTGCAGGATGGCGTAAGATACTCATAAAATATGCTGCTGATATTATTACTGACCTGTCAGGACTAGCCTGTTGCTTTTTTGGGGCAAAATAAAATCAGTGGTGATTTTGAGGAGTAACGAACTAAGAACTGTCCCCCTAATCCAGGGTGTAAAGTGACCCGTGCCCATTGGATGGTTTGCAGCCAGGGGGTATACCGGCTGTATTCTAACGGAACCTCTTTGATGTTGGTCGAATTGAAGAGTAACTATGACCTTACCATACCATGCGGAGCTCTGGTATGGCTCAACCCCATTACTTCTCTAGCTACTCGTGGGATTAAAATACCAAAAATTATAAAAAAGAAAAACAACAAAAACCACAAAAAATTTAACGTTCCGTGGGATATCACCGCGAACGAATAGGTGGATCGAATGGAGAAAAACCTTCATGGTGACGATCCGAGACCGCAAAGCAGTTTTTTCCTCAAGAGAAAACCTCAAGGAAACAACTCGCTGAACCGGGCAGCTCAAGGAGAACCATCGACCATTAGCCAGGGGAGAACACCTCCCAGACAAATGGAAGATGCAACTCCGGGCACATCAACCTCTAGCAAGGGGAGAATACCTCCTATGCCGGAAAAAGATGTTGCTAAAGCCATAGGAGGCGCCGATAGTGGGCCTAAAAGTACTCCAAATACTCAAGTTTCTTAAAGAAATCAATTTGGAGGATAAGCTGTAGAATGAGTAACCACATTAAGCTCTAGTAAGGGGGCACAATAGATCTTAAGGCCGCAGTGCACTTCATTTATTCATTCATTCAGGACTAGCCAGGCTCTCAGAAAAAAGGTTGATGGTGGATGTAATCTTCATATTCTCGTTGCACTTAACTGGTATCGGACTATGAACTGCTGTCTTAGGATAAAGAGGGGACCTGACCCTCTGAATTTGGCGGTTTTGTCATCGTATTAACTAACTTCCCTAAGACGTTAAAAGTTTCGGTTATGAGAGGATAAAAATATATAATTAATTAAAATAAGATATACCTATCGTGAGGCCTTTACAACATACCCCCCCCCCCCCCCCTGATTTACCTGTTAAAATTATTATAGTAAATTTACCCTTTTGTGAAGGCCTTGACACATTAATTTTCGTTTAATTTACCTCAAAGTAAATCCTCTCTCCCATATGAACAAACTATCATCATCACATCCACACACTATACAACCAAACCATACACACAACATTGATATAACCTACTTTAGCGTGAACACTTAACAGCAGAAAATGCAATTTAACGACATCATTTCCACTTCCATGAGATTACAATGTCTCCTCTTGTCTGCATCTTGTTCGTGAAAATCCTCTTTTCCGGAATGAAAACCCATCATCAGACGCCTCTTCGTGTGAATGTCTTTCAAAGGTTTTATGATTCATTTAATAACTTTTTTTTTTTTCTTACGGAGGTACCTACATAAATATATACTCGAAAGAGGAACATTATATCGAATTTTCATAAATTAGACATTCTACTTGAAAAGTTGCTGCATGTTTGCCATAAAAGATGATTTTCATCTTGAAAACCCTTAAAGGTTCCTATACGTCATCGTCGTTGGTAGTCGGTCGTGGGTGTTTAGGATCAAGGACTTTACATAAAAATGTAGATATTTGTATGGGAAACTTTTTTTTTATAGTCTTTTTTGTTGTTTGCCTTTTGTTACCGGGCTGAGAATCAATTTGTATTTATGAAGACAACTTAACGATGCGTGTTGATGTATGAGCAAATGGAGACATTTTCAATTTTGTTTAACTTTTTCAAAAGATAAAATATCTTAAAGGGAAATTATGGTATTGTGTAGAACAGTTTAAGAAGATTATGTTTTTTTTTGGTTTTCTTTATTTTTATTTTTAAAGATGAATTAAATGTGATGTTATTGAATAGAATAGTGACAGGTACATCAGTATAATCAGTGAATCTACAGGGTTTTCCAATAAGGGCGGGTCGATGTTGAAATAAATAAAACAAGCTATGTGAAGAAGCAGACTCCCAGAGAAAGACGTGGCCACAGTTAAAATATCTATCTGCAGACCGCGAAGGATGGAAACGATTTGTTGGCGCCCTATGCCCCAACCGGGGTTACAGGACTTGATGATGATGTGAAGAATTAATGATTTTTTGTATATATATGTATTCGAATGCCATTTATGCCATTCTGTGTGGAATATGACATCGTTCAAATGCAGGCCATGGCCTGGCACGGTGGTACGGATCTGTTCGGTGGCACGACAGCTCGTATGGAGAGCCAACGCCTAGTGACTTATAACTCTCAACCATTCCTGTGTGCGTGTTATTGGCAGAAATGGAGAGGACCTACAATTTTTGACGAGTCCGAACCTCCAAACAGCTTGATGAGAAGCACTAATTTATGATAAGAAATAATCTTGGAGGATTTTTCATTTATGTTTTTAGGTTGTAGCGCCTTGGAGTCGAACCCAGACCTTCGGGATGATAGTCCAACGCCCTAACCATTATGTCACGAGGCACTACGATTCTGCTGCTTAGATCCTGGTGAGTCTAAGTGAAGGATTATGTTGAAATCGGTCAGTTGTGTCTAATTGGCATAGAAAACACAAAAGAAACATTCTAACGGATTCAAATAGCAAGATGTAGGTGCCCATTTTATGTCATCTCCGCGAGAGATAACCCTTCCCTCAAATCCTTCATGCTGAATGTCCTTTGTGGCATCAGCTGTGTGGTATTTGTCGGTATATCCATATCATTCAATTCAGAAATTTGTATCATCTGTTGGTAAAGGTCTCCGTTGACTGCATTGAAAACCTTTAGTTCTCCTGCACAGTCTCATGAGCAGCGATATGTTTTCAGCAGAACCTGGATTTTGTTAACGAACGGGTATTGGCTGATAGCTAACTGATCCAGGTTTACTTGAATTGAAGCTACTCATCGTTGTAACGAGAGGGTATAAGAAATATTAGCATTTGCACGTGTTGCTCGATTTATTTAGCTTGCCATAGTGATTTGGCTTCAGTGGCTGAATAGTAAAAAATTGATTTGACAGATTTGATGGTATTTTCTTCAAGAACTGAAATTGGTATATTCACTTCTACTTAAAGCATTTTCAAGTAATTCTTCAATTAGCATTTCTCATATCGGTGTTTTTGTTTGTTTCTTTAATCTTTCTAAAGACAACTGTGTCTTTAAGTATCATCGCCAAATAAAAGAATGCGTAACAGGGCTGGAAATTGAGTGGGACCATGCTTTTGTATACCCTAGTTTTCTGACAAGTATAATCAAACACATAGCAGAACCAAAAACAAGCAACAACAAACTAGTTAAAAAGCAACCATGGTTTGATGAGGAATGCACCAAAGCTAGGAAAAGATCACTTGGATCTCTCAACTTGCTTAGAAAGTTTAACACAGAAACACCGAAACAAATGTATATCGAAGCGAATTTCCATTACAAAACAGTTTGTAAATCCAAGAAAACCATTTATTTCAATAGGATGGCGAGTGAAATAGCTAAGGTTTCTAGTAGCAAAGACTTTTGGACCATTGCGTGAAAACTCAACGGAAACGCGTACAGAGTTGGCACCCGAGTTGAAGTTGACACTCTTATATTGAATCCCGAGGGACCACAAGTTTCATATATGTATGCAATGCAGTACTACAAGTGTTTGATAAGATCTTGGACCCACCATTCAGCATCGAAGAGCTTTTTGAAGTGTTGAGAAAAGCAAAACAAGATAAGGCACCAGGTGAAGATCGAATCCCCTATTAGTTCTTCCAAAATGCTACAATCAATTTTCTTGAAAAAGTACTTAAATCCTTATATTATATGTACAAAGAAGCAAAGGTACCAGAGGAGTTTCAGAAATAAATAATCTTCCAAATATTAAAGAAAGATGATCCTAACAACGCAGCGAACTATAGAGGAATCTCTTTTATGAATACTATAGTGAAAATTTTTAAGGGCTTATTAAACACGCGCCCAATAAAATGGGTTAAGGAAAATAGAAAGTTAAGCTAATTCCAGGCGGGATTTAGAGAAGGCTATTCTACTGTAGATCAGATATTTAATCTTACAAGAATAGCACACACCTACCTTAATAGAGGAAAAAAATGATATGCTTTTTTTATCGACTTTCGTGCGGCATTTGATACGATCAACAGAAACTGTCTTTTCTAAACACTTTCCTAAATGGGCGTATCGACTAAGTTTCTATATATCCTGATCAATCTCTACAGTGCCAACAAATCAGCAATATGGAATGGGAACGAGATGTCAGACTGGTTTGGAATTGAAATAGATGTACGTCAGGGATGCTTGCTAAGTCTGCTAATTTTTTCACCATTTTTGGATGACATCTCACAGTGCCTGCCGGCAGGAATAATGGTTGAAGGTATCAAAATCACCACATTGCATTTTGCGGATGATCTGGTAATCTTAGCAGTGCAATTGTCTACAAATCAACACAGAGTTGTCTAAGGTACTTGTTTTCAGAAAAAAAGAGGCCGACTAGCTGGATATGAAAAATGGAAATATGGTGGAGAGGAGCTGGAAGTTGTCAAATCGTATAAGTACCTAGGAGTCATACCTAGGACCTAGGACGATAAATCATGACCTTTCCTTCAAACAATATTTTAAAATGAAACTAGCTGATTCGAAAAAAGCCATCAATACAATTTGGAAAAATCTTATGTCTAACTCTAGGTTTGAACTACCATCCAAAATAAAGATTTTCGAAGCTGTTATGCGCTCCATAATATGTGCTACGGCGGGCAAGTTTGGGTTGAAAAATACTACGAAGATGTAGAAAGATTGTTACGTTTCTTTTTGAAAAAAAAACTTCTGCGGTTACCATCAACCACTCTTAACTATATGTTTTTAATTGAAAGTGGAATGTCACTTCTTTATGTCTTCACACTTCAACTCAGCATGAACTTCGTGACCAAAGTTCTTAACGACGAAGACGATTCACGACTTACCAAGGTTCTCGTCAAGAAGGCACTTGGAACGGAAATAATGTTCTTCAAGGACTGGGAAAATGCCGCAGCTAAATACAACATTCTGCTAGATCTAACAGAAAATAACATCCCAGAGTGGAAAGACAGAACCCAAAAATTCGTTCTTGATGTGAAACAGGCAATCAAAATAGAAAGCATAATACAAGCTGAAAATTCATCAATACGTTTTTTGTATCGGCAACTCGAACACCAACAGATTGAGTCTTGGCATCAGTACTGCACAAATTTCTATGGTAATCCGAGTGAGAGGAGAACTACTTTAATTAAACTGTATGCCCCATCGCGAAGATATTTCATCAATATGCTGCTTATGCAACACTAGGGAAAACGAAGACGTGATGCACTTTCTTGGTTCCTGTCCCATATTGAAAGAAATAAAACGATACCACTATGGAGTTAATATGATGAATATTGAAGAGGTACAACTTATTCTCAACGACAGCAAAAAGGATTGGGTACGATATGTCGACTTTTAAAATATCGACTCCATAAGATCGACTTTTAAAATCTCGACAGAAAAAATCTCGACTGGTTAAAAGACCGACAGATCAAAATATAGACACAAATTTGACCGACTTTTTAAAATGTCGATTTTTCAAAATGTTGATTCTCAAAATGTCGACAGTGTTCGAGATTTTATGAATCGAGATTTCAACAGTCGGCATTTTAAAAGTCGACATTTTGAAAGTCGACATTTTGATCAGATCATAGTTTAGGGAATGATGTTTACAAGCGCGCGCTTGTAAACATCATTCCCTAAACTATCATCTGATCATTATTATCTAATATCGCATTGTCATAGTTCAATAAATGGCATTTTTTGTAATTTAATTTTTGTTGCCTATATATTTTTACGTCTTTATTGCCCATTATTCAGGGTCTGTAATGTGTTTTAATATTAATACAATAATAAAACATCCAGAAAATGAGGCAGTTAAAAGTTCGAAATATAAGGTATAATGTAGGTAGGCAACAAAAATGCGTTCTATTGAACTTTCTTGAAGCTAAACAAAAGGTAATATAAAATTAATAACTACCTAAATAAGTTAATTATTAAAAGAATCAAATAAGAACTTATGTCTTGAACATAGTCTTAAATTTTCCACAGCATCAAAAAACTGTTAAGTTAAAGTTAAAAAAATCAGACAAGAATTTATGATTCTTGAGTTTATATAGTTATTCCGTGCAAACATTTAAGGCAGAGCTTTGTTCTTAAGGTTACTTTCAAATGACCGACAGACAAAATATCGACAAGTCAAAATGTCGACTGGTTAAAATGTCGATTTATATTTTATATCGACTTTTCTGTATGGGAAAAATTCCGACAAGTCGATATTTTTCTCGACTTCTATCAGGGCAGTCGACTTTTTGTCAAATCGACATTTCAAACTGTCGACATTTTAATAAGTCGGTAAAAACAAAGTCGGTATTTTAACTTTCAAAAAAGTCGATAAAAGTCGACATTTTAACCAGTCGACATTTGTTTTGTCGGTCATTCGTACGTAACCCCAGCAAAAATTGGGAGAAGCTTGCTATTGCTAAAAAATATTGCTTCTTAAAATGAAAAACAATGCTTTGGGGGTCAAATGAACTATACATTTTTAAAGCTGTACCTACATTAGCAGTAATAGATATACAATTTAGCTTTAGCTTTAGCAATTTAGGTATCCCTTTCCAGAGTTGAGACGATTTTACTTTAAAGTACCTAACAACAAATGAAAAAAAAAAAAACTTGATAATAAATTTTGTATTCCAAGAAAATCTCTATCTTTGATGAAATATTAATTATTATTGCCGACAAAATGACTAACACTCCTAACTCAAAGCAACTCACAAGAGTAAAAACCTATTTCAGTCCAATTATGTGGAAATAGAAATTCCGAAAAGTTTGCTCCATCCATAGAAAGGAATATAGAGACAAACAGGAACGAACAAAATACACTCCATGCTCATATATCACTTGATGCCTGGCTGGAAGTCAACCGTTAAATTCATCTATTGTTTTTTGATTTTACCACTACCCCTGGTTTCCCAGCGTTCCCCGTTTCCCTATATATAGAGTAGTTCTCATTTGTTTTTTGAAATCGTTTTGGATTTGCAAAGGATTTGTGTCCATGAGCATGAGATATAGTGCCGGGAACGTGCTTCAATAAACAAAACATGAATAGGAATTTCCCGAGTTGCCGCTTAAATAGAATGAAGGAATTGACAAAAAAAACGAGAGCAGCGATTGGAAGGCGTAGTTTTCACATCACACATACACAAACAGGCAGGATATAGTATTTCCTGGAAACTCCAAACAAATGGGATCCCATAAATATAAAAGTTAAAATTAAAAAAAAAAAAACAAATAGGTACGAAATAAAACCAAATGTAAGACATCAAGAAGAGAGAAAAGTCAGGAATTTAGAATTTTCCAATCAATTTATTTCAAACTATGCAATTTGGATTGCGTTCCGGTTGGTAGTGTATAGAGTAGGTAGTATATAGATATGATGGAGCAAGCAATGGAATATGAACATATACACAGATCACAGAATTGATTTGAATTTGAACTAGAAACAGCAATTTATGTAGTGGAAATGCAGATTATGCAGAAAGATTATTATTATTATTTTTTTTGTTTTGGAGTTATCCAATGGATTTTCTTCGAAAGTTGGAGACCTCCAAAATAAATTTGTGATAATTAATTTTTTGGATTAACTCTTTGTGATGAATGAATATTAATGAAGGAATACTTTAAGTGGAATTTATTATCTAATTAAAAATATTCAATTATCAAATATTTTGTAAAAATTTGTTTGATGAACAAGAAGGGTTAGGTTAGGTTAGGGATCACTGGGATTGTAACGGGTGATTTTTTAGCTGGTTTGGTTTTGGCAACACTGGTTTTGACAGCTGACGTGTGTTTAGTACCTGGTGTCACTGTCAAACAGCTTCAGTTTGGTTTGCAATTTAACCATGGATCGTCTTACAAATGAACAACGCTTGCAAATTATTGAATTTTACTATCAAAATTCGTGCTCGGTTCGAAATGTTCATCGCGCGCTGCTTCCATTTTATGGTCGGCTCATTTTTGGTTGAATGGGTACGTAAATAAGCATAATTGCCACATTTGGAGTGAAGATCAGCCAGGAGCATTGCAACAGCTACCAATGCATCCCGAAAAAGCCACTGTTTGGTGGGGTTTATGGGCCGGCGGCATTATTGGGCCATATTTCTTCAAAGATGATGCGAATCGCAGCGTTACTGTCAATGGTGAACGCTACCGAGCGATGATAACAAACTTTTTTTTGCCCGAAATGGAAGTTCTTGACTTGCATGATATGTGGTTTCAACAAGATGGTGCCACATGCCACACAGCACGCGAAACAATGGCGCAATTGCGAGGCGAGTTTGGTGAACAGTTAATTTCACGTTTCGGGCCGGTCAATTGGCCGCCTAGATCGGGCGATTTGACACCATTAGATTATTTTTTGTGGGGGTATGTCAAGGCTAATGTCTATAGGGACAAGCCCGCTTCGATTGACGCACTGGAAGCCAACATCCATGCATTCATTCGTGAGATACCGGCCGATATGTGTGAAAGAGTATGCCAAAATTGGACTCAGCGGATGGGCTACCTGAGACGCAGCCGCGGTCAACATTTGCATGAAATTATCTTTAAACATTAAATTGCAAGGTTCAAATTATCGATTCAAATAAATATTTCATTCATTTTTTCGAATTTTTTGTGTTTTTTTTTTTTTTAAAGTTCTAAACCTCTTAAAAAATCACCCGTTATAATCAATAAAGGAAATAGAATTAACATCGTTGTATCGCCTGCGAGAAAATGAGCGAGTTAGCCCAACGATCACAAGGCAGTTTGAGCATGCATTTGAAGCAGTTAAATCTTTCAACATTCAACTTTCTTCGAATATATAACTCCATCTGGTTTTCACCCAAACAAGCCTTTCTAGCCAGCTGGATCTTTTGCTATAAGTTTCTAATTTCACATGCCAAATTTTCTGCGGTCCACTACGAGCTACCTACACACTTGAGTAGCCAGTCGTCATCTTTTGCGACTGCAACGCTTTACCGTTCCCTGAGTGTAAAAGACCTTTTCGACCGAAATTTGAGTCTATTATCTCTACATGAAGCCTGATCTATCCCTTCCACTTCCACCTCAATCGATGGAGTTTTATTCTTTTGGCTAAGTCAGAGTCGCTGTAAGGCCCGTTCAGTTCATTGTTGTATCTTCTCTTCCACTTACCGTCATAATGCAAAAGAAACCAGAAATCACCCGAAAAATGTTTCTCTCAAAACATTTTTAAGTACACTCTCATCCACCGCTCTCATCCGCTTTGCGTATTTTCCTTTGAGTTTAAGAATTTTGTACTAAATATACCCAAGAATTTTTTTTTAACTACCAAAAAATAAAGCTTTAACTGATCATAAAATATTTATTTTTATTTTCAGATTTAAAGTTGGAGAAACCAACTGTTTACGGTGAGTACACTTATTAGACTAACTTAAAAACATTTCTCTTCTTTACAAAAATCAATTATTTCAGATATGTGTCTAAACTTTTAAGGGTGTCCCAAAATTAACGAATGATTTGAGTTTTCCGCCATTTATGTATAGTAGGGTGTTGGCAGTCCTACACAAAAATTGACAGCTGACAGTTTAGGCTTAGTAAAAATGGAGTATTAGATGATGAGGAAGCGACTTGTTTTTATTGTTCAGCTCCGAAAAGGTTAACCAAAATCTAGCAAGATTTAATAAAAATAAAAAACACTGTTCTTTTATTTAAATTGTTTTTTTTTTATTGTTGAATCATGAAGGTTCACAGTAAAGGTATGGAATAGCACATCGATCAAATGGTCCTCGGATTGTCTGGCACTATTCCAAAAATATCAGCTACTAAATGATTTTTTTTGGGCTGCCAACACTTTATTACACAAATGATGGTGGAAAATTAAAATACACAAGATATTGCTTGTATACGTTTGAGTTACAGTGCACATACGCCACAGTGTACTTTTTGATAAGTTTTTCATTACTGCAAAACAGGTGATAGCTTAAAATATCAGTTGCAGTTATTAATATTTATTTAGTGTAGTTATGCTTAAAAAAGGAGGGTAGGTAAGCCATTGTTCAAAGTTGAACAAGAACTTGTGTCTTAAACAGAGTCTAAAGTTTTCCATAGAGTCTAAATTTTTCTAATAATGGTCAAATTCCTGTTACAAAGTTAGACAAGAACTTATGAGTATAAGTTTATGTATATTTCGTGCATACATTCAAAGCAGAACCATGTTCTTCGGCTTATGTGTACAAATGAACGACAGAAGAAAACATCGACCTGATATATTGTCGACTGGGTAAAAATGTCGATTTAAGTCTACTTTTTGTATGAGAGCCATTACCGACAAGTCAGTAAAAGTCGTTATTTTCCTCGACTGATTTTCAGGAAAGAAATCGACACTTGAACCATTTGACATTTGTTATCGGTCATTCGTTCGTAGTTCGCTCTTATGGGCATTTTAATAATTTTCAGTAGTATTGATAAATAATTGAAATATTATTCGCTTATAATCGCTTATTATTGACGCAAAATTTTTTTTTCCATCTCTTTCATTGAGTTGAATTCATGCTTTTGAACTGAATTCGATCAAATAATGAAAAAAAAACAATATCAAATAACAATATCTGTGGCGGTCATGAAGAACTAGGATATTCAAGATAGATAATTATTTTAATTTATTATATTTCTTAAATAAATAGCTAACATTTATAGAAATTTTATCCTTGTGCAATACTTTTCCATAGATATGGTACATCAGAAAATTCACGATGAACGCAAATCTGCCCCATCCCTTGTCATAAAAATATCACAGAATCTATCGAAATATGTAAACTCTCATTCAAATTATCAATACGAACGGAATTGGTGATAAGTTCTTTCGGGATTCTTAAAAGTTTCCGATTACAATGGAATTCGTGATAGGACTGAAAAAAACACATTATTTGGGTCAATATTTCAAAACATTAATATTTTAATCTACGTCACTTTTTGAACAGAAATATAAAATTATATCTTACCCTGAGACCACACAAGCCAGTACTGGCTAGGCAGTCGCAATCGCAATGCATTATTCACATTTTGTAACTAACACATATAAACCTGAGCAACTGGCTCGTCAATTAGGCTGCTTTTTTCATGGCCAATCGGGAAGCTAGTAGAGCAGCCAGTATAAAGGGTTCGGTAGTACCTATATACTATTTAGGGAGCATATTTTGAAAAATTGGACTAAAACTTAACTTTACTCACAATCCCCTAAAAAAAAATATTAATAAAATACGAATTGAGGACTCCATGCCCAGTACTTAACAACTTAAAATTTTAGCGATTTTGAATATGAATAAAACCGAACCACACTTGTCTCGTATGGTGTGTTGTAGGGTCCTGTTAGATACCGTTCGAGAAGAACACCAAAAAACTGGCGAATAAATTGATTAAGACTCTCCCAAACTAAAGTGAAAATTCAAGTGAATTCACATCGCGTCAATGTGATTGCTCTCATATATCACCATGACAAAGTATAAGTTTCGTTTTCGTCCGGATATTTCCCGTTGGTTTGGTAGAGCCCTTACATATTGGCGAATATTCACCAGTGGCCTATTTCACCAACTCAAAAATTGTAATTTGCAAGTGATTTTTTACAAAATTTGTAGAAAAATCGATTTATTCGGTTTCACAAAATGTTTTTGTTACAAAATTTTAATTGTAATTTTCAAAGGGAAATTCTTAAGAATATGTTAATTTCTGTTTCACCAAAAGTAATTTTTATTTGTAACTAGCTGGCCCTATATTGGGATATTGGTACACCGAATAGACTTTTATCATTTTTTTTGCTGACGAAGTTTTGAGTAAAGGCTAATTTTCAATACAAACATTTTAGCTAAATTTGTCGACACAATTTTTCCGGACTTTCACTGTTTTTCTAATATTTCAAAGATACCCTTACCATTTTTACCATTAAAAGTACTCTAGGTTACTCCACTACATTAACGTAAGGTCTCGTCGGAATCGTTTTGAAGACTTTTGTGTTCAAACAGACATCCGCAATTCGATTAATCGAGGACACATTATTAGAATTTTGTTTTCTTAATTTGTTCTCAAAATGTTTGTCTACCCGGGCGGAGCCGGGGCGGGCCAGCTTATGTTTCTTTGCAAATAAACAACCACCTGAGCAGCTTTCAATTACTTCCATATTAAAGACAAACACTCCAATTTAATAATTGCGTAAATAAAACCTGGCAGCGTTTCAATCGCATTATTGCATTTGTAGTTTAAGAGTGTTCCGGACTGAAATGGTGATTTCATGAATAAGATTGCGAAGCGTGTACTTGTCCGATCAAAGCAATTAAGGTGTCTATGGACAGATAAACTTATTCTCTATGCCATCATTGGAAAAAAAAATTTAATTTTGTGCTCTAGATTTTGGTAAAAGCCTCTAAGAAATCGAGAAAATGGCTAAAATGGCTGTTTTTCAAAGCAAATGTAGCCTACACTATAGCATTTTTTGCAAAAAAATGTTAAATAACATAAAATTCCATATTTTTACTATGCCACTATTGGAGAACATTTTTAATTTTGTACCTTATACAAATTTTAATAATGCAAAATAAAAATGCTTGTGAATTTTGAAAAAACCCATTTTTGACAGTCAATTTTTTATACCTAACGGTATTTTTTTGACAAATTTTTTTGCAGTGGATATAAATTCAATATATTTTTCATGATTTTCATTAATTATGTAATCATATTTGTATCATTTGATATTGAAATTTTGAATTCTTAAAATGCACTTTTTGATAGAAAATTTATGTAAATTTAGAAGTTAAAATCAGTTACTTTTAGAAAAATTTTTGTTTAATACAATAATACGCCTACTAGTGACCAATTAGTAAAAATCCAAGGTTTTATAAAACAAAGTATCTGATGAAAGTGAAAAAAAATGGTCTTATATATGCAAAAAAAAAAGTTAGCAAATGACTGGTTTTGTTCAGTTCGGAACACTCTTAAGGAACGTCATAAGGCTGCAAGGTCGATGGCATGTAGTTTGAACGAATAAAAAGTAAGGTATAAAACATTTTTTGTTGTTGCATCGCTGCCTTGTTGGTGGCATGTAGTTTGCACAGATCCAAACAGACATAATTTCCCCTTAATTTCATTCTTTTTCAAATATTTCAAAGATACCGTTGACATTTTTACAATTAAAAGTAGCCTAGATTACTCCCAGAGTTGTCCACTACACGTATGTAAAGTGTCATTATAACCTGTTCTGCTATTTTGAAGGTTACCGGGGACAAACAGATAGACGAAAAAAAATTTGTAAATGATGCAGTTATGTTTCTTAGCTAGTTAACAACCACCTTCGCTCAAAAACTTGAAATTATTTCAATATTAACGACAGACACTCCAATTTTATTTATATGTATCTATAGATGTACATATGATGATAGATGTATAGATTTATTTTTTGTAATTTACAAGTTACAAATTTGTGGAATCTCACGTTTTTTTTTAATTTTCTGTTTCCCCAAACTAAATGACATTACAAATTTGTTCAGTTCTTGAATAAAATCTTACAAGAGAAAGATCGTTTGTAATTATTTCATCCACAATTTTGTAATTTGCCCATAAAATTTTCTTTTTGATCCTGAAAATGTCTTTACGGCCGGTGTGAGAGTGATGCAAATGCAAGTGATCATTTTGTGACAAATAATAGGAAAATAAATTACGAAATTTCAGAAACGTGCAAAGCAGAGGAAACTTATACCATAGATTGCTAATGGGCCTGAATGAACTGTTCTTTGCATCCATCGAGTCTGTGCAGTGATTAAAGATGTTTTTTTTTTTAATCATTCTGCCTTGGTCAGATGAACATGAAAACATTTGTAAACGGTTCTATAACATTGCCGTTAAAATATCAACTACAAATAAATATTAGTTATTTATCATATGAAATGTGTGCATGTGATGGAACACTAATTTAAATTATTTCACATAAAAGTTTCAATCAGGGGGGTCATTCCGTAATTTTTAAAACGATTATCTTTAACGATATCGTCTATAATTTGCTTCACTTAACTCAATCACTATCGTCTCTTCTATCGTTAATTTTTTTGGATGAATGAAATGAATTTGAAAATTAAATTTTGCTGTCAAAACAAAAAATCCTTGTAATTTCATTTGAAATGTCAGTTTATTTTAAAAATTGAATTGCAATATCGTCCGTTAAAGTTTGTGTTCGTGGATAAATTGATTCTTTACGTTGCGCAACATTAAAGAAATAAGGCCTGAAAGCAGCTGGTCATCAGAATGTCCCTTTAAAAATACGATTTTGGCCTACAAGCACAAGTGTTGAAAACGAATATGAATATACAAAAAAGACCATTCCTTTAATCACGGTGCGGGTTCCTAACTATTGACAAAGCCTCTTCTCTCATCCTCTACGATTTCCAATTCTTTGTTTATTTAAAAAGTGCAAAATTGTCAAAAAATTAATGATGTGCATCAAAATTATTTATTATTGAATAAAATACATACATATATCTAGCAAAGATATGCTTTTTTGCTTCTTAACTTTTTTTTTCTCAAAACCAAAAAGAGTAGGCATTCCTTAACTATCGCGTTTAACTAATCGTGAAAAAGACTCCGTCAGACGATCATCGTCTTACGCGATGAGAGCCCTGTTGACATAGACGCCTGTATGGATAAACGATTATTTTGATATAAATGGTCGAATTTTGATCACTGGCAGATACTTTTTGTTAATTCGATTATTGGGCAAGAATGATTAGTTGGTAAGATTTTTTTCTGAAAACTCAAACCATGAACTGATATATGCCGTAGTTATTCAATAATTGTTTCGTTTTCATATTATTGAAAAAACAATGGTTAAAAAACAACAAAAAAGCGTTCATCACTTTTAAAACACTCAAATAATTACAAGACGATACCTCTTTAGCTATCGTCTAAGCTCTATCGTTTTGACGATAGCGTTTTGACGATTATTGACTTACGTAGAGCAAATAATTCATCGCCAAAACGAGATCGCCAAGACGATAGTCATTTTCAAAGTTACGGAAAGCAAGACTATCGTCTAAACGATATCGTCTGGCGATAATCGAAATACGGAATGACCCCCCAGCATATTTCGTTAGACATGGCAATCACTCGATAAATTTTATGTAGGTTTGTAGTTCCGACTATAAATTTTATAATGCTTACTAGACCATTGAATGGTTACTTTTACCTTGCATTTTGGGTAGAGCAAGGTTTTTTGTGAAAGTGGGGTCAGTGTGAATATAAACTCGATTTTCGGGATTGAGTGCCCCCATTTGGCCACCATCTTAAAAAAGAGGGTGAAAGAGGGCTTCCATTATACCTGGAGATAAAATCAATTTTATCAAACACTAAACTTGAACTTTATAGAAAACTAGCCGATGCCCGGGACTTTGTCCGCGATTTAATTTTTAAACATTTGTTTTCCACTTTTTGGCCTACAGTCAAATCACAATAATTAATGTGTGTAGGAAAGGAAGTTCTTTGATTAAAAAAGCGTCTTACATTTTTTTCAATACGGCATATAATGGACTTCATATGTAGGTATCAAAATTTAAATGGGCAAAGTGGTTCAACGACTCTACACGAATTTATCATACATAGTTAAATTGAAGCGTTGAGAATGAGAAGGGGTTAAGTGACATTTTTGATGTTTTGAGTTATAAGCGTTTAAAGTTTTACGTTTATAACTTTTTTTCTGAAATCGAGAGAAGCTTATAAAAAAGCCATAAAAAAAGAAAAAAAAATTTACAATTTTAGTAAATCGCCCAATTTTATTTAAATTCGTTAGAAGTTGGTGTTTTACAAACAATTCAGCACTTGACCCCTTTAAGCGAAAATAAGTTTAATTTATTTTTTTATGAAAAAGGGGTCAAGTGAAAGGTGGGTATTATTCTTGTATTGCATAAAGTGAACATGTCTGTTCGCGTAGCTCCCAAAACTACGAATTCCACCCAAAGTTCTGTCAAAACTCATATAAAAAAAATAAAATTCGAAGAAATTCGTAGTTTTGGGAAGTTAACGAACAGACATAACAATTGTGCACTTACCACCTTTATGCAAAAAAAAAAAATATAACTTGGTATTTTATCTTTCGGCTTCTATTGAATTAAGGGGTTAAGTGGGTGTTAAGTGATCTTAACCCCTTCTTGCCTAAAACAACTTTAAAACAAACGTGTAGTTAACCCCTTTGTCTGAAGCTAACTTTGTAAGTAATAACAATAGAGACACAAGAATTAGACCAAAATTTAAGTTGACGCTTAACACCATTATTGGCTTAAAAAAAACGAAAAATCGAAAAATGTCACTTGACCCCTTCTCATTCTCAACGCTTCAATTGTAAGTGGTGGGATTTGAGAGATATTCGGCATCAAAAACGGCGAATAGAAAAATAATGCAATTATTCTTCTTGGCGCTGCTGGTTCAAATACTCACCATCAAAGCATCATACGCATTTGAAAAGGTTGTTATTTTATAATTTGGCATCAAAAATTACGCAAGTCAAACAGTAATACAATTCTGCATTGGGTTCTGGTCTACCTTCTCCACAATAATGACTTACGTCATGAAAAGGCTTTTATGTGTACTTTATCTCATTATTTAGCTGTTAAGCACTAAACCGTGGAGCTCGATTGATATGCGGCACCAAACACTAAAAAGGACAATAATGCAACTGAGCACTTGAACTTTTTCTAGCTTCTCAACATCAATGTGTTGTACATCGCCGAAAGATTATTTAAGATATTTCATTTTTTAATTGGCTGTTGAGCTGTAGGACATGGGATTTGAAAGATATTTCGCATCAAAATCTGTTATTTTCGGTGAGTTGAAACTGAATATCTCTCGAACCCCATGGCCTACCTCTAGGGGCAGCTTAACGGTTTCATAATAAAATGAAGTACATGCAATTACCCTTTCAACGATATACGACACATTGATGTTGATTAGAAAGACAATTTCCAAATGGTGAGTTGTATTTTTGTTCTTTTGGGTTTTTTGAGACCGAGTATCTCGCAAACTCCATTGTTTAGAGCTTAGTTGCTGAATAATGAAATGAGATAAGTACACGAAGTAACCTTTTTGACTTCGTATGAGACATTTGTGTTGAGTTTTGCACCAGCTCCAGTAAATTTTTGCACACTCTCCTTTATTCATATTTTAAATGCTTTGCATGCACATATAGGTATGTATGCAAAATGACCATTTTGAATTGACGTCAGATCAAGATTTCTAATTTGATTAACATGATGATGTCCATAGACTTATGTATGTAGCTAAAATTTCGAAAACACAAAAAATAAATTGTTTTATTTTTTGACCTGAAGCCGAAAAAACAAACCAAAAAATACACTTCATTTATTAAAATCAACTTCTATAACAATATCTATACCTACTCACCAAAATGCAGTTCAATGCAATTTTTTAATTTTCAATGCATTAAATAATTGTCTGTTCATACAAAAACATATGTTTGTATATTTACAACCGTAAATTTAAATCATTCTGACACTGAAAATATTTTTTTATATAAATACATATTTCCCAACGAAGCAGAAATTGTATATTTTTATATTCATATTTGAGTGAATTTTTTATCATTATGATGCATTTGAGTACCTTCTTGAGCTTGAATTTTTTAAAAATATATCCTATAATGACCACTGACCTCATAAAAACAAATTATAAAAAAACGTATCTCAATATACCCAATAGTTTCTGCGTGATGCGAGGACAACGCGTATATCGAGTTACGATTTTATTTATATGATGATGATGATGATGATGATGATGATGATTAATTTTGCTACAATTTATGTCTATGTTCTTTTTACCGTAAATTTGTCTCGATAAAATTAATTGAAAACAAATTGAAACCCTTTAATAATATTATTCTGGAAACCGTTCGTCTCTTTTCAACTTTAACTTTTTTATTTTCAATTTAACAGTAAAAAGTATGTTAACATAAATTATAGAGAATTTAATGTTCTATAAAAAAAGGATCATTTTTTTTTAGACTATCTGTTCTAAAGATATCGTGGGAATACCTTTATCTCTGTTTTTCAAAATTGTGGCCAAATGGGGGAGCTTTCAACCTCGAAAATCGGGTTTTTACTCACACTGCCCCACTTTATATGTATATAGCAAAACCTTATCCTACCCAAAGTGCAAGGTTCGGCCAAAGTTTTGTTACATTTCACTGAACTTCAATGAATTCAGGAATTGGCCTGGAAGTGCTCAAGATGCACGGGTATTGCGAATGAGTCCGTTATTTTTGAAATTTTTAAACTTTTTGACTAACCGCTATTAATCTTTTTAAATTTTTCCTAACATCTCGATGTTACAAACATAGATACTTCCAAGTTCCAATTCTTTTGAGTTAGGCCTTGTATCAATTGTGTTAAAAGTATGGTTAAATTTGATCCCATTCGCGCCCACTTTTTTAAATAGGTCATCTAATCGTTGCAAGTCTATATATAACTGAGGGGTGTGTTTTTAGTAAAGTTGTAATAATTTTTCTATATAAAACTTTTTCCACTCTCAATTTTGGGCGCGTTTTAGACAAAAATTTAGTTTTTTGACAGTAATTTGTATGAAATAAAACGAATGCCCTAATAACAGGTTTAGAATAAGCAACAAAGTATGATGGAATATATTTGCCTCACCCACTTTTCAGGGCGTTTAAAAAAAAATTGTATAGTTTCCTATAAAAAAATCCGAAAAAAGATACCTAGAATAAAATGTGTAGGAAATGCATTTTTTGAAAATAAAATCATTCAAAGTTTCTTACCACTCCCACTTTTTAGAGGTATATTGGAGAGAAGTAGTATCGACTTAAAATAAAAAAATTAAAAACTCTATTTCGTAAGCGATAGTGAAGGGTGCTAAGAAAGTCATAAATTGAATATTTTATAGCCCTTAAAAATCTGTCTTACGAAGGAAAAATGGTATATTAATGCAAAAATCCAGCTCCACAAGTAACATTCGTATTGGTTTTTCCATAATTTAGGGCAAGGATTTTAAAGACATAATCTCGGTGTTTTTGAAGGTTCGCAGATATTAGCAGATAACTTTGTTTGTATTCGATATCTTCAGATGGTGGAAAAATAACAACAAAATCAGATAATAATTGTTAAATTATGCTCATTTTTATCTTCAAAGTCACTCAAATTTCATATATCTGGTCTTTTATATTTAGAAACTTAAAAAAAAAATGATTGTAATGCTTGATCAAACTGCAATTATATCAATTTGCTTCAAACTTGGTTCCCTAGTACTAATCTCAAAAAGTTTTTGAGAAAATTGTTTTATTTCTGGTTTACTTCTATATGTATTTTTAATTGCTCGAACATTTTGTTTCTAATTTTGCAACACTTGTACCTACTTTTTGGAAATATGTACTATTCTATTCCGAAATTTTTCAAACTCCTTTTTTTGTTATAAAACTATGTATACAATTCTGTAAACAAAAATATAAAAAAAATTTCGTCAAAGAAAAAATGTCTGTTGTGTGAACGAAGTTTAATTCACATTTATGAAAATTAAAGGAAGAGTTAGAAAACAACTTAATTCTGTTTTAAATTTCAAGTTAAGGTAACAATTTTGCTGTTCGTTCTTTAAATTTGTCATTCCACATATGCGTGTACGGCCATTCCAAACATTTCGAAACCAAGCAACTCAGTTTCAAATTAAGGAACAAAATATATTTAAAAATGCCAATATTTACAATATATATTAGAGTTAACGAAGAAATTGTAAATATAAAATTTTACTTGTTGCTGTAAAATAGGCAAGTGATCAAAAAAGCTCATACTTTATCTTTCATATCTGGGCATTTTTCGGCATTTTTACCGCTATCAGTTCTCTATAAATTGTGATGCAAATGGCGATGTGCAGTTAGGTTTTTATAAGTGTTTTCAATACACTACTTAAATTTGGAACTATTTTTCTGATAGGAGTGCTGTAAAAACAGTATTACGCCTCAAAATGACTGAACATTTCATGTCTTCTCCGTTACCGAAAAATGACTAAAGTTGGTATAAATGGTGAACTATATTAGTGTTTGTAAAATTATTCCGCATACAAAGCAAGACTTGAAAAAGGATTATGTTGGATTTTTTATAGATTCATGTCTAACTGTCTAAAACAGGGTAACGGAGAAGACAAAATTGCACTTTCTCATCCAAACTTCAACGACTCACAGGCACTTTTTTGTTTAAAGTCTGAATTTCTTTGATCCCCTTGCTTAAAATGGATCAAGGTAACTAAAAAAAATATGTGTTAAATTTCATTGAAATCGGTTGACGTTTACACGGGCTAGCGAGCACTTGAAGTTTTTCATATAAAAAACATGGTGTTTTGACAGTCTTTTACTCAAAGGGCCCGTAAAAGTGTTAACGTTGATGGAAAAACTTTAAACTTGGCAAATATGCTAAATACCATAAGGAGTATACAAATGTATTTTTTTTTATTTTTGTAAACAACAGTTACTCTATTTAAAATAGCAACAAATGCACAAAAACAACGATTTTTAATTAAATTTTTTGATGGGGTTAATATTATGCAAAGCTTTTGGAAATATTTTTTTTTTGGTACTCCTAACAGTAGTTAATTTATGTGCCAAGTTTAAAGATTTTCCATCAACTTTTACAATTTTGCTGATATTTTGAGTAAAAACTGTGAAAACCCCATGCGTTTTGAATGAAAAATTTCAAGTGCTCGCTAGCACGTGTTAACGTTAACCGATTTCAATGAAATCTTACACACATTTTTTCAATTGCCTGAATCACTTTTATCATTGATGAGAATAATTTAAAAATACGAATTTCAATATAACTGAACAAAATAGAAATCTTTAATCGTACGTGTCTTCTCCGTTACCATTAGCTGTCTTCTCCGTTACCATCGTTCATATTTTTTTCGGTTAGTAAAATGAAACTTGGCACTGAACCAAGGATGGTTTTTGATAAATGTTGGTTTTATGAAAGTGTGCAAGAAAAATCAACTTCATATCTTAATGGACGGTGCAGAGTTTTTAACTTCAAGGCAATGGTCGGAAATCTCTAAATCGTACGTGTCTTCTCCGTTACCGTCTATTTTTTTGAATAAACTTACTAAATTTCATAATTTTTTGGTGAAACTTCTGTGTCGTGTACCTACTTTGTGATGAATTCTTAAAAACCACTGAGTTTCATAAAAAAATATTAATTTCTTAACAAGAAAAACCTTACTACAAGCGTCCGATTGTCTTCTCCGTTACTTTGGAATGGCCGTGTATCATTTTTTTTAATTGTGTGGTATGAAAATTAAACAAGCTCACTCGTCTGTGTCTTTTACGGGGACCAACATAGTAAATTTTAGTTTATTTTAATTTTCTAATAACTATGGGATTTAGCTCTCATAAAACATCCTTGGACGTTATTGTTTGCGTCATTCCCTTGAATTTCAAGTTTTCACTATAATGATTAATTGCTAGAAGAATCAATAGGTAAGTACTTTTCTTAATCGTTTTGAAAATTGTCACCCTTTTTAATAATTGGTAACACTGTCTCTAGTGTGAGTACCTAAGTCATATAGCTGATGATTTGTGCTCAGAAGTCACAACAACGCTCGGAAATTGTAATTGCCACTATCCGGCCCAGCTGCTCGATAAAATTGTTGAAAACTTGACTTTTACTAGATTGAGCTACACTCGATCCAGCTGCGACCACAAATAGTCATAGTTAGCATTACAATTGTATATTTCCATTAAAGTGAATACCATACATTTAAAGTCTTATCCTACCTACATACACCAAAATGTATACAAATAAACACCCCTTATAACCATTGGTTCGAATTCCACTGTTATACTCACACTTTAAGAAACAATTTTCGGTTATCAGGTTGCCTCTGCTATGAGCTTAGTTTCAGTTGAATTAAATTTGAGCTGCTCTAAATGAATTTGATGGAAATCAAAGTCTGAATGTTATTTTTCTTCCCATTTCATTCAGAAACTCAAAACAACCACCCGTCGCCGTCGGTATCCCCTATTTAATCCTATTTGACTTTCGTAACATTTGCATCAGGTTAATCATTTTCTTGGTAGGTATTGATATTTTTTCTATTCTTGATAACGGTTGTCAACGGACATTGGTGGGCCTTTTTGGCCCACCATGTATTTATAAAAGCGCTCAAAAACCGATACATACTTACAAAGGAGTTAACCATGCCAGAATAATGAAAAAACGTTCAAACACAATTTTAATTAAATGAAATTTTAGAATTCTATTCACGTGGACGAACTTTTTCAATAGTTAATTTTTTTTGTGGACTAAAATTTTTAATCTTTTAAAAATCAACATATTTTCAAAAATGCATACCTATTCATGAGTATAAATAAATACCTACCAAAAATTGAATCCTTTCATTTGAATTTGACCTTACAGAAATTGTTTTCCCATGTTGATTGTGTATTTTATATTCACACACATAAAAAAGTAAATAATTCCATGCTTTTTTCTTTGTTCAATAAAATTAAATCTGAATCCCTAAACTCGTATGGTATTACATTACAAACAGAAAACCTAAGCTCACTGAGAATTATAGGTATAGGAAAGTGTTTTTCTTTTTTATCACCCTGCAGCAGCATATGACCAACAAAAAAAAGAAGATCATACAACATTACCATCAATGTTTTTTTATGTTCAGAAATGTTTACGAACATAATGGAATACATACCTCAATTACCTTAGGTTACACCCGTGTCCAGGACAAAACTGTTAACATAAATAAAACGCTATACTTTAACATAAATATCTACCATAGTGTATAGGTATAAGTAGGTATACGTACACTGTACAAAAAAGTAATTTTCCGTTTGACAAAGTTTACGGCCTTTAACTTAATTTTGTTGTCCTTCTTTTTTTAATGTTTTTTTTTAATTTTATTTTGTTTCCTTTTGACTTTCATTTAAATTTTTGTTCATTGATCCAATTTTTGATTTTAATTTTAACCCCAGAATTAACCCCGATTTTACACCTTGTTCACACACAAACACACACATTCATCCTTGGTTTACATTGCGGTTCACTGCAGGGTTGGTCGAACAATTTACACGCGGAAGGAACACCAGTGGCAGAGAGGAAGTAGAGGAAGAGGAGGATGGTAGAATTAATTTTCCACACGATATATTCATTCGTGAAAAATCTGATTATAACCATACCAAGCCCCAATCGATTACGATACGGAGGCGTGGTTAATGGACATAAAGTTGATTCGAGAAGGAAAAAAAAAAACAAACAAAAAAAGGACTTTGGTGTAGAATGTATTGTACTGTACCTATATAGACAACCACCACCACCGCTGGTGGTTTTATTTTGCATTTTCTGTTGTTTTTTTTTTGGCACTGAAGTATGGAGATATTATCACCATCGATTTTTCAAGGGGGAGAATAATTTTAAATCATTTTATATGATTGGATATGGAAATCAGGGAAGGAGTTAAAACTATAATAATTATTACTCTCCCTCAAAATTTACTTATTCAGATTACTTACATAGATCCGAATATAAACCTAAATAAATAAGAATACTCACGACCTTAGGGCAGGGTGTCGTCCATACATAATTGTTATTATCTTTCAATTTGAATTCTTCATAAAATTGTTTTGTTTATATAATTCCAAGGAATGTTAACAATGCACATAATTATAAAGCCTTATGGACTTGTTTCCAAACGACTCTACCTACAAAGTACCTACACAAATCTATCACCACCCACCTGGAAAAATAGATCTAGTTTTCGACGAAGCTTTTTGAAGATGCTAACAAGGGGCTAGCAAGGGTTATCTAATATCAAAAGTTGCAAGACCCTTGCCATTTATTAATCTTTTATTTTGAAAAATGGTTACAGTTCCAAACAACGTTCTTGGAAACCAAAGGAAAGAATAGCTTCAGAAAACACAACGCAACAAAATGAAAAAAGAGCATTTCTTCCGTATAGAAAAGGCGTTTCTGAAGCCATTGGAAGAATTTTATCGAAGCATGGCATTAAATCAATATTCAAGCCACCAGAAAAAATCCGCCAGCTTCTAAGATCTCCAAAAGATAAAATTCCTCTACAAAATCCAGGAGTTTATTCTGTACCGTGTAGTTGTGGCTCATTTTATATAGGTGAGACAAAACGAGCAATTTCCACAAGACTAATGGAGCATATAAGAGCCATTCAAAAGAATGAAGTAACCAAATCGGCAATTTGTGAGCATTTAGCTTATAATGAGGATCACTTTATACGCTTCGATCTAGCAAAATCAATTGCCACGGAAAGTTTTTATGTCCCAAGATTGGTACGAGAGGCAATCGAAATAAAAATGCACTCAAACTTCAATCGAGATCAAAGTTTTAATCTTTCTCCGGCATGGGATCCTCTGATAAACAAATTAAAGCTTAATAAAAACAACAAACACAAAAATCAAAACAACCTGCCAGCTGATGCTATTAGTTTTGCCTGCTCTCAAGAATACATAAATTCACAACAACAACAATCTATGCAGTTGCAACAACATATTCCATCTCAACTGCAAGCACAAACGCACCGGTACAATCTACGAACAAGAACAGAACAATGAGAGTAAAAACAACAACCACCCACAAGCCATCAGTCAACCCGTGACCACGACTAGTGAAATCTGGTCGAAACGTCGGGAAAATAATCAAAAATAGTTTTGATTTCATCTAATTATCGCGGTAAGTCCGTTAAGTGTCGTTTTATTTATTTACAATCATATTTTTTTCTTGTAAATTAGGTATTTTTTTTCAATAAGCACGTAGAAATATTAATTTAGCTTGAAGTTGTTGGCGAATCCGGGAGACGCATTTGATGCATACGTAATATGTGTGGCAAAGTCAAAAATATTTACCAACAACACTCGCTTTGATTTTTTTTGAAGTTAACAAATTTTTGTTATTAAATTTTGGAATTGCCATTGTGCATTTTCATTATAATAAAACTAGGGGTGCAGGGAACTAAGTCCCCGGGAACCAAGTCCACCGAGGGACTTAGTTCTCATTTAATGGGAATTAAGTCCACTTCAGCGGGGACTTAGTTCCATGCACCAAAACTTGGAGTTAAAAGGAAGAAATTATAAAAAAAAGATAGGCCAAAGATTTCATCCTCTCCATTATCGTCATCTTCATAATAAAAACCCAAGGTGGAGACATTCGTTGCTGTTATTGAGGGATATCAATATTCAGAGAACAGCTGTGTGCAACAACTAAGTGCACACATACAAACCAAACCCAAACTTCAGAATCAAGAAAAGGGTTGCAACTTCTTCGTTTGGCATTCTGGATCGGAGAGCTCCGGAGGGTCCTTCTGGAGTATCAAACGAAAACGCTAAGACAAAGCAAATTTTTTGCGAACGTGTGAAAGACACTGATTTTGCAGCTGATTAAACTCATATCGCAAGTAATTTTGAGAAGTTTGACCCGTTTTGCTCTCAAAAGTCAAGACACAAACTAAAAAAAAAAACAATAACGCTGTAAAATGAGTGAGCCTAAACATAAATTTTCCTCCTTCTACTGCAGGTAATAGATAATGTTCCTGACAGAAAAAAAGTCAGAAAATCGTCAAAAAATTTTGTGCCCAAATTTTGTTTTTCAGGGCATAAGCTTTTGATTTAGAGGGTGTCTGCTATTTAAAAACGATTTTGGGAAATAACGGACACCCTTATGTACATTTATGAAATTTATATAAAAAGCTGCACAGCGACAATGCCGCGTGCACGAACAAAGTATGTCCTACGACACTTTTTGAAAGCAATTCCAGCTGTAGCTCCTGCACTCTATTGTGCTCAGCCATTATATCGGGCTATCTTTTTGGCCAAAATGAGAGATTATGCGACTCGGAGATGCAGCCCTCAGAATTCCTCCATCCAGTTGAAACTACATATCCTCCTGTACAATACTCTGTGAAAACAGCCTATTGCCCATTTGATCAATACTCCATGGTCCTTGCAACATCTTCAGCCGCAGCTGCGATATTTTCAGAAAAAACGGCTGCTCCGGTGCCGGGAGGATCTCTTATTGTCCCCTATTCATCTAGGCAAGTGGTCAAACGTGTCGTTCGTTATGCTTGCGCAGTTGGTGTCGGAAGTTGGATTTTACAAAATCTATTCAATGTAAATTGAAATTTCTTAGGATTTCAATTTCTGTAGATAAACCCTGTTTAGAAATATATCTCATATTTCTGAAACTTTCTTAAAATGAGAGTAAGTTAAGAAATTGTACTTTTAGCGTTACGTGCGGGACAGGTAAAATAGCTCGTTTTCAAACTTAAAATAATAAATGAAGACAGTTCAGTTTTGAAAGTTGATATTCTCTGGCAGAATGTAAAAATTCCTCTTATTTTGATAAAATTTTCTTCAAATCATAAATCAACAGCAACAAATTGAATGTTTGCCCATATTGAGCAAAAATCGGATGCGAAAATGTTTGTGGAAATGGAAACAAATTTGGCTTATTAAGTAACCGATAGCTATTTTTTAAATATTAAGAATAAAAACGTAAATAATTGAAAATTAATTATTTTTGTTTTTGTTAGTCAAATTGTTTAATAAGGGTAGCAAGAGAAGCTTCACATCTCCATACAAAATTAATCTCAGTAACAAAGTTTTAAATTTCACATCTGATTACCGTTTTTCGTGGAATGCTCCTACTGATGAATTTTTCCACAAAAATTTGAAACAATTAATCCGAGCTCTTCGGGAGAATAGCGATTCATGTCATGTTGACGTGTATTTTGATCTGTTAACTTCGCAAATGTCAAAGTATACTTGACATTTGCTGCCATTTGAAAAAATTATAATAGGTATGTTCCGACAGTGATGATGATGATTTTTGCCCCATCTTGTGACTCCTCAGTTTTGTTGTCACAGAGAGCAATAGTGATTGTATATTTATATTATAATTTGAAGGACCAAAGTGTGTCAAATTTCATTTTTTTAATTCAGGCAAGAAAAGAAAACTTTGGACTCCTTTGATGAGGTATTGATAAATCAGAAGAACACAATGTGATGTCACTAGTGTTCTTGTAAGTTTTCAATGGGAGCCAGCAATGAGAAAAAAAACCCAAGTTTGAATGTGCATAAGGGTGGTCACTATATAGTTTTTTTTTCAATCTTATATTTAAATGAGCCTAAATTGGCTCTAGAAAAAAAATACTAATTTTGTAAGAGCGAATGAAATTACCTCCCTATTTTTATTTTTTTTTTGTTTTTAGAACCAAAAATTTTTATTTTTTTTTATTATCCGATGGAAATCTCCAAAGACACTCGGTAAGAATCGGTACCAAGAAGTGTGGGACTCTTACCGCACTAAAACCACCGGTGAATCAGGACCAATCTATGAAAGATCGACAAATGATTTTTATTTCTTAATTTTTAAATCGCATTGGGGGAAGTTTAAAGTTATAACACTTTCCCATAGCTTTTAGACCATCAGCTCATGAGGCTTGGTTCTTCTTAATCTCCGAACATTATTGTTTTGTTCATTTAGGACGGTCTCCATTTCAGAGTTTGTAAGACTTTGCAGTCGCTGATTGTGTGATACAGCGTGTTTTTTAACCACTTCTGTAACCATTTCAATTTGTAGGTCACGATGTAGATCGCTATTTCTTATATACCAAGGGGCATCAATTATTCCACGAAGGACCTTGCTTTGGAATTTTTGGATGGGTTCAGCATTTGTTTTTTTTGTACAGCCCCATAGTTGGATGCCATATGTCCAAACGGGTTTCAATACTTGCTTAAATGCTTATATAACATTAGTTTGTTCTGGATAGATAGGTCCGAGTTCTTTCCTAGTAACCAGTACATTTTTCTGTACTTCAAGTTTAGTTCTTCTCTTTTCTTTTTGATGTGCTCTTTCCATTTAAGATTTGCATCCAAAGTTATTCCAAGGTATTTGGCGGTATTGGAGTAAGGTACTGCTGTACTGTTTATATAAATTGGAACATTATTTATGTTTTTATTTGTAAAGTTTATATGCGTCGATTTTGTTTCGTTTAGTTTGATGCGCCATATCTGCGTCCAATCACTAACTTTATCGACTGCATTTTGCAATTTTTGTGTAGCCTTCGTAACGGATTTATCTGGCACCAATATTGCAGTATCATCAGCAAAGGTGGCCATGATAGCGTTGATGTCCACTGGAATATCCTTGTGTATAACAGATACAGGGTTGGTCCTAGGACACTTCCTTGTGGTACACTGGCTTCAATTTTCTTTAGTTCCGAGTAATTTTGGTCGTACCGTACTCTAAAGAGTCGGTTCGTAACGTAGGATTTCAGTATTTCGTAGTACTGCCTGGGAAGGTCCCTATGCAGTTTGTACTCAAATCCCAAGTGCCAAACCTTGTCAAAGGCTTGAGCAACATCTAAGAATATAGCCGAGCATACTTGTTTTTCTTCAAGTGCCTTTTCCACAACATCCGTAATTCGATGCACTTGGTCTATCGTGGAATGTTTATTTCTAACTCCAAACTGATGGCTCGGAATTAGTCTTCTTTCTTCTATTATTTTGCTAAGCCTTTTCAGTAGCAGTTTTTCAAAAACTTTTGCCATGATTGGTATAAGCGATATTGGTCTGTAAGATGTTACTTCTGTTGGTGGCTTACCTTGCTTAGGTATAACAATGACTTCTGCAATTTTCCAGTGATGTGGCACATATCTTAGTTTAAGGCATGCGTTTATTATAAATTGGAGTTTCTTGAAGGCTATTAAAGGCATTTCTTTCAAAACCTGAGCAGTTATGAGATCGTACCCTGGTGATTTTTTGTTAGACAACTTATGTTGACACATGCTTCTTACTTCTTTGAGCGTGACAAAAGGTATTTCGCATTCGTCGTTTCTATCAACAAACTGTAAGGGATCTGTAGCTGTGTTTGTTGGGAATGGCTTAAAAACATTCGCCAGATGTTCAGCGAAGAGATCAGCCTTTTGTTTCGGGTTTCCGACCCATTTACCGTTTTGAGATTTTACTGGCGGGTTTTGTGTCTGTGGTCTTTTTAAGCGCTTAGCTGCTTTCCATAAGGAGTACTCTGTAGAAGCATCCGCCGTAAGGCTATTCAGGAATCTACTCAGTGAATCGTTTTTAAACTCACAGATTCTTTTCTTTAGTTCGTTGTTAAGACGGTTAAAAACTGCCTTATCACCTGGAAATCTCGTAACTTGCCATTTTCTTCGAGCTCTTCTTTTTTCCAATATCAGCTCCTTTATTTCGACAGGATATTTTATTTCTTTTTCTCTTGAGTTCGAAATAGTTGGAGTACTTTCTTCTGCAGCCTGTTGCACATCAGCAATAAATTGTTCTACTTCATGGTCAATTTGTTCAATTGTTTGCATAGGGGATCTCAGGATTATAAAACTGTCAAGTATATCTCTGAATTCGTTCCAGTTTGTTCTTTTATTCACGAGCTTAGGATTACTTTTTTCTATTATTTCCGCTTCACTCAGTGTTAAAATTACTGGAGTATGATCTGACGATAAGTCGTAGTTACCTTCGACACTTATATGGTTTCGTTTAATACCTTTAACTACGAAAAAGTCTATAAGGTCTGGTATTTTGTTAGTATCAGATGGCCAATATGTTGGCGAACCAGAAGAATAAAATTCGCAGTTGTATTTGCGGCCTGCTTGGTATAGCCGTTTACCTTTTGTGGTTATGAGCCTAGATCCCCAGTGGGTGTGTTTAGCATTGAAGTCACCACCAACAAGGAAGTTATGTCCTAACAAGTTAAGGAGTTCTGCAAAGTCTTCTTCAGTTGGAGAGCGCCTCGGAGGGCAGTATATAGCTGCTATCTTAAACTCTTTCTGTTTTATACCAATACTAATTGTTGTTAATTGCATATTTTCATTAGTAAACTTTGGTTCTTCATAGTGTGTTAAGCACTTTCTTATAAGTATTGCTGATCCACCCCTAGCTTTGTCAGCTGGGTGCGGAGCGTGATAACACGTATAGTTTGGTAATTTATTATCAAGACTTTGTTCTATAGCGAGGTGAGTCTCGGACACCAAACAAATGTCTATATGCTCTATGTCTAAAAAGATGTTTAGTTCTGATACATGTTGTAAAAGACCGTTTGCATTCCATGTTGCGATTTTAAGTGTTCTGTCCATCATTGTTTCTTAAGAGCGACTTCTTCGCTTAGCTGTTTTATGTTTAAATCTTGTTTGTCAATCCTTTTAAGGATAAGTTCAAGCATTTCTTTGATAGATGTTTCTTCGTTTTTCCGCACATTTTTTACAATCTGGGAATAGGATTTATTTTCATCACTTTTTCTTAGTGCAATTGCTTTTGCCGGTTGATTTTTAGTTTTGTTTTCTACCGTTACTGTTTTGCTTTCAACTATTGACTTTGTGTTTGTTGAGTTTCTAAGCTTGTTCCCAGTTTTGTTTTTTCTTTTTGTAGCTTGGAATTTTTTGGCGACTGGACATCCTCTGTAACTTGCAGGATGATTTCCTTGACAGTTAACACATTTCGCTTTATGTTCTCTGCCCATGGGACAGTTTTTAGTTGCATGCCGGCCTTCGCATTTAACACAAGCAAACTCGCGATTGCAGTATTTTTGTGTATGCCCAAAGGCTTGGCAACGCTTGCATTGTGGAACAATTTTTGGCTTTCGCAGTGGTTCAATTTTGACAACTATACCCATAATTGATTTAATACTGTAAATCTTATCGAAACTTTCTTTATTCTCGAAAGTGAGCATAAATAAAGGTAGAGATCTCTTTTTTGTCGTTGATACCCCAGTGGAGTCTTTGATTATCTCATTTTTAATAAGATTATTGGCATCGAGAGCTTGAAAGCCTTTTTGTATAAGGTCTTCGACAATTTCTTTAGTATCACATGAAGAGTGAAGGCCTCTTATTTGTGATACAATTTTTTTAGCAATTTTACACAAACGTATTTTGTTCTCAAAACCGGCTCCACAACTTTTCTTTCAAAAAATTCAATAAATTAGTTTAAGTATAGCCTACTCGTACCCTTGGGTAGGAACCCATTTTACAATGGTTATTTTCGATTTTCTTCAAAAATGTATGAGTGATCTCAGTTAATTTTTCATACAGAAGCTTCCAAAAAATATAAATAGTATTGAGTACCAAAATTTTTAAACATTTTTTTTTTCATTTCTTAAAAATATTTTTTTTATTTTTCAATATCAGTTAGTAAGTTATTTCTGGAAGTAAACACGGTGTTGTTAAGGTGCGGTTTGTTATCAAAGTTGAAGTTGAATTGGCGTCTGAAAAATAAAAGAAAAGTGTGTCGAGGCAAAATAAGATCCTAGACAATAAAAACAAATAGGAATTACCACAGAACACAAGGTATTTTGCTCAATTTTTACACATAAAAATTTGCAAATTTCAAAAGTAAATTAAAAAGACTGGAAAAACTACGTTATATTGAGGAGATAAGAGAAAAATTCTCAGTTTTCATTTTATATAACAAAATAATATTAAACAACAAACCAGCAACATTTCAATAAAAACACAATCTGTCAAAATCAGAACGTGAGCAACAGCTGTGAAAAACAACCCCCCAACGACACTTACGCCATCTAGTGGTTCATACATAAACTAACTTACAATCAGTGCTGTCTTCCAAAAGAATGGCTTTGACACTAGAAACTTTGAAACTACTTTTAGAAGAACAAAAAAATGATATTTTCAAAACTATTAACGAAGCTTCGGATAGAGTCATAAAAAACACAGACGAAAAGGTGGGAATTCTCTCTGAAAAAGTTGAAAAACTTGAAAAAATTGTCGAAACGCAAGGAGCAATAATCGAGCAACAAGAAGCTACCTGTGCAAGACATGAAAAGCAAATTACTCAACTAGAATTGACAATGAGGAAATATAACATCATTATTTTCAAGGTAGAAGAGAGTGAAGGGACCTCAGAAGAACTTTTATCAACGATACTTGACCAAATAAATAAATCAAACGACCAGTTCAAAATCAAAGAAACGGACATTGAAAGTTACTTTCGTCTTGGCAAGAAAATCGAAGGAAAAATAAGACCAATCAGACTAATTTTCAAAAGTTATGAGAATAAACAAAACATATTATTAGGAAAAAAGTTTGGGGCAACATTCACCATGACAGAAGACCTACCAAAATCAATGGTTGAAGCTCGGAAACCCCTTATACCAACATTGTTAAAATTTAAAAAAGAAGGAAAAAGAGCTTACTTTAAACTTAACGAACTTGTCGTCGAAGGGAAGGTATCGACAGAAAATGGACAAGAAAACCCAAGGAAGAGAATACGATCGAATGAAAGTTCACCATCAGAACAACCAAAGAATAAAGAAATTAACACCAACAAGACGAAATCTACAACAACAGAATCAACAGAAATGAACCAAAAGAAACAACCGACAAACCAAATTAAAAAATTTTTCGTTACAAAATCCAATAACGAACTTTCAGAAAAATGCAATGACCCACACACTTCGAAGCAACAAAACAAAACAAATAAAAATAAATAGCAATTTCTCAATAACAATCACCAGACTAATAATGAAGACCATCAAACAACACTTAATATCGGACAAAACAACAACCCACATTCAAACGTATTTAGACAAAAATCCTTCCCAACCCGGTTGATCACCGTGGGAAGAGTAGATCCACACCCCCCAAATGAAAATAATCAAACAAAGAACTTTACTCACAAGAACCAAATAGAAACTTTAAAGATCTGTACTTTTAATGTTAGGACACTTACCTCAGATGAAAAACAAGAAGAACTAAGACAAGCGCTGAAGAAAATAAAATGGGACATTATAGGACTATCAGAGACAAGATTAGAGGAAGTGTACCGATTATGGAATACCAAAATATAAACTCAATTTTAAACAGACAAATATTTAATTTTTGTCGGTCTTTTAAATAGATCTTGATAAAAATACTATAAACTTGCTTTTAAACAAAAGGAGAACTTTAAAAAATTATCAAAAAAAAATTTATAAATTAAAAGGTGAAAAAACACAAAATGAGCAAATTTCAAAAAGTGACCCTAATATGGACCACTAAGGATTTCCCCATAATATATGTGGTAATTTAATTTATGTGCAGAAAATACAAATAAAATTATCAATGAGATTCTGTGGCAGAGCAATAAAGAATGCAAGAGGTCAAAAGGTATTGAAAAATTTGAAACAATTTGTATGGGTAACATGAAAATTTCTTGCAGCTTTCTTGAAGCCCATTTCTTTTGACTTGACGGCTGCTATGGCTTTCACCATATCCGCCTTGTCCCGGACGTTACGCTTTTTTTCTTTTGGTGTCATCTGACTAATTACAAGACAACCTATGTACAAATTTAAACAAATATTTTAGGTGGTTCCCAATATGGAATACTATTCCATATTAGGAATACTATTCAATATTCAAAATGAAATACTATTCCATATTAGAAACATACAGATATTCCATATTAGGAACATGAAGACTGACTTAACTATGTTAAATTTCACTTATTATTTAACTGAGCTCACCCAAATAATTTAAGTTATCCCAAAGGTTGAGCTTTTTCCTAATAACACGGGACAAAAAATATGTTTAAGGTTGAACCGTTACAAAAATATAAGAAAAATAAGCTCTTGATAATTTGTTACGCACTTTACCAAAACACTACTTTTAATAACTGCTCATGTCTACAAAGTTCAACTTCCACAAAGATAATAACAACGAATATGTGCATGAAAACAAAGCTTTACCTGAAATAAACAGGTAAAAATATTACGTAGTTTTCAAAATATACCACTATTCCATATAAGGAGCGTATTCCATAATTGGTACACTTCTTCTACTAGGACAAAAAATAATACATAATGACCACGGTATATTTTGCTACGTAGGAGAAACAAAAGGTCTCTACGGTGTTGGATTCCTTATTAAAAAAGAATTAAAGGACAAAATTACCAACATCCAGTTACATAATGAACGAATGTGCAGCATACAACTCAATATTTAAAACACAAAAAAGACAATAATTCAAGTATATGCACCAACAGAGAAAGCTGATGACGAGGAAATGTTGAGGTTCTACAACAACTTAGAAGAAATATACACAAATAACAAAACAGAAATTATGTATGTGATTGGAGACTTCAACGCTAAACTTGGAAAGAGACTAAACGAAGAAGAAAAGAAAACTTTGGGACCCTACGGATATGGAGAAAGAAACGAACGAGGAGAAAGAGTTATAAGATGGATCGAAGAGATGAATCTGAAGTTCGGTAACTCGTTTTTCAAAAAGAAAGACAGCAGAATATGGACATGGATCTCACCAAATGGAAAAACAAAAAATGAAATAGACCTGAATCTGACAAACAAAATCGAAACAATCAAAGATATATCTGTGCTTAACAACGTTAACTTTGACAGTGATCACAGATTAGTAAGAACAGAGATAAACATCAATCATAAAACATTGAAAAGAAACCGACAAATCCATTATATCCCCAGAATGATTCCTGACCAAAAAATACTAGATTACAACCAAATACTAACAACAAAGATCAGCCAATTATTGACCTCAAATCAAGACGTACAAAAAATATATGACGAATTAGAAAAGATCATCAAAACCTCAGCAAAAATATCAATCATGAACGTTAAAACATCAAAAGATAAAATATCTGACGAAACCAAAGTCTTAATCGGAAGAAGAGATACCCTACGAACCAAACAACAATTTATTGACCAAGAAAAAACTGAACTTTACGAATTAAGAAAAACTATCAAATTAGAAATAAAGAAAGACATTAAAAAATTCAACGAAACAATAGCTAAAGATACGATTAGACAAACAAAATCATTAAGAAAAACAAAATCATTACTTAATAATCAACAAGAATGGATAATCAACTTAAAAAGTCAAAATGGAAACAATATAGCAAACAGAAAAGATTTAAACGAAAAAGCCACTGAGTTCTTTGAAAAACTATTCTCCTCGACCAAGAACATAATTGAAGAAGAAAATATTGACAACATAGATACCGATCTCCTCACAACACAAACTCCTATGTTTTACAAAGAAAATATTGAAAGGACTATAGACGATTTGAAAAAAGACAAATGCACTGGAAATGACGGAATCTCTGCTGAAATGATAATCTACGGAAAAGAATCACTTTCTGAAATCTTGACGTATATATTTAACAAAATAACACAAACTCAACAAATTCCTACACAATGGAGAGAAACAACCATGACACTTATACATAAAAAAGGAAAAAAAAGACGATTTAAATAATTACAGACCCATAAGTAATATTTCGACAATTTATAAGCTGTTTTCAAAAACACTATACAAGAACATCAAGGAAGATTTCAACAACAAACAACCTAGAGAACAGGCTGGATTCAGAGAAGGTTTCTCAACTACAGACCACCTACAGACGATTAATCAGATAATAGAAAAGTGCAATGAATTTAGACAACCAATATATTTTTTATTTATAGATTTCAGTAAAGCATTTGACTCCGTTGAACACAACTCTATATGGACATCATTAGAAAATCAAAATATGAACCCAAACGTTATTAAGACTATTAAAAACATATACAAAAATAATGTAGCACAAATAAAAACAGAGAGTACAGGACGTAAATTTAAAATAACAAGAGGAGTCAGACAAGGGGACCCACTTTCACCACCGCTATTTAGTGCAGTTTTAGAGGACATTTTTCAAAAGACGAACTGGACAAAATACGGTATAAAGATATGTGGACAACTTCTTAACAACCTAAGATTTGCGGACGACATAGTCCTCGTCTCTACAAAAGCTGCACATATACAAGAAATGACAACAGAACTCACTAGCTTCTGCAACAACTATGGACTACAAATCAACAAGTCAAAAACAAAAATGATGACGAGCCACATCAGAGAGGATATAATTTTGAACGAAGAAAAAATTCAATACGTGGAGGACTACATATACTTAGGACAAATAAAATCTTTTAAGGACCAAGAAAAGAAAGAAATCAACAGACGCATCACAAACAGTTGGAAACAATTTTGGAGCCTCAAACAGATTTTAGAGTTGGACCAAAGTGTAGAAACAAGAAAATATCTCTTTGACTCCGCCATTTTACCGGTACTTACATATGGACTACAAACCCTGAGCTTGACTACAAAATCACTTGACCAGCTGCGAATCTGCCAGACAAAAATGGAAAGAAAAATACTCAACATAAGACCAAGCGAAAGGATACGAAATGAAGAAATGCGAAATAATACTCGAATATAATGACGTAATAGAGAGAACCAAAAGACTTAAATGGAGTTGGGCAGGACATATTTCAAGACTTCAGGATCAAAGATGGACAAAGATTACAACAAAATGGAGACCGGAAAACAAGAGACCAACAGGACGACCCAACAAGAGATGGAGCGACGATCTTTGCCAAGTAAATGAAAATTGGTATAATGATGCAAAAAATCGAGATCGATGGGCTGCCTTGGGGGAGGCTTATGCCAACAACTAACAAAAAATCGAATTTGATCACTAACTTTTTCAAAACTTTAATAATTTAAGATACTAACCTAAAAATCATAATTGTAAAACATAATTTTAAAATATCAATCAATTACTCTAAAATTTAATATTAATTTATTTATTGTAATTTCAAACCGAAAATAATAACTTTTAAATACTATTAATTTTCAATGTTTATAACTTTTTAATAAATAAGGCAATAAAAGCTTATATAATAATAATAATAATAATAATAATATGTAATAATAATAATCAATACGATATATTTAAAACATTGAATGAAGCACCTGTTTCATAGCGCACAGCTATTTTTACCTGAAAGTTGATCCGTAGTATACTTATCATCCCCGAGCCCTCAGGACAATGCATTAATGGTGACCAAGAGCGATAAGAACAATACGAACTTTGCAAAATGGCTTCGATATTTTCACCATTTTTTTAGTGAGCTTTCACTCTTTCAACACGTTATTCGAGCAGTGTATATCGTTCCATAGTTGTTAGCCACCTTGTTTTTATTAATCAAAAGTGACCGAAGTGACACTTTAATGTTGGCAATGACAAAAAAAAAACGGCTTGAGACTTAGAATGAAACCCATAGTTGGATGACCTTCGTCCCTGTACAGGGTACAAGACAATATTCGCGATTAGATCATAATTTTTTTTCCAAGGCCTTCTTAAATAAGTCTTCGGGAATATTTTCGGCAAAGATATAATTTTAAGGGCATTTTTAATGTGGATTAGTAGCCTCCTCTCATTAAATAGATGATATACTTTCGCTGGTATTATTTTACTCCTCCCAACTTAAATAAAACAAAAACATTTCTTAATGGTATAATGCCCTCGGTTCCCGTCGTCGTAAGAAATTTACAATTTTTTTTTTAAATTTCTTGTTATTTGCAGAAAAGAAATTTCTTAAAGGTTATTCATCTTCCCACCACAAATGATTTGCCTGCAGACAAATCACCGTACATAATTTAAGATCACAATTTCCCTAATTAGTTCCTTTTTTCTACTAATTTTTCGGAATTTATCTCGCCCTCTATACATTAATTCCACTGTCAAAACAAGGTACACCTTCTGTATTATTTTTCTCTAAAATTCAGTAGAACATTGTTGGCCAATTTAAAATTTACTTTGAACCAAATGAAATGGAAAATAACATTTGACCTCGCCTTCGTTACATTTTTTTTTTTTTTAATATAACGCAAAGATATTTCTTTGAAAAAAAAAAATTATATACATTATCCTGAATCTGATAGCAAAAGACACGACAATAGCCTCACATCAGCTCTTCTCTGGCACATCTCTTCTTCTGTCTTGATGCTTGCTATCATTTTATTTGCCTTAAGGACCTCGTTAGCAATTCCAATGATATTTGCAGTATGCTAATTTTGCTATCCAGCCACAACACTACCTCTCTCCTTTTCGAACAACCAACAGTCTCACCTCTCCCCACAGGAATCAAACCCACACCCATCAGCCATCATATCAGAAAAGCTGAGAAGTTAAGTGATAAGGAAAATTGTTCTGTCCAACAGGGACTCATGCTGCTCCAGTTACAATATACCATTTTCATTTCCTTCGTCCGTTGTTCGTAGTTCGTCGCCTCCATCGTTCATCGTCATCATCATCGTCATCGTTGTCGTGTAGAATCCTTATCATGGCATGTCTTGGCCAGGCATTCAAGAGATTTAATGAAAATAATAATAATAACGGTAATAATTGTCAACTTCCCCGGGTCATTGTGAGGAGGGAGGTAGGTATGAAAAGGAAACATCAGTGCACAGGGTGTGTGTAAGTATCTTAATGGCGAAGGCAAAAGCCAGGAAACTATTCGATTCATTGAATCATCGATGGCATAAGGATGGCACTTAAAGCCAGATGTGCCCATCATTTTATAATACGACACTAGAGTAGGTATATACGAAGTCCCATTAGAATTGACCATAATGTCAGTTAAATATTGCATTAGCTCTGCCAATGATGATAGATTTTTTTTTCTCATATCCCATAGGGTACATTATTTTTTGTCACATTTTTTACAACACAGAGAAAAATCAAGAAATCTCTTTTTTCTCAAAAGGTAATAATAAATCTGCGCCTATAATATATAAGGAAAAGGACCAAAAGCAATTTTGTGGGAAATTTGGGAAACTGTAGATAAATTCGAAATTGATTTTTAGGAATTCTTTAATAAAATAAAAGATAGCAATTGGAAAAAAAATTCATTCTCGATAGAATGTGATTGATTGGTTCATCAAAAAAGATAAACTGGGTTTAGAAATTGGTAAAAAAAAAATTTAATAAATGCTTAAAATTCTAGAAGTTGACTTGTGGGTGTTTTGTCACTTCATCTTCTAGCATCTCATCTGAAAACTCAATAAATCTTCATAAAAGGCTAAAATATGTTTCATTAATTGCTCAGTCATAATTTGTTTGCCTCATGTTGTTCTTAAAAGAATGTCTGGGCAATATAATATGTCGGCAGTCTTCCCACTGATATTTACAATAAGTATCTTGAACGCTCTGCGTATATTTTCTTGGAGGTTATTTTCGTCTGTCCTTGACATGTTTGTGTCAAATGTCTTAAAGTCTTTCTTTTAAAGTTCTTAACTAAGACCGAAATACAGTTTTTAAGGATTTTATGGTTGGTTAAGAAAATAGTGCAATATTTTCCAGATTTGAAAAATGCAAATTTAAAAAGCTTTCAGAACGAAGATACTCTAATATTCAAAAATCAAATAACAACATAATCACATACTCTGAAAGCATTTTTTACAAAGAGGAGGAGAGGGACATTTTTCAAAACTTCTTCCAATGCATTCTTTTTTCCACAGACAAAAAATTCGTTTAGTGAATTAAAAAAGATCTGTTTTAAAAGCTTTCACCTTAAAATTTTTGAACTACATAATTAAGGTGATAAAAATGAAAATTAGCATGAAAGAAATTGGCAACGATTTCATGAACATTTTTCACTAATTATGGTTTCTTATCTTAATAAACTCATATACATAGAAATTTCACACCACTTACTTATCAATTGTGGCGAAAAATAAAATAAATGGCTCGACTTGGAAGTGATAAGAAACTATCCTTAAATATCGTCAAAGTAGTTAAAAATGTAAATATCTTAATAGCCTTTTCACACCGAACCTAAAACGCGGTTTTCGCGTAAATATCGGTTTTGGAGATAAACCTAATCGAAAACACAAGTCTTATCATACATTTTTTTGTAGCTTCAGGTTTTCGTAAAACACAAGTTTTATATAAAACCAGTCGAAAACATGTTGGAATTCAGAGATGAATAAAACAAACAAACCTTGTAATAAGTTCAGCGCCTATGGAAGTGTCAAAAAAGAAACTGATGGGATGCGTTCAAAAGAAATTGAAAACAGCTGACGAAATTCTGTCATATAAAATATAAAATCTGAATCTTAATATAAATTAATTTATTTAAAATTGATAAATAACTGTTTGTGGCAAGTCGAATTGTTCATATGGATCCTCTTTATATAGTAAATCACCGTTCTTATTTAAAAAAAAATGGAAGAAAATAAAAAAAAATGTGCGTGGTGTGTGTAAAAAAAATCTGGGCTGTCAAACAAAAACATGTTATGTTCAGTGTGAATGGTTTTCGAGTTTTTGAAAAGCTTTCGCCGAAAACCGGTTTTGGGGCTTGGTGTGAAAAGCCTATAAAACTCTATTCATAAAGAATTTTTTAACAATGTCTTTAACAGATACTCAAATAGCTGAAGAACTTGATAAGAACTTCATGAAGAATTACAAAACTATCACAAAACTTGGATGACAGGGAAAACAATTATGATTCAACCTTTTGGTTTTTCAAACTTCTGTGAAGTTGGCGTAAAAATAATTTTTAGCTAGACCAATGGGAATATGGCAGGAATTTGTAGTTTTTTTTAAATTTTGTTTCAATTTTAATTTCGGATTTTGCAGTTCACGAAATAGTGGATGTAAACCAGTGACCAGTGTACTGCTAACTGCAATTTGAAGTTTGCATGACAAGTCCTTTTCTTAGCAACCGGGCTATAGGCGCCCACAGGATTTTGTCCAGGGTGGCAGACACTTACACAATTCTGAGATTTCAAATTTTCAATAATATTCAAAAAATACTTTTTTGAAAAGTATGAATATTATTTAAGCTTTTCGGAAGTTTATTTATAAATAATTGTATTTTAATCTGTATCAGCCGTATTTTTTTATGATGAGCCGTATTACTGTGAGAAAATTCAAAATAAATAGCTGCCCAGCCTAAAATTATTTTATTGAGACCGTATACCTACTTATTTTAGTACACAGAAAATTTTGCATCAAAATGAGATTATTTTTGTTTGCATTAATATAGAAAATTTTTTGTATTTTAAAAATTGTCAAAAATCGTACGAAGTTACAAAGCAAGGTGTATGGGAAAAGTAATGAAAATAAGGAGTCAGAATTGCATTGGATTTCGAAAAAAATATGAAATAATTAGTTGCGAACCGCCCGGCTCGGGCAAAAGCTATTTTTTAAATGAAAAAGATTACAAAAATTTTTACCAAAAATTGTTGAAATTTTGTTTTCGTCTGGTATATCTCAAGGCCAAACAATAATATGAGCTTGCGAATAATAATTTTATTCTACTTCAACTCCTAAATCACTTAGGACCCCAAAATTGGTGTCTAGGCAGGTATATATTTTTGGTGTCAGGGAATACAACCACATTAATTTCAAATATTAAAGTTTGCAAATATATGAAGAGGGCATGAGGGTCATGACCCCCTGGCTGCAAGACAGTCAAATATAATATTGAGGGTCAGATAATATACATATATACACAAGATTAAAAAATCTGACTAAAATTATTCAAGGAGGGGGTGGGGGTCATGACACCCCCACCCTCAGAGCCTACGAAAAAGTATAAATAAAAAATAATATTCATTTAGTATAAAAAGGTAGAAAAGAAAGAATCCTGTTGTAAATTTTTTGGAATGCTTGCATAGGTAAGCTCTTAAGCTGGGATAAGAACTACAAAAAATATTTTTGATGCACAATTCCCTCACACACAGAAGTGCAAAAACAAACGCGCCGTACGGCTAGCCGAAATTATTTCATAACCGTAATGTTACCTTTTATGAGACCATGATGGTAATATTATTCGCGAAGACATTAGTACTTTACAGCAAGTTAAACTTTTATAATTTACGATAAGTATATAGGTACTGATAATCCTCAAAGAAGTCACCATAGAAAAACGAGGAAAAGGTATAAGAAGAAAGTGTGAAGGAAGAAACAAGCTTTCAACTAAGTGGACCGATTTTTTAAAAGACCCTACCAACAAACATGGACTTTTTTCCTTTATTTAAAAAAAAACAGGTAAATGTAGAATATACTGAAGGTAAGCTAGTGGTCATCACATGTGATGACGGAACTATGTTTCGAGGAACTGATAGGACCAATTCACCATGTGACCATGAGGAAGCGGACACTAGACTTATCATCAACATACAAGATGCAATTTTGAATGGCTGTAGTAGGTGTATGGTTCGTACTGTTGACACGGACGTTTTCTCATTGGAAAGTTCCATCACCTGATGACCTTGTGTACAGATTTGAAGATTTCTGCTGCCTTTGGTACTGGCAGATCATTTAGTTACATAGACATCAATGCTATTTACGAGAAACCGGGCGTAGAAAAATCCTTGGCCCTCCCCGTATTTCACAGTTTTACGTGTTGTTATACTGAGGTGACACATACCTTAACATGCACAGCATTACATCCTTACACCAGAGCTTGGTGGTGATAGTGAACATTTTATAAGGCTAGAACGCTTCAAGGTTATATTATATGATAAATACAGTAATTCGGACAGTGTGAATGATGTCAGAAATGAACTGTTTTGTCCGAAGACTGAGACAAATGGAGAAACTTCCTTCAACAAAAGATGCACTACTTCAACACTCAAAGCGGGCTGTACTGTATATCAGGCAGGATAATATGAATGTACAGGGTGTTCTACACGTTGAATTCTGTAACAGAATATGTTTTAGTAATTTTCATGAAGCTGTAGAGTTTATGCAAGCATGCCAAAAAATTAACAATAGGATTATTTCTTGTCTATTTTGTTGGACTAAATGAAGATTATTTTCTATTCATACTTTTTTTTGAGCTCTGAGGGTGGAGGGTGTCATGACCCCCATTCCCCTCCTGGAATAAATTTAGTCAGATACATGTTAAACTTGTGTAGTAGGTAGGTATATATATTATCTGACCCTAAATATTATATTTGATTGTCTTTGAGCAAGGGGGTCATGAATCCCATGCCCCTGCGTATATTTGCAAACTTTTACTTTTGAAAATTATGTGTTTGTATTCTCCAACCCCAAAAAAGTATACCTAGACACCAAGTTTGGGGTTCTAAGTGATGTAGAAGCCGCGATATTAATTATATGTATACCTAAATTTCAAAATGGCGACTATAAAATCCAAGATGCCTGAGCGCCGAGATGGGTCCTTCCCTAATCTCAAGGTATGGACCGTAGTACCTAACAAATATTTGGTGCTTTTGTCCGGCAAAAACAGATTTTGTTGCTAAGCGTGGGTTGCTCCCTGTCACTTGTTTTTTAAAACTAGCGCGCACTAAAGGAGGTTTAATTTGATTTAACACAGTGCGATTGTGCGAGCGTTGTAAAAAGAGGGAACGATTCAAGGGGAGATACAGATGCAGATTGATTTTGGAGTTCTGTATATCAAAAAGAGAGGGAAATGCAGAGCCAGGTAAAACATTCCACATTCAGGTAGCGTGACTTAGGCCCATTTTTTGCTGATACGAAGCTTAAATAATTTAAGAAGAACAAAAGCGCTTTTGTGACAGTTTACTCAGAGGAAAAAGTAGAACATAAGCTTTAAAGTTGAACATAAATGCTTAAGTATCGTATCAGCAAACGGGTCTAAAAAAGAATCTCTATGCTTGACAGTACGCCCGGAATACGGCTCAAAGGTAAACTGATATACATTGCTAGAAGTACGAGTATTACGATGGAATTGCTTAAGGGGAGGAATGCTACTGGCTATTTCACTTGAACACTGTTTGTAAATATACCCATAAAATAATGAGAGACACGAAACATTGCAGGAGTGTTTGATGGGTGCAAATGTTTCCATTTCTAACGCTCTATTTTGAATTCTATCCAAGAAACTTAAATGGGTTTCTGGAGCACCTGCCCAAATATGGGAATTGTACTTTAACTTTGGACGAATGAAGGCTTTATAGATTACAGCCAGATCAGAAGGGGATACAAATTTCTTGCACTTTCTCAAAAACCTTAACATTTATTTATTGTCTTAAGCTGAAAAAGTCATTAATACACTTTTTCAGCTTAAAACAATAAATAAATATTAAGGTTTTTATCCATCCATTGCGCTCCCCAGAATTTAAGTAAATTAAGTGTGTGGAAGAGGAGGAGTAGAGAAAGTTTAGGTATGGGACGCCTCCTTGAACCATTCTGAATGAATTTCAGGATGTTCTTTAGTGGCAGGATACGATACCGCCCAATTCTTCGAATTCTGCTGCGAGGTCTGCTTTTGTGGTTCTGGCTAGGTTTGAGCATTCACACAGGAATATATGATGAGCATCTTCTGACATCCTCTACACAAGTCCGACAAGCTATTGCACATTCTGCTCATGTGGATTCCCATTGAGTAGTGACCCGTTGCCGTTTGGATTCCAATTAGGGATTGCTATAGGTGGATGAGGCCTGCTAATCTTAAGTAAATATTCTGTTTTTTGTCTTCAAAATTTTCGGCCATAGAGACCTTGAAACCCAACAAGTGTTCATTGTTGATCATCTGACTGCAGTTTTTATCTTGCACCAGTGATATTGTAAGTAGCGAGTAATCGGTTTGACTCGGATCAAAAGATATGACCCGTTTTTAGGCAATTCATCTTCATCTACCATTTCCTTCCCATAAATTATAACGATATCCTAGGACCCATCTGAGGGTAACTGTATTTGTTGCTTATTTCGTCAACGGTCTCCCAGTTTTGTCATTATAGTGATGAAATGCTTGTGCTTCCATTACGATAAGAAATTCAATAAACAATTTTTTTTTAATTTCTTAACCTTATGCAAGTAGGAACGTTTGTATGTTCACAACCATCCCACTCCTCCAAAATGCCTGTAAACCATAATAGAAGGTACGTTAAGTACCTACGTACCTAAAGTTAATTTTCAAATTTCATTATGTTGTTTCCAATTTCCCATTTCATTATTTCCCATTTCATTATTGTGTATTTTCAATGGAAATAATAAGTTTCGATATTTTTACTTTTTTATTTGTGAATGTAAATTTATGAAATCTCATTATCTGCCAGAATAAATTTCCGTTGGATAATTTCATTAATTCAATGGGCATAAAACTGCTTCTCAGTAATTTACCTTTTTTACAGCAAAAAAAAAATCCGTCGCATCAATTTTGGTTTCCTGATGTCATTCACATCCTTGTAGGCATACGCATAAATAATAATATAATCATTCTTCCAATCGAACCAATTTTTTTTACCTCACATACCAACCTTACCAACCAATCATCATGTAAATCTTTTTTAAGATAATGTAAAAATATTGTATGAATATTTTGTTTGTTTTTTTTTCTGTTGAGGTTACCTTATTTTAAATTTATTTACTTAACAAATTCGATTGAGTGAACAGGTGCTGTTTGTGTTTCCTTAACCTCCCCATCAACTCACCTACCTACCTACCCAACCTACATTACCAATTTGCAGCAATCAACCAGAAGTAAAATCAACAAATGAATTTTCGAAATAAAAAGAAACAAAAATAACAATATAAGTGTGAACATCTTCTTTTTTGATATTACATCACCAATGCTGTTGAAAGTGGGGTGTTTGGAAAAACAAGTAATTTTCATTTCACCCAGTCGAAGCCAGTTCATTTTCCTCGTCTCAGGTTGAAAGTGTCCTCTCCCACTACTCTCATTTCTGTAATTTTTTTTATCTTCAAAAATAAAAATAAAATAAAATTCCCCTTCCATTAGTTGGGAAAGAAAATAATACAGATTCGCAGAGATATACCTTTTGAATGAGGTATAAGGTTAAAAAGTAAAAAAAAAAAATAACTGTATCCGCCAAATACCAACATTGGCTCATATTTGTATAACCTGTTTTCATGAAAAATTCACAACTAGGGCATAAAATTGCAGATGGTGCATCCCACAAATTTATTGCCTGTGGTTGGGATGGAGTGGGACAGTTGGGTGGTGAAGGAACCTACTGAAGCGTTGAAAAGCACAAAACGATCATGATGATGATGACGATGATGATGATGATAATAATGATGATGAAGGATATGCACAAGGGGGCAAGGATGCTACAGCGATATAAATATTACTCTATGCTGGCACATAACGAGCCTTGAGGATGATGTGCGATGAGCACAGTGAGCAAACAACAAATACGCCCTACCTAGAACAGAAGGAAAAAAGCAATTTCTTTTATCGGAATACTCCCACTCACTATTGGCCCACCCCTACACACAATCTGCCATCTGTTGTAATCAGCATTAAGGACATGGCCAGGCCACTGTCAGCCATCTGCAACGCATCATTATCCAAATACTCTTCATGGCTTTTCCACTTTTTCCATCAGCAACCAATACAGCTGCTTCCATTGCAAGTGCAATTATATCCTGTTTTAGCAGATTATTATGGTAGTTGGAATATTGCGTGGGGTTAAAAAATATAGGATTTACATTTATGCCATGTTTGTATGAAATTCTTTCTAAAACGTCCACGGTCTAACCAATTTTTGTATTTTATAAACCAGTGTAGGACAAACATCCAGAAAAAATTGAAATTTTTAAGCTGATTAAATGACGCTAATAATAGGTTTTTTTTTTACAGTTTACAGATCATGCATTCAGTATTGTTTAACAAACCATCCATACATGGAAAGATTCACACCGCAATAATATCTCCAAATTATTCAGCTGTTTTATGGAAACCAGCGAGAACGTTTGAAGTATAAAATCCACTATTTTTGACAAAAAAAAATTGTTAAGCGATAGAACACTTTTCTGACTGAATAGTGAATGAGTATGTTAACAAACGAAATTTACGCATTTGGGCTGATAGGTAGGTAACCCAAAGAGAAAGTCTTGGACTATCTTTGCATTGCTAAAAATTAGCCCAGCCGGTAAAAAAAACATTTGAAATATATAAACACTGAATTGTAGATTTTTCTTTCATAATTTTTTGGAGGGCGTGATTATAGGAACCTATGAGTAGTTTTTCGGGAAAATTTGCACTGGAGCTCAAGCCGCCATTTTGGATTTAACGAAAAACAACAAAAAAAGTTTTAGGCAAAATTGAAAGTCAATTAAGTTTTAGCCCATAGTAGGGTTGCTAGATTTTTTTCGAACCTCGACGGGACTTATGGCTACAATCGAGAAAAGTCCCGGTATTTACAAAATTTTTCCCGGGACAAAATAAATTTAACCGAGACTATAAGAAAATCGTATTCGTTGAAGATCCATTCCCCATTTCAACTTCTTGAAAAAGTTTTATTTTTGTAAATATTGCAAAAAAAACAAACTTGAACTTAAAAAAAAAAAATTATCTTAAGCCGATTGGTTTCGATATCTTCATCATCAACGTGGTGTCCTGTAAGCCCGGTTGGGGTATAGAACGTCTCCATCCTTCACGGTCTGCAGGACGGTTTTTAATTGTGGCAACTTCTTTCTCTGGCATTCTGCTTCTGCTAAGACAGTTGATTTCCATGTTTTTTCTTCGTCTTCCAACCCGCCGTGCACCCTGAGGATTCCATTCAAAGGACTCCTTTGCAATTACATCGTTTGTTTTGCTCAGAGTGTGACCAATCCAACGCCATTTACGCTTTCTTGTTTCGACGTCCTGCCGCTCTTGACTTTGTCCTGCGGCACAATTCCTCGTTTGATATTATTTGTGGCCAGCGAATCTTTAGAATGTGGCGCAGACAGCGATTGACAAAAGCCTGATGAAATTTCCTCGAAATGGTAGACATGACTTTCCATAGGTTTCGCAAGGATATAACAACATGGATTTGACATTGAACTCGAAGAATCTCAACTTAGTGCGAAAGGAGATTTGAATGGCTTTATTAATTCTACTTTTAACGTCCAGACCCGTTCCATCGCCGTTTTCAGAAACAATACTGTCAATGTCAAGGTAGTTAAACTGTTCGACTTCTTCCACTGGCGTCTCCTGTAGAATAATACGCTGCTGTGTGGAGTGGCTTATGAGCATTTATTTTGTCTTTTTGCTGTTTATTCTTAGACCACTCGGCTCTCTCTTGACTTGCACTGATGTTATTTGCCAGTAGACATATGTCATCGGCCAACATTGACCGTCAATATGTCGTCCATCGCCAACAGGAAGAGAATTGGCGATATGACATCCCCTTGTCTCACACCATGTTGCACTACGAAGGGGTCGGATAACTGCCCATTGAGTGAAACAAATCACCTTGGGTTGTTGTAGCAGTCTCTAATAATGGCAAAAATTTTTGGGGGAGTTCCCCGACCTAGGAACGCTCTCTATATATTATTCTCGGTTAACTCGATCGAAGGCCTTCTGAAAATTCATGAACATGAGTTAAGGTAGGTCGATACGTAGGTTGTTGATATAGTCTTCACACGATCGACCACTGCAGAAGCCAGCTTGATGCCTCTTGAGTGTATACTCGATTACATCCTTTAACCGCTCGAGAATGATGGTTGCCATTAGTTTTGGGAAAACAGACAAAACGGTGATACCACGCCAATTGTTGCGATTCTTAGGGTCACCTTTCTTTGGCTGCTTAGTAATCACACCATTCTTCCAGTCATTGGGATATCTTTCATTTTCTCAAATGATTTGTATCAACGGATGTAGAATACTAGCCGCTGTTACCGGATTGGCTTTCTGGAATGCAGCTGGTGCTCCATTAAGTCCAGCTGCTTTATTGCTTTTGAAGTGATTTATTGATGTTTAAATTTCCGATACAGAAGGGGGCTCGCTGTCAATACCCCTATAGGACCAGCGCAGCTCGTTAAGGTGGGGCACTTCAGACCTCTGCTACACGGAATCCTCAGTTAGCAGGGCACAAAAATGGTCCTTCCATCTGCGTAGCTGATTCTCAATTGATACCAAAAGTGTGTCATCCACATCTATTAGAGGATGATTGGGGTTGCTTTCCCAATAACAACTTTGGATATTTGGTACAATTCCCGGATATCTCCTCATATTTGGAGTTATGTGAAGTCAAAAATCTTCGCCGATAAGCCAGCTTTGATCTAGCAGTTGGATGCCAACATTACTCGCGTAATTAAGCAAGTACCGGTCGCAATGCTGGAAAAAGTGATCCAAAACTGAACCTTACAAATTGAGCATATACCGATATATGGCGTGGTCTTGGCAAACATTTGCAAACAAATTATTTTCAAAAACGAACAGTCAGAAAGTTACTTTCGGGTCATAATAATGAATTTGCCATCCAATTCCATTTTATGTTTTTTTTTTTTTTAAATAATAATTTAAAATTAATAAAAAACTTCTAAATGATTAATGTGTTATGTCGGTATATCATACCCTACTTACTATCGCCAAATTATTGGCAAGTATTGTTCTTGATTTTCATTCTTCTAAACTCTAAAGTCCGCTTGGTCAATACAAAAGAGTACATAAATACAACTCAAGATAGTCACAATATTTGGTATGGATGGGTTATAAGTTCAAATTAAGGATTTCTGTAAGTAAAATAAATATCAAATAAAAAGAAGTTTAAGTGAGCTCTACTCTATATATTGCGTTTCGCCCAAGTACGATAGTTGGGCTCATCAGTTAGAAGACTATCGTACCCTTCAAAGACTCAAATTGTGTTTAATGACTCATAAACTTATTTTATTATTTAAACAAAATGAACTGCGTAATGTTTTCGAGGTCTTTTGTTATTAAAATGCTAAAAAATATTTTGTTTGCTTTATTTTTAAGGTTAGATATTAATATTATGTTTGCGTTAGATATAAACAAATCTGTAAGCACTATACATTTCCCTTCAAAATTCATTTAAGTGTGTATTTTTCTAGATATCTATTTATTGATTATGGTTTTCAAGAAAATTAAGAATAATGTTCTTCTGTTTTATTGAATGAATTATGTAAGTTCAAATAAAGAAGTTTAAGTGACCTCTACTTCATATATTGGGTTTCGATTCGGTACGATAGGTGGGCTCATCAGTTAGATGACTATCGTACCCTTCTTTGGTCGATGATTACCGACTCATAAAGAAATTCACAGCATGAATATACTGTGAATTCTATTTATCCATAGGGGAGTTTATTTAAGTTTAGACACCTAGAAAACAAATGCCAGTACTCAGGCTTTCTATAATTACCCAACAAACAATTTTGCCCCAATAATCATCCAAAGAAGCTTCTCATAATCATTTCTTGCAATCATATAAAGCTTTATATAATAGTCCATTGGGTTAAAAAGGCGCATTTTTTAAGCTCCTAATGGACCTTTATGAAGTAAATTCAATTGCTCTGAAAAACACTTGGCACTTACTCAATCTAGAGGTCTTGCAGAAGAAGTTGGAAATATGAAAAAGAAATATTTCACAATTGATTTATTCTAATTTATTTATATTTTATTATTTACTTATTATTTATTTGCTGATATTTTATTTGAATGTTTTTGTCTGAAATGCAATCTTAGAATTTATTAGGTATTATTTAAGTTATAAAAATGAAAAGGTTCCTGTGGGATTCGAACCATGATCCTCTCGCACTGAAAGTCCACCACGCAAACCGCTCCCACATGCAATAATATATTGGCGATGAAAAAAAAAAACGTATGCACTTTATCCACAAACCACAATGCTAGTTTGTGGCTATGCTCTTTAGTATACCAGAAGTGGTTTGTGTTTTCACTAATATAGCAAAAATGGTTTGTGCCTGCTTGTATTGGTATGCTTAAGCATACCAATACAAGCAATATAAAATCGAAGTAACAGAAATTAACAAAGAGATTGTATAATAATTTTACAGGATGACTATGGAAGCGAAAGCTATGTCGTCATTTCATAAGAGCAATATAGAAAGAAACATTGGTATACCGCTTCTATCAAGCTGATGTAATTTGCACCAGAAAATATTTAAGGAATCAGTAATGCTCCCATATGGTATTTAATTCCCGTCAGAGGGGTAATAGGGGTGCTATAGAAACAAATAACATTTTAATGTCTGAAAGACGAAGCAATTTTTGTTAGTTGGGTGTAGGGTGTTTTGAAGAAAATTAAGAAAATTTAAAACAAATTCCCCTGAACAAATAGAATTCACAGTGTATTCTGTATTCATGCTGTGAATTTCTATATGAGTCGGTAAACATCGATCAAAATTTGCATCTAAGGGTACGATAGTCATCTAACTTTTGAGCCCAACTATCGTACTTGGGCAAAACGCAATATATGGAGTAGAGCTCACTCAAACTTCTTTTATTTGAACTTAATTCATTCTATAAAACAAAAGAACATTATTCTTAATTTTCTTCAAACCCATAATAAAGAAATATTTATAAAAAAAGTATAATTGAATTTTGAAAGGAAAAGTACAGTGCGTACAGATTTTTTTTGACAAAAAAAATTCTTTTAGATTTAAAAGATTTAAAGCAAACATAATATTTATATCTAACCTTAAAAATATACCAAATAAAATATTTTTTAACACTTAAATAATAAAAGACCTCGAAAACATTACGCAGTTCTTTTTTTTTTTAATAATAAAATAAATAAAAGAAGAAAATTCGAGAGGTAATTTTTCTTTGCCTTATCAAATATACAGTCTTTTCTACGAAAACGTTGTTTATTTATTTTCATTTGTTTTCCACTTGGTCCCCAAATGTATTATATTTCATATTATGTTTAATGGCACTCCGTATCCCGTTTGTCATCGATGTCCGATGTCCATGCACTGCCATTGTTTTCATATTATTAAAAGAGGAAAAAAATATCCATATACATACATAAAAACATATACGGTTTGTATCTACATACATACATTAAAAAAAAATGAGAAACTCTACAAAGCTCTGTATAATTCTCCATGCAAGCGATTTATTTTTATTTTTATTTTAATATTTTCCAGCTACTCAAGTATAAATTTGTCTGAAAGAATAATTACCCCCGGGTCATGTTTGAGCGCGCTATCTGCCATCTGCCATCTTATTTTATGGCCAATGAATTTTTGGCAATTTCACGCATCTTCCAACTTTATGACATTTTGATCCCTATCATAAATACAACTTGATTAATGTGTATCGAGCATCACATGAGATGTTGATGCGATGACATCTGATGATCCTATATCAACTGCCAGTCGTTCATTTATACACAAGCATTACATTATTCATACTATGTGTGTATGGTATACAAATTTACAAAAATATAACTCATGTTGAATTGATAGACAATATTTTCACCAACACGTGGTTTATAATATTTTATGACAACGTTCGTCCTTTCTCCAGGGATAATAATTAATCTTTTGTTTTTTTTTTTCTTGATGAGGGAAAAAAGTATAAACACGTAAATAATACCTGATTGGATCCTTCATAGATAATATTTCATTCGAAATATTAATGACTTTTCTTCCCTTTCCCAGCACACTCCCCCACCACACAAACACACACATCCACAACAGAAAATATAATATTTTAAGAAAGGATCTTAAAATTTTCTCCCCTTCGAGCTCGCCTACAATCATTCTTCTGGTGAACGTGAAATTAATTTTCTTGGCAATTTTCTTTAAATTCTCCTTTTTTTGTGTTTCTTATTTCACAAAATCCAATGTCGTCTATAATATTGGAACATAAGGTTTAGGATGATTGATTAGCCCGAGGCGGGAAGATTCTTCGAAAGTATTTCCCTCTCTCATTCTTATATTATTTTTTTCAGTCCTACTTTTATATACATTTTGATGACAAAATTTGGAAAAGAAATTGGCTTCAAAGTTGACAATCAGTCATCCTGCATTTTAGCTTCAGGCTTGTATTTTGCGCAAAGGCACGGGCGTAGTCAAAGGGTAATATAAATATTTGGTTCTGAGCTCTTTTTTGAAATTTTATTCAATAAATTTTGTTTTTGAGCAAATCAATAATTTGGGAACTCATTTTTATTTTATAGTAATAGTTTCAAAAATTTCATCTTTTAATTGGAAAACATTTATGAAAATAAGGGAAAAACAGGTAGCTATATCTACCTACCTTTATTTATGTTTACAAAAAAGTCTTAGTTTAAGTTTCAAGGGTAAAGATAAAGTGGGACATTTAGTTGTTAAAAAAAAAAAAAAAAAACTAAGGATTTCTCGAGATTCTAAGGCTTTTGAAAGATTCAAACTGAATTTTGAAGAAAAAGATAAGTACCTACTTTCAGGAATCGTTGCAAATTTTGTAAGAACAAAAAATTACCTCGCTTTGTTACTTACATACTTATCCGGCTCCCAATCAATAAAGGCTCGCAGCCTGAGAAAAGGCAACCCTCCATCCTCTATAATTCCGATCGCACTGCTTCCAGTCTTTTAGACCAAGCTTTCTGGCATACGCGATGGCTTGGTTTTTATACCCGTGGTTCGGTTTTCTTTGTTGTTTGTTCCCTTAAACATGGGGGCTGGGCTCCAATGACTCTCTTGGGTGAGCCAATGTTGTCGATATGTTTTTTGATAATCTGGACTTCATTCACATCTTGATACAGCGCAGAGTTCAACTTACTTACTTACTTAAGGTGGCGCTACAGTCCGGGGTGGACCAGGGCCTCAACCAACAAGCTTCTTCCAGCCGGCTCGGTTTCTAGCTAGCTGTCTCCAGTTTCGCACGCCAAGTTGGTTGAGGTCCTCTTCCACTTGCGTGCGCCACCTTTTACGCTGTCCACCTCTACTGCGTTGTCCCACGGGGTTGGATTCAAAGACTTTCCGGGCCGGAGCATTGGTGTCCATTCGCTCTAGATGACCCAGCCATCTCAGTCGTTGGCTTTTCACTTTTGTGGCTAGGTCGGTGTCGCTGTACAACCCATACAGTTCGTTGTTGTATCTTCTTCTCCATTCTATGCAAACGGGACCAAAAATCACCCGGAGAATTTTCCTCTCAAAACAGCCTAACGCGTTCTCATCCACTGTTAGCAGTGTCCATGCCTCTGCACCATACATCAGGACCGGGATGATAAGCGTCTTATACAGGGACAGTTTAGTTGCTCGAGAGAGGGCTTTGCTTCTCAATTGCCTTCTTAGCCCAAAGAAACAGCGATTGGCAAGAGAAATTCTTCGTTTGATCTCAGCGCTGGTGTCGTTCGCTGAGTTTATAGCGGATCCTAGGTAGACAAAGTCTCTGACTACCTCAAAATTATAGCTGTCTATAGTGACGTTCTGTCCGAGACGTCGGTGTTGGGTGTCCTTTCTTGTGGACAGCATATATTTTGTTTTGCTTTCATTCACCGTTAAACCCATCTTCTTGGCTTCCTTCTCAATGCTCACAAAAACACCACTGACATCACGCTTTGTTCGTCCGAAGCGCAGAGTTCAAGGTTGTATCTTAAACTTCTCCTCTATTCGCCCTCCTTGCACACAGAACCAAATATGCGTCGAACAATTTTTCTTTCGAAGGAGCCCAGTATCAGCCCTCCCTTTTTACTTGCGATTATAGGTAGGGGAAGTACGTCCAAAATGACATACTATAAAGTTTTTGAATTAAAAAAAAATTATTTAGACAATATATCGTAATGAAAAATATATTTATTCTTTTTTTTTAATCTTTTGGAAACATTTTACAATAATTTTAAAGTTTAAAAAACATACAAATAAAATACAAAAAATATTTTTTCTAAACTACACAAAAATTCTTTTCGTTCATACAGTATGGACAAAATACATACTTCATATGGGCAAAATGACATAGGATGTATTTTCTATTTCCATAGTTCTGGAAGGATTCAATGTGGTTAAAATTTATAAATTTTTTAGTTATAATTTGTTTCTTGGTACTTTTACCCTCAAATTTTGCCTTCGGGTTCATATAAGATACATAGTTCGCAAATGAATTCTTTGTGTTTTTTGACACGTAAGCCAAGGATTCACGAGCCCAATAGTTGCACATTATGCAGTGTTACCTATTTAATTGCTATTTTCATCTTTTCAATGCTCCAAGACTGACGATATGTTGACCTTTTATGATTCCGAGACATTTTTACTACTAAAATTTAAATATTGTTCCCTATAAATGTATGTCGTTTTGTCCATAGTTAAGGTATTTCATTTTTGCCCCTATCATAGCTATGACAAAATTGTATCAATAAATTGCACAATCCTCGAATAATATGGCTAGTGATAAGACTATTTTTCGAATTTTGTCATAAACTATAAATTAAATTAATAACAGTAAAAAAAAGGTATAATAACTACCAAAACGCGAAAAATAGTCAAGTCCAAAAGAAATATTATTTTATTCGTAAATAGTTTTTTTAATTTTTGTGACGAGACACGGCCGTCAAATGATTCATTATTTTGATAGGATTTCAAAAATCATCCAAAACCAACAAATAAAATTGCATTGGGTGCTTTAAGTGTAGCAGGTTTTAAGAAATGGCTCGTATGTCATATGTCATTTTGTACGTACTTCCCTCACTATAAAACAAATTTTGGATTCGTGCAAAAAAAAAAATTGAGATAACAATCAAACATGATATTACGATGATAGAGAACACCAAAAAAGTGGGTGGCACAATTCTGTCTGCTGTATGTTCATCTACAGTCTAAACGGCTCGAGCGATTTTCTTCAAACTTGGTACATAGTGGTTTTTGGTGATTCTGCCGACACGTTTTTTTCATTTTGTTTTTAGAACCAAAAATAACGGTACCTGCCATACAATTTTTTTTAGCAAACTTACATAATCGTATTTTTCTCAAAAACGGCTCGACAACTTTTCTTAGAAAAAAATCAGTAAATTTATTTTAGTAAAGGCTTTCTTTGGGTGGAAAACCATTGTTCAAAAGTGGTTATTAATGGTACCTCCCAAAGGAACATTTTTTAAATTTTTGATTTTCTTTAAAACGGTAAGACCGATTTCAATTATTTTTTTTATACAGAAGTTTCCAAAAAATATAAATAGTTTTGTGTACCAAAATTTTTGAAAAAGTAGTTTTTGGATATTTAAAAAATGTTTCAAAATTGTTTTTGGAAAATCAAATATTTCGAAAACGGCATTATCGATTTTCTTGGAACTCGATATTTAAGACACTTTTAGTTTTCTCTAAAATATTTAAAAAAAAAAAATTATACATTTATGAAAAAATAAAGGCACCTTCCATACAAAAGTTAAAAAACCGCAAAGGAAAATATTTTTTTGCTTACAAACGACTCCTACGATTTTGATTAAACTTTTTTCATATACTGAAATTAGTACGATCTACCATCAAAAATTATAAAATTTTACACATAGCAACTTTAAATAGTACCTGTCATAGAACGTTTTTTTTTATTTTGAGTTTTCTCGTTATCGGCTCAACCGATTTAGATGAATTTTTTTATATACATATTTCAGATAAGATTAAATAATATTGCATATCAAAATTTTCAAAAAAAAAGTTTTTGGATTTTTAAAAAAAGTTTTTTTTTTTAAATTCGATACCTCAAAAATGGGTTCACAATTTTTTTTCAAATTTTGTTTTTATATACACATAAATATATACTTTAGATTTGCATACCAAAACTTGTTCTTAAAAATGTTTTAAGAATTTTATATATAAAAAACTATTTTTTTTAAAAACCGCTCCAACGATTTTAAATTTTATTTCCCATACAATCATATTCAATCAAGAATTAAGATGGCATTCTTTTTTTTTCACCTCAAACTGTCAAAAGAGTTGTTTTAGCCAATTTAAATGTCGTATTTCATGCTTCTCTACATTTTTCTCTCATAATTTCCATGTTCTTATATACAATTTTCTTAAACCCGCAGCCTCTTGAACATAAGAGCAAGTACGTGCGACCCAGTCGTGCACTTTATTTCTTATAGCTCAAGGCTTGGTTCCAAAAAAAAGAATTGATGGCAGTATAAGAGTTTTATAGAGCGTGCACCTCGTCTTTGATGTGAGGAGTTAGAGCGCCAACCGAAGTTGCAAAGTAGACAAACTCCTGAACTATTTCGAAGTTCTTGCTATCAACAGTGACGTTTTTTATAACATACTAAAAGTCCCCAGCCCCAGGCCGCGAGCTATAGCCAGGAGGGGGGGTTAAAGGTCCCCTTTTGTAATTTTTCAGGAATATTTTAAAAACTAACAGCCTTATTCATAAACGCAGCATAGCTTGTGCATAGTGCTATGTACTCGTTATAATGCGTCTGAACGCAAAAACCTTATTCATAAAACTTATGCAACGTTACATAGACTCATTATAAGCTAAACGCGTTTGGAGGTTGAATAGTGGCAACATAAGGTATTATCATATGGTAGGTAGTATCAAATGTCACTAACACACACAAAAGTGAAATATTTAGATATATGCCCACATATATATCTATACCTATTCTTCCCAATAAAAACAACAAAACAGATTATTTTCTCAAAAAATTTAATTTTCTTTTATTTATGCACATAAATGCGTATCTAATATAAACAGTAACACAACGAAAACTGAATTATAATACAAAAACAAAAATAAAGAAACTAAAAACAATGCAACCGGTGGCGGCAGCGCAGCAGGAAAAATGGGAGTTGTTTTTTTTTATAAAATTTCACTGGAATATCAAATTATTGCTATGAGTTTTTATCGAAACTTTTATTTATTTTTGCTAAAAATGAGTAGCGACACAAGAACTTCAAAATTATAATTATAAATACATAAATTGAAAAGACCGAACTGGAAGCATTTTGATTTTATTGATTTTTCACAAACAGCTGATGTTTGTTTATGTGATGTGGAAGTAAAACGTAATAGATTTCCTCTTTTTGGTACTTTATTTGACACAAGCGTTGCATAACTAAAATGGATGGGGAAATTTTTTATGAATAAGGATTTATGTAACGTTACATAGTGGCTACATAAATCCTTATGCAGTGCATAACTATTCATCTGTTTAGCGCATTCTAATGAATAAGGCTGTAAGCGTTTGAGTGGAAAAGTGTACTCTACAAAATAAAAGAATAATACATTTCCTACAAAAAAGGTCTTAATCATATTTTCGGTAGGAGCAAGGTTAAGAAAGATACGGGGAGTAGAAAATTCAAAAAATTGAAAAACAATGTTATCGTCTTACAACATCAATGGTTTTTGATCAATTAACCCAGAAATTACCGGAAAAGTACGTATATATTGATTCATGGTCATTTCAGTGACGCCATGAGAGCAAGTTAAAGTGTACAGAAGCTGGTTTATTTTTATATGAGAAACACTGCATACTTGCATAAGATTTTTAAGAAGTTTGTTTTACTTTAAATATTAATGTGTCCAAGTTTCTTTTTTGTTACAAGGAATTCAGATGATCCTCTTTGGAAGCCTTAAAATAGCTAAAATTCAGCCAATAAATTTGGTGGGAGCTTACTCAAGTTGTTTTTGTTGTTTCTTTTCAAACCTTCTATTTTGGATGTGATGTGAAAAACTTAACAGCCCTTATTGCTAGTACTTACGTATATTATTTATGGGTATATGTTATTTTTCAAAGCCCCTTTCAAAATCAATTTAGTTTAAAATTTCAATTTTAGAAAATACAATCACCTTCCCAAAATATGTTATTCCCTACGGTAGTGCTTAAAAACTCATTCAATATTAAAATATTCTTCTTTTTTTTTTTTGTTGGCTCTTTTATTACTTTTTGTCATCTATCTTTTTATCTTTTCGTATTCTATTTGTCAACCTTCTTTTCAAGTTCTTAAGATATTTCAACTTTTTTTATTTTATTACAACTTGTAGCTTTATAAGTTGAAATATTTGACATTACATTTTGATGTGGTTTTTTGTGAGATGTAAAAGTGACAAAGGTTATTAAAAGCCTAGGGCACATGAATTCGTGCACAGAATTTTCAAATATTACTCTTTGAGTTATTTTAAGGAACATTTTTTTGATAAAACAAAATTTTAGAAATCGGTATCTGTGGAATGGTAATAATTTGCTTTAAGGTATATTGTTTTTTTCGATTATATATATACTTTCATCAGGCACTCCAGAATAATAGTGTTCTTTTTGATATTAATAATATTTCAATTTCTGTATTGGATGATTATTTGATATACATAGATTCAAATTGCTTTGTTTTCGAAAATCTTGAATTTGGCAATTTTGTAATAGCTTCCGAGGCCTAGGGTTGAAAAATAATACAATCTCTTGTGAATTAAAAAATCATTAATTGCATCAATCAAAAAACTACTTTCATTGAATTCTTCAATTTGAGAACCTTCAATTTGAAATTCTGCAATTACCATTAATTTCATATTGAAATTATCGCCATCATTTATTCGTTCATTCATTTTACAGCCGTCAATTGAATGCAATCATTTGGGAACTTATGCATTCATTTCTTTTGAATTTTTTTAATTCTTGTAAATTCTTTAACATTTTAATTCACATTTTTTTCCTTTACCTATTTCATTTATCACTCTCTTAGTCAAAGGTGAATTTGAGAGTTATACGTATTAAGCTCATATTTTACGGTCTCAACTTAATACTTACAACTCTCAATTTCTCGTTTGAATTAAAAGGCAATCAACGATTAAGGTAATTGAAAAAAGCAAATATGAACTTAAAGATTGTTAGAGAATTCATAAAAGAATTAGGGTCAGTTATAAATCAAAAGAAAATTAATGCAAATAATGCAAAATGCAACGAATAAATTAATTCTCAAGTGATTGCATTCAATTCATTGCCGTAAATTGAATCGACCAAAAAATTACTGCAATAATTTCTATATAAAATGAATGGTGATTGCAAAGATTAAGTCACAGTCTCAAAATGAAGTCAATGAATGAAATCCTTTAATTGGGTTCATAAAAGTTGTTTTACTTTCAAATTTGGAAAACAAAACTAAACAAAGCTACGACACAAGACACGACGACGCACAGTAGGATGAGAAGTGATTCTAGCGCGCCAAAAGTGGTATAAAAAATGGTCTCCAAAATGTGTAATTTTTTCTGGGAATGTTGTCAATACCTGGGCGTGAAATAATCGAGAGCTAGTTTTTGTAAAACGTCTTGCACTTTTTTTTTATTCCTCGTTTCTTAGAAGGTTATGAATAATCGTAATTATGAAGTCAAATTACTGCCTTTTTTAAAATGTCGATATTGATCCTATTTAAGAATGGATATCTGCTAGATTTTTTTTCTTGTTTACCAATAGTGTCATTATTATAAACAATCAATTCCAATAAAATTAATTCACTGGTTGTTTGTTATTTAAATCATTTTATTTAAACAATTTTTATATCATTTTTTTTTTTGTGTATAGTCTGCCAAAAATCCGGAACGTCATGGAACCTCTTACCTATACTTCCATTAGCTAGTCCAATATGTATACTTATCTACACTCCTATAAAAATCGCTACCAACTAACAATTTTATTTAACTTTTAATGGGAGATAACGTTAGCCACGAAAGTCAAACTGCTCTCTCTGGTGACTCAAGGTCGGTAATGTATTCCGTTATAATAAGTTGTCGCGAGTGTTTTCTGCGCTTTTTGGGTTGTTTTATTTAATAAACACTCAAATTTAGTTAAAAATAATACATATTAATTAAATAATTAAATTTTATCCACCGGATTATCGGTTATTAAAAAAAAAACTATAAATCCTATTAAAGTGTGAAAGAATACGTGCAGAAAAGAAAAGACATTCAAACTGTTGCTGTTGTTTTTTTAATATTTGTTTGTCTATTTCAATTAATTTTTTTTAGAAAATTGCCCCTCCCACCAAAACGGGGGGAAACAGACCCCCCACTTCATACAATTTTTTTAGAACCGCCTAAGAATCATTTCTCAAATAATCCTGCATTAAGGGACACCCTTTTTCCGAACACTGATAGAATTTCCTTTTTGCCACTTTCTTGTCCCTAATTTTTGACACCACCCTGGAAAAATATTAAAAACGGCTGCAACGACCTCAAAACTATAAAAGCTCATCAAAATTAGGTCTTTATTCCATATAATTACCCCAAGAATACTTTTGGCGCGCTAGGATCGCTACTCATCCCACTGTGCGACGCAACCGATCAACAAGTCCTAAAAAATAGGAAACCGAAAATGAAGCGAAGATGGACAGTCAAAGTAGATACAGTTAGGCGAGTTCAACAAATTGAAGAATTGCAACGAGCAGCGACAATAAAAGTGCTTCTACCACGACTATGCCCAGCAAGAGGGTGGGTTCAGGAAATAATTTTATTTAAAATTATTTTATATAAAAAAGAAATGATAGTTAAAAAACAAAACCAGCTTACCACAGGGGCAAAGCTGAAAAGCAAGATGGGCGCCAATAATTTTTTTAAATAAGGAAATTACAAACCTTTGGAGCGGAACCGACGGTGAAAGAATCTTGAAATTTAAAGGTGTTTATTAAATAATTGCTTGGGAAGCCTTGCAATTGAGAATGGCTAAGACCTAAGATCTTTTAAACACAGGAAACAAAAGAAGATGAAGGCAAACAAGATGGACCGTTAACACTTGGTCCCGAAAGAACAAAAGGTTTATAAAACAGGTCACGAGTTCCGCTTTAACGGCTTATTACGATAGCAAAACCCAAACGAAAATCTATGACGATTTTTCGTCTTTTAAAACCTAATCGATGCGAAAAATACACAATTAAAGAGAAAACCTCCTTTTAATATAAATTTCTATAGCACTATGATTAGCTTCTTTTTTCTCCCAACTTTTTCCTTCTTAGAAATCCCCAAATTCCTGACTTAGCTTTTCACCAAATCCCACTTCTTTTTAGTCAAGTTCTTCTGCCTGAACTTATAAATACTCTCAAAATTCAAATTCAACGTACATAATAAAAATTTTTTTCTAACACTCTTTCAAAACTTTCGATTCTTCAAACTTCTGAACCTCTGGTTCGTTCTATCCACGGGTAAGAAGCTTTGGCATTGCCTGGATGACCTCTTCTTTTTTTCAATGTCCAATGCTTTAAATTTCAATCAATCAATTTTTCAATCAATTTTTGTTTTATTGAACATTTCTATTTACAATTGGCTTAAAAGATAATTTATAACTATAAGATACATTGACAAATAATAAGATTTTGTTGACACATAAGGGGCCTAACGCTATACATTGATTCAATATAAAATACAAATTAGATTTATAATATATGTAAAAACTTAACATAAAAGTCGGCTTGGCTTTGTCGTCCTCGGGTTGTTCAATCCCGGTTGTCCAGTGGCGGTATATTTATTTAGGGTGGGGGTAGAGCTGGTGCTTAGCCACGATAATGTGCCGACCCTGGGTCAGATGTCCAATGCTTTCGGACAATCAGTGACCATGGTCTTCGGTCGCGTCACCATTCACCAATACTCAGCAGAATTGCGTGAGTGAGCAAACGCAGTTGAGACCAAGGGGCCTTTCTTAATCGCACTTTAGCCCCCAGCTTTATGCACTTGCACAGTCATCACCATTCGCCGAACTCTAGTATTTTTCCCCTGCTGAAAACAATATAGTGGAAATCGATGTATTGCCAGAAACAATTATTATTTTTAGTTGTAGAGGTAGGGTTGGCAATTTTTCTTCACTTAAGGAATCTACTCCCTCTACTTCTATGGGATTTTACGCAGATTGGGTGGATGGGGATTCCTAGTTCACATTCCACCTTTTTCAAAAAGAATTCAAATAACGAAATAGGTTTCTTCTCGCAGCCATCATCCTCAGCATTCGGGGACCAAATGTCACCCGTACCCATCTGTCAAATTTGGAACTTGCACCCATGCTCTGTAACTATCGCATCGATAAAATTCGTCGAGAAACGATGGAAACTGAAACAAATTGTATGAGTTTTGTTTCATTTTTCAACGTTTCTCGACGAATTTTATCGAAGCGATAGTTACAGAACATGGGTCTTGGATTCGTGGACAAACTGTCACTTACGCTTAAGAATAAAACAGACTGTCCATCTAACAATGAATGGAACACATCCACTTTTGGTGTTAAATTTGACGAAACACCTGAAAAGAAGATTGTAAAGAAAAGAAAGTAAGGATAGGGAAGCAGAAAGAATAGTTTTTGCTGAGGGTAATTTTACTGTAACAAATTTTGCATTCACAAAAGATTGCATTCTTTTACAACCCCAGGCCCAGGCATGAGAAATAACCAGAGTGGGTCCCATTCAGCCTCTTCTTTTTGTTTTTTTTTAATTTAATTGCTATCTGCTCATTTAAAAATATGTAGGCACAACTATTTTTTTATCAAAATGTTCCCGTAAAAATATTTGAAAAGTTTTATAAACAAAAAACTATTTTTTTTAATAAACCGCTGCGAGATTTAATGAAGATTTTGTGCCCATAGATTTATCTAATAGGCTCTTATTATAATAAACATAATTTAATATTTAACAGGGAAGCTATATAAATAAACCTATGCTATATGAATATTTATTTTTCCACCATTTAAAAAAATATTAAAAATGGCACCTCAATTCACTGCATTTTTTAATTTTTCCAGGTGACAAAACAACAATAGATCTATTGACTAAAATAATTTTTCTTTCGCCCAAGGATATAAAGGTAAGCACGAACAAAACCATTATTACTTTAAAAATTATCCATAACCAAGTCATATAAAAAAAATCCCAAAATTCAAAAGAGAAAATCCTCAATTCAGACACGTCAGTCTTTTTTTTTCATTTCAAGATACAAAATTTTTAATTTCGTAAGTAGAACTGTTTGCATCACAGATTTTGCCACATAATACATGAGATTATGGTTCTGGTTCCACACCATATTCTATCCACACAAATCTTTCTCATAGTACCTACATACATTTATGTATATAGAGACACCTCATTCGCGTAGATTAAACACCTCTCAAATTTCCAAAGACCCAAAACCCAAACCTCCTCCTTCCGACTTGAACTATATCTATGTACAATCTCATGTTATTCTGCGCATCTGATATTCAAAATGCAAATACAGACGTTGAACTCGGTCTTCTTCAATCATTTAATGGAATTTTGAGACGAGATGTCGACGACTATGACTATAGGGAAGAAGCAGGGGTATAGAGGGACTGTGATGTTGGGGATGGTGATAATATTAACATTGAAGTTGACCTGGTTTGTTCTTGAGATGAGAGAGGAAATGGTGGAACATTTCATTTTGTTTGCCTTGGCGAACAGTGTTTGTTTTTTTTGTATTCTTTCTGTTTTTTTATGAAAACCAAACGAATTTGTAATTAAATTTTGAAATTAAAATTTAAAAGGTCAACACAGTCATCAGGGAAAATGGACAAAGGACTAGCAAAAGCATACATAAAAAACATAATTCCATATTCTAACCTTAATTTCAATATTTTAGTCCTTTTTTTTGGAATCAATTTTCATGGGATCTATTACCAACAGTAAACAAAAAAATACCCAATGAAATGTCTGAAATTGTGGTTTTTAAAAATAGATTTTTGATCTGTGCCAAGAGAATAAAGTCGAAAATAGAGCATGACCTTCTAATTTATTCATTACAATCCTTATGCCACTCAAAGTTAGCACGTGCAAGGCTAAAGGACGAAGAAAATACAATACATATTTATATGTATAAGTAACAGCTAGGTATGTATCCTTCTTATGTATGTACAGCGGAGGTATTCTTCACAACACCACCTAGACAACATCTTATATGTACCAAAGCTTATTTAATATTCTCTGAGAAAGTCTGCATTAAGACGTTCAAAAGAGGATTTGTGGTTAAGGTTTGAAAAAAAGTTTAAGATGATGGTTTTCGATACACATCTGCAGTTCATCGTGTTTTGATGTTGTCTGACGAATAACTAATAAATTTAACAGTGCTCACGGTATCTATACATGTAGGCGTGTTTTTTACTAAGTGCTGACTTAAAAAAAGTATGTGGTGGGATTTATTTTCACAAATCACAAACTTAATTACAAACTAAATTTTCAAAATTGCTTAAAAACTCATATACAAAACTTAAAAAAACTTAAACTTAAACTTAAAAAAAACCAAGACAACTTTAACTTAAAATTTAAAAAATGCCTAACTGACCAAAAGTCTTCTGTTTCGAAAATCTAAATAAAAAATAAATTTGGTGGCGCAACAGCTCGAGGAAGGCCAGGGCCTAGCCTAGTTACTTACAAGTTACAACTCTCAACCATTCCTGAGAGCGTGTTTTTGGCAGGAATGGAGGGTACCTAAAATCTTTTTACCGAGTCCGAACGGCTAGATGAGAAGCACTTTTCATGATAACAAAAATACTCTTGGAAGATTTGTCAGTTCCTCGCAAGAGTACCTCGGAAAAAAACATTTGTTTTTAGGTGGTAGCGGCTGGGAATCAAACCCATACCTTTGGCATGACAGTCCAACGTACCAACCATTGTGCCAAGAGGTATGTAGGAACCTCATGTCGAAAATCTCAACCGAATCCAAATCGAGTTTTGTATCTATTTAATTGTGTTGTGTTTTTCCTTATGGGGTGGCAATATCGTACACAAATGTCTGAAGGCAAAACACTAGAAATTGCAGGATTACGGAATGAGTGGTTATTCTTTATTTAATTTAGATAGATTTTTTTTCTGGAGTGTGGCCTTCAGGTAAATAATTTTTGTATCCATCGTGAATTCAGGGATTAGGAAACATTTAATTAAAAAAGAGTTATTTGGTATTCACTTATCTTATTTACAAAAAAAAAACGAACAATTATTTAATTAATGTGCTGTCGAAAGCAGGTTTCTAGTAAATTGTTGTTTGTTTTCTTATCCGCCAAAGAAATGAATCTCGTCCTAAGAAAATGATAAGAGTTTGATGAAATGATTTTAAACTATAGAATGCAAAATTTTGCCTCCACTAAAAATCACAGGAAAATCGGCTGATAGAAAAGTCCAACTATGCAGGTCATTAGAATGAATTATTGTTCACCAAAACAAAGCTGATTTTTGGTGGGGAGCTTTGTTTTGACGTCTTAAGAGTTACCTTAAAAGTTCCCGAAAGGAGAATAGACACAAATGTATATGGGAGCTGGGTGCACCTACTCAACACAAATGTGTCATACGTAGTTGAAAAAATTGTTACTTACTTAGGTTCGCAGACCTGTAACGTCCGTGAGGTTATCCTTGCGGGGCATAAGGCCCCCACTACTCCTACGCGCCAACGTGTACGTTTTCTGGAGATGTACCTTAGCTCTCTCTGCAACTCTTCCCCAGTTGTGCTAATTCGTCTTCTACCGTTCTTTGCCTTCTTTCTTTGAATCGCTTGACTCGAAATGCACTCGTGACCTTTTTTAAGCAAGATGTTAAGTAGACAACTATTCACGAAAGCTTACAGCTTTCTTAAGACAGCGGTTGTTACTTTCCAAGTGCTGCACCCATAAAGAAGCACGAATTCAACATATCTTCTTCAGTCCCGCCATAAGTAGGGACAATACTCCCAAGATATTGAAAACTCTCTACCATCTCTACTGGTAGTCTAGCAATATCTACTTGGGTAGATGCAATATCTGGTAGTCTAGCAATATCTACTTGGGTAGATGAGGAAGTTGATCTTAAGCCCAACGGTTTCAGCTTTTCTCTCCATCCTTGTTGTCATTTGATGAAGAATTGAAGATCCATGATGTTATGCGAGAGTAAATAAACGTCGTCCACGTAGTCCATCCAGATGTTTCAGGTATATAATTGCGGATTAGAACAAAAGCAGTGCTGTATATAAGTCTCTTTTTTTCTTATGTTTATTTATTTTTCATTTAAAGCCTGTCTCTTTTCCTCTATATTCCTAACATTGCTGACAAACCGCTGAATTCATTCACAATGGTAAATAGCCCTCTGCCGTTCAGAGTGAAAACCTGTATCTGGGTTATTGAAATTAACCTCGATGGAAACCTGGATCCCATGTTGTTTTTGTAATAGGTACTTGTTAAAAGATAACCTCGACCTCCCAGACCCGGAGATAATAAAACGCAGCTACTATCAAACGCCTTTTCAAAGTCGATGAACAGCAGGTGACGTGATCAATGTTCAATGAACTGTTCGATGATGATCCAAAAGATGTTGATGTAGTCCACACAGGAAGATCCAGCATAGACTCTTGCTTGTTTGGCGTCAAGCGTGTCATAGAGGAGGTCTTTTATTCGATCCAGGATGATTTGTTTGTATTACCTTGGCTACAGCAGGCAGCACGCAAATTCCTCTCTCTCTCAATGAGTGGTGCAGGAGCTCACTCGATGATGTTGGTGCTGCTCGTAAGATCAGAGCGGGAATACCGTCAAGTCCAAAAGCTTTGTTGTTCTTCTGTGCTCTGATTGCGGTTAAGATTTCTTGTCTACTGGGGTATACTGTGCGTATTCGGGAATTTGTTGGTACAGTCCGGTCACTGTGTGTTGGTTGACTTCACTGGTGCAAACGCGGCTAATAACCAACAGAAGTGTTTCTTAAGACTTTGAGCTGGTCCTCATCTGAAACTAGCAGTGTCTGTAGATGGTGCTACTGTCACACCTCTTCTGCTTCTGTTGTAAATGCGTTAAAATAGTTATGCGTATCACGTAAATCGCTACGGTAAACTTCTCTCATCTTTATGGTGCTGGATTAGCTGAAAGGCGAGCTTTGATCTGTTTTTTCTTCGATCCTAGTCCAAGTTTCTTCGGAAAGTCAGGCACTGTGTTTTTTCTGCGACCGACCGACTATTCTTTCAGCACCGTATATAAAAACATTTTCGACAGTTTACCAATGTTTTTCAATGGAAGTGGGTTCCCTGCTACTGATTGTTCTCAATTCTTGTGAAGGGTGGTCTCCTATTTGTTGGCAGACTGTGGGATCCTTAAGTCTATTGGTATTGAACTTGAGCACTCGGGTGTTTTCTTGGGAAATCCGAAATGCAGCTGTATGTTATCTTACGGCAGCAACGATCAGATGGTGATCCTGGACCATTCCCATAGGTGTACCTCTTCTGTTTTTAACGTACTGGCGAGTGCAAGATTGCTAATTAGTCGAAGAACTCTACTCTCTTTTTAGCACAAAATTAATTAAACGAACCATTTATTGTGTTTTTTTGTAGGTATATAAATATTTTAGTTGTTTGTTTTATTACAGCAGGGCTGCAGGTTTATTTCTTACATTTGTATTTCCTTTAATTTATTGAATTTGTGCAACTGTCAATATTTTTCCGCTTCGTTTCCGTAAGAATTTCATTGTCTTGTTGGAGACCAACTAAACATTTCGTGGTTCGAAACGTACGAAAGGTGGTTCTAAAAATTCTTATAAGACGGTTGCACAAAACGATGTTTTAACCCAGAAAGGATGTTCAATCCTGTTTGACAAACCACGAGGCCAACCGAGAATTTTGCGTTCGAAGAAACAAATTTTGAAACTGATAGAAATGGACTGAAGAAACAATAGCACTGAGTTCGCCTTTCGTTCCAGTTTTATTCTTTAGGGTCTCAGTACGATGATATTGTCAATTCGTTGTGCGTTTAAATTCGATTTTATAATAATGAAATAAAATTTTGACTTGCAAAATAATTAATCCTTGTTATGTTGAGGAAATCATATCATAATATTTAAGATTTGAAGTCTGATGAATTCCTAATAAAGCTAATAACTTTTCGTCATGTCATCTTTGTATAAGGTCGAGACAGTTAGATACTGAACCTATTTTTAACAGCTTTTTAAAAGTGAGGAACGACGAAAAATAAATTCCATTCAAAGGACTGTTTTGCAATTTCATCGTTTGGTTTCCTCAGTGTGTGACCAATCCAACGCCATTTACGCTTTCTTATGTCAATGTCCAGCCACTCTTGACTTGTCCTGCGCCACAATATTCCTCGTTTGATATTATTTGTGGCCAGCGAATCTTTAGGATGTGGCGAAGACAGCGATTCACAAAAGACTGCAATTTCCTCGAAATGGTAGACGTGACTTTCCAGGTTTCGCAATATAACAGCACGGATTTGACATTGGATTCGAAAAATCTCAACTTAGTGCGTAAGGAGATTTGAATGGACTTCCAATTTGCGGACAGAGTACCGAAGGCAGCACGGGCTTTATTTATTCTATACTCTTAACACCCAGATCAGTACCACCGTTTGCAGAAACTATACTGCCAAGCCAAAGTAGTTAAACTGGTCGACTTCTTCCACTGGCGTCTCCTGTAGAATAAAACGCTGCTGTGTGGAGCGGCGTGTGAGCATTATATTTTTGTCTTTTTACTGTTTATTCTTAGACCATTCGACTCTCCCTTCACTTGCAGTGCTTAGCACATCCCGTTTAGCCTACTGATATTATTTTCCAGTAGACATATGTCATCGGCATAGCCTAAATGACTGAGCCTTTCACACGGTCTCCATTGAATGCCTTGTCACTCAGCTGTACCAACACTGGCCGTCAATAGGTACGTCGTCCATCGCCAGCAGGGAGAGAATTGGCAATAGAACATCCCCTTGTTCCACACCTTGTTGCACTACAAAGGGATGGATAGCTGCCCATTGTGTAAAACAAAGCACCTTGCATTGTTGTAAGACTCTTGATTAATAGCAACAATTTTTGGCGGAATTCTTCTACCAAGCAACGATCTCATATACTTTCTCGGTTAACTCGATCGCAGGCCTTCTCAAAATCCACGAACATGAGGTAAAGCGGTGATTGAAATTCCATCGAATGCTCGAGGACGATACGCAGGGTGTTGATATGGTCGACACACGATTGACCACTGAGGAAGCGAGCTTGATGCCTCTTGAGTGTAGACTCGATTCTATCCTTTATTCGCTCGATAATGATGGTTGCCATAATTAGTTTTGGGAAAACGGATAAAACGGTGATACCACGCCAATTGTTGCAATTCTTTAGGTCACCTTTCTTTGGCAACTCAAAAATCACACCATCCTTCCAGTCCCTGGGATAGTTTTCGACTTCCCAAATGCTTTGTGTCAACGGATGTAAAATACAAGTCGCTGTTACGGGATCGGCTTTCAGGAATTCAGCTGGTATTCTATCAAGTCCAGCTGCCTAGAGGAGATTTATTGATGTTTGGATTTCCGATTCTGACGGGGGTTCGATGTCAATTCCCCTATAGGACCTGCGCATCTCGTTTAGTTGGGGCACTTCAGCACTATGCTCAACTGAATCCTCATAAAGCAGGGCACAAAAATGGTCCTTCCATCTGCTTAGCTGATCCTCAATTTATACAAAAGTGTGCCATCCACATCCATTACAGGATGATTGGTGTTGATTTTTTTTTTCCAATAACATATTTGGTATAATTCCTGGATATCTCCTCTTTTTGCAGCGTTTTCCGTTTATCTGCGAGTCCATCAAACCCACCCTCTTGTCACGTTTCACACAGCGAGTTATAACTTTAGTGCCACCATCGTACCTATTTTATCGCCAATACTCCACTCCTAAGATTTCTTTAGGCTTCTTACAGCATTCATTCCCCGGATATATTTTTAGAATTATTTGTAGGTAATTTAGTTAATCTTATATTTCTATTGCTAGAGAGATCTCCTCGTTTAAAGTAACAGTGCCGCACTTCTTATTCACTGTTGTAATCAATCCGAATTTTTGGCCTGATCATGTTTTTATTCGAGAATTTGAATACCGATCTCGCAAGCCTCAAAAATCTGTGAAATTAAATCAACCTATAGCAGTCGAGTCCATTCATGCAAAAAACGATTAAAATCTAAAAATACTTTAAACATATTCTATCATAATACTAGTGGCATGAAATCTAAACTTAAAAATTTATATAATAAATCTTTGTGCATCGATTATGATGTTATTGTTTTATCTGAAACGTGGCTCAATGAATCTGTTTTTGACAATGAAATTTTGTGTAATGATTTTAATATATACCGCTGTGATAGAAATGTGATAAACAGTAACTCTTCCGTTGGAGGTGGTGTCCTAATTGCCATTCGTTCATCTTTCCAATCTAAAAGTGTAGCTCTTTTAAATGTCGCGTCGATTGAATTTGTATGTGTTGAAGCAATCATAATGGAACGTCAGTTTTTGTTTACATGTTCGTACATTCCTCCACTTTCTACAAAAAATATTTATAATCAACATGCCGATGCGATATCTCTTGCAACTAAACAGTTTCCTTTTGCAAACTGTTTCATTCTTGGAGACTATAACCTATCCAGAGTTAATTGGATGTCTGATCCTGATGGAGGATCCTTCTTGTCACCACTTTTTCCTGTGGACTTAAGAGAAATTTCCTTGGATACAGAATCTTACTTCACTGATGAATGTGCTAATATTGGACTGTATCAAACTAATTATGTTCTCCATTCAAATGGAAAAATTTTGGATTTGGTATTTACAGATGTGCCGGAATTTACATCAATATCTGCAGCTGATAACTTTTTATTTGAAAATTCTGTTTATCACTCTGCTATTGACATTAAATTTTATATCGATCGGTTTTCAAAATCTTCCTTTCATAGTGAAAGAATACCAGATTTCCGCAAAATTGATGACATCCGATTTAAAAACCTTCTTCAGGGCTATAACTGGAAAAATATTTGCGAGGAGAATAATGTGGAACGCAGTTGTAATTTATTTTACTATGAACTAAAAAACTTGCTGTCTTTGTGTGTTCCTTTGAAAAAAACTTTTGCTGAGACTTGCAGCCCAAAATGGTTTACAAAAGAAATTAAAAAATTAAAAAATACTAAAACTAAACTTTATAGGTGCTATTTAGCATCCAAATCAGTTGTCGACTACACTAAATACTCTTCTGTTAGGAGAGAGCTTCATGCTAAAACAAATGCCAGGTATCAACTGTACTTAAATAATGTGAAGAGTGAAATTCGTGTTAATTCTAAAAAATGTTGGGACTTTGTTAATGTAAAAAGAAAGACAAATACTTTTCCAGCTGTGATGACCTATAAGGATTGTTCTTCTAATGATACTGCTTCCATCTGTGATATGTTTTCAAAATTCTTCCAAAGCGTATATAAGAAACCTAATATCTGTGATAATAACTGTGATAACACCTGTGATAACACCTGCGATAACATCTGTGATAAAAACTGTGATAATAGTTATTTAAAAACTATATCTAACTTTTTCCAACTTGATGTTGCTAAACCAATAATTGACGAAAATGAAATCAAAGCCCATGTGTCCAGGCTAAGTGATTCTACATCCTATGGACCTGATGAAATACCATCCTTCATTGTCAAACGTTATATTTCTGTCCTAGCAAGTCCTTTGTGTTATCTTTTTAATTTATCAATTCAAACGGGTGTTTTTCCAAACGTTTGGAAGTCCTCATTTATTTCACCACTATTTAAAAACGGAAACAAGTGCAATATATCCAACTATAGAGGCATTGCTAAGTTATCATGTATACCGAAATTGTTCGAAAAAATTATTCTTGAAGCCATTGAAAAAAGATACAAAAACGTTATTTCGCCACATCAACATGGATTTATGAAGGGTAAATTTACCGCAACCAACTTGATGGAGTTTTGCTCGGATGTCATTGTGAAAAACCAAAATGGATTTCAAACAGACGTCGCATACTTGGATTTTTCAAAAGCGTTTGACCGCGTAGATCATGCTTTACTTTTAAAAAAGCTAACGACCATTGGGCTCCCTAAATGGTTTCTAGTTTGGTTGGAGTCATACTTATGTTGCAGATCACAGTTTGTCTATTTTAAAAACAAAACATCAAAAAAGATAATTGTGTATTCCGGTGTTCCTCAAGGAAGCCATTTAGGTCCCTTTCTATTGTTTATAAATGACTTACATAGGCAATCAAATATTCTAATCTTCTTTTATTCGCTGATGACGCTTAGCTTCGCTTATCTTACAAAAACAATGATGACTATAAACTGCTGCAAATGGATTTGAATAGTGTTTCCCATTGGTGTAGTGTCAATGATATGGAACTTAATGTATCAAAGTGCAAGTGTATGTCTTTTTCACGCAAACTTGTGCCCTTCTTCAATGTCTATTTTCTGCGTTGTCAACCACTTGAAAGAGTTGATAGTTTTTGTGATCTTGGCGTTATAATGGACCCAAAATTAGACTTTAACAAACATATTGATCACATTATTAATAAAGCCAAATGCATGTTAGGATTTGTTTGTCGGTTTTCAAAAGAATTTCGAGACCCATACATTTTAAAAACTTTATACTGCTCTCTTGTGCGATCGAAAATCGAATACTGTTGCAGCATGCAGCGTTTGGAGTCCGAGTTATCAAACTAATATAAATAGATTGGAATCTGTGCAAAAACGATTTCTCATTTATGCGCTTCGCCATCTTCCGTGGAACGTAAACACTCATCTACCACCATACAACCAGCGCCTAGCCTTAATTAATTTGCCGTCACTGACTCATCGAAGAACAGTGTCTAAAATATTATTTGTGTATGATGTTTTGATTGGAGCAATCGATTCTGAATATCTTTTAGCACAACTCCACCTAAATACTTACTCACGATCCTTAAGATCTGTAGATTTTTTAAGTCAAAGATTTAATAGAACGAACTATGGAATTCATGAACCTTTGTTTGCTGCATGTTCAGCTTTTAATAAATATATTAATATAATCGATTTTAATGTTTCAAAATATTGTTTAAAAAAAGAACTTTATAGATCTCTTCAATCTCAAAGCTAATAATTTGTAAATTTGTAGCTAAATAAATAAATAAATTTCTATGACCTTCCCAAATAATAATTTATTAAAAGCAAAAATCAATCTTTTTAGTTTTGAAAACAAATTTCATCAACATCATCACCCAATTTAAAATATAACTACTATTAATTCCTTTATGGCAATCAACAACAACTAATACGAAGAAAAAATAACACTATACCCTTCATCATTTCCTCAAAACAAACCCCCATTAAAGAACATGACATTGTCCCATGATACTTTCTACATACTTCTTTAACTAAAGTGTAATAAAATTCAATTTCGTCCTGCAATTTTTTTTTTCGTTCGCCGTAAATCTTCTCTTTTTCTCTATGCTTTCTGATAAAAATCACAACCCCCTCAATTTAATTACTTCCTCGCTTGTTGAAAAATATATAAAAAAAAGCGAAGAATAAAAATTCAAACGACTTTAACGCTGTTGCAACATAGAAAAGTAATTTCCCCCATTTCGCCCATTAAATGTATTCCCTTACGATCGAAAGTTATGTAGGTACCTATATCCGCCCAACCTTCTCCCTTTCTGTTTCTATTAAAAACATCCTATTTCCGATATCAAGCTTATATCTATACGCATAGAGGTATTGCTGTATATACAAAATATGTATATCCCATCAACCAATTTTATGTTATAAAAATTCATGGAATTTTCTTCTTTTCTCTGAATAAAATAAAAATCCCTAAAAAAAATACGCAAGAAAAAAAAACAATTTTTTCGTCGCCATCCTGTCTTCTGTTTGTAGCTTGACTTGGACTACTGGTACTGGTATACGACGACGAGCGACGCCATTTTGTGGTAATTGTCGGGGTGGCAATAAAAATTGAAACAAAACAAAAGAACATTAGCGTAAAATGCAAAACAGGAAGGAAAAAAAAAAACAAACGAAAAGCCCGAAAAGAAAAGAAAAATAGGAAAAAACAAACTCTTCCTGCCCGCACTTGCAAAATAAACAGCACGAAAAGACCGGAATGAGGACCAGCTGAGAAAGAAGGCACAAATAAAACTGTAGCAATATTCCTTTTTCAATCGCCACTGGCAACTACTGGCTCTTACATTTTATTTTGTCCAAAAGAAGGACAAAAAGGATATACACACTTTCATAAAACCTACCACATCAAGGAGCACCCAAAGGAAATGCCATTAAAAAGTTCGTACAAAAATTTGCGCTCAGTTGTTTTAGAGGGAGTAGTTATAATAAAATTCTAAAAAACACTACGACTATACACATTCTCACCTCGTATCTTCCGTACACCCCCTAAGGGCTGAAAGTCAGTTTTGAGTATAGAAAATCTGTTACATGCACTTGCAACATAAAACTTTTACACTTTTCTCATGCCACGATCCTGATAGGTGGTCCCTACTAAGGAGTAGGAGCATTTAAGCCGTAAAAGACGTGGGAGATCAATTAGGTTAATTGTAAAGCTGGTAGCGGTTTTTATAATATTCTAACTTCAAAACTAATCACAAAGTGATTACACAGCAGTTGGGTACTTTTGATAAGGCGAGATAGATAAAATTCATATGGTCCTAGCTCCTATAGAGGAGTGTTAGTGCATCATGATATTTTTTTTTGTATCCTTACAGGACAGGAAGGGCAGAGCTTTTAATTATAAATATTTTTTTTTTCAAACATACACATTTTTTTGTTCTATTGTATACGAAAAGCGAACGTCTTTGTGGGACTTATTGTGTCCGGAATTGGATTCCTTGTGAATTCGAAGACAAAAACAGAGAGAAAAGTGTTACGGAGGAGGCTTTAGGAATACCTAAAACTTTTGCCTCTTGTTTCGCTTTGTGTCGTCATCGTCGTCGTTGTCATTGTCGTAGTCATACTCGTTGTCGAAATGAGAGTGGAAAAAGTTAGTTTAACGATAAAGTAGGAATTTAACTTTTTTATTTTCTTCTTCTTCTTCTTGTTTTCCTCATAGTCAAGGATGCTAAAAGAATACCATTGAATCCAATGAAAAATTCTCTTTTTCCTTCCTATTTTTCTATATGTATATAAATACAAAGTATCTACCAATGTACCTATATATCGCATTATTTTCATCAACAACGTCCTTTGACCGAAGAAGAAGTTTATAAATAAGAAACGAAAGTGGAGATATATGTTGGTCTGAGTATACGATGAACTTTTTCTGGCTGATCCGCTTTAAGCCAATACTAAGATGGGCATTATTGCAAAAGGTGCAAAATGCCAAGTTTGCAGCTTTTTATCCTTCTTTTTCTTTGACTTAAGTAGTTTTATCTTATTTTTATTTTTATTTGGTTCTTGTTTTGGTTCTTTTTGCCACTTTTTGTTGCCACTCATAGTGGCAAATCCTTTTGTGTTGAGCTTATGGCAGGATTGAAAAACATTAAATAGTGGGTAATTAGAAAAAAACAAAAATGAAAAAAAAGCTATAGAGACAAAAACTTTTAATTAGAGGAAGAGAGATAATTGTACTTATTCTATTAAAGATTTCTATTTCAGTGATAACTTGAACAATTGTATGAGCAGTGAGCACATTGTGCAAAAAGAGTTTAATGCTTGGGTCATTTAATGAGAAAATTTAATTTTAAAGTTTGAGCTCTGTATAGGATTAAATTAGTTAAAATTAAATTTAAGAAATAAATAGAATTCTGCCTGAATTTTTTAACAGAAGAAGAATAGTCCAAGGTTTGTTCAGAATTGCAATAATGGGAATGACAAAAAGGGGTTTCTTTTTGTTAGTTTCTGCTTCGGAATTTGAACATATATATGATTAATTTATATATGTACGTATTTAATAGGGGAACAGGTCAAAATTATGCTTTTCAAAATTCTGTTTTTTTCAAAGAAATTCAACTTTTCAAAATTCTGTTTTTTTTTTAAATTCTGTCTGACGTAATTCTGCTTTCCAAAATTCTGTTTTTCAAAATTCTGTCAATTTGTTTTAAGAACAAGAAAATTCTGCGAATTCTGTTTTTTGTTTAATATAACCATTTACTAAAAAAATACTCTGTTGAACCAATAATACGCAGGAATAAAAATTATCAAAACCTTAAGAGGCATTTTTGAGATAAATCAGCTTTTCTTAACACTAAACTTACCAACAGTAGGTATGCATACAGTTGTTGAGAGTTGTAAGCCACTAGGCTCTAGTTCTCTACAAGTTGTTGCGTCACCAAATGTATTTATTTTAGATTTTCTTAACAGTTTTATGGAAGAAACCGTTATTTTTGGAGTTAAAAAATCAATGGTCCTTCTAGCCAAACCCTAAGACCCAAGGAGAACAAGAAGAAGTCGTTTCAGCGGTTTAAGAGAAAGATTGAGGTACAGAAAGACAGATTGCCACAGTTGTGGGTCTGAATTAAAAAGAGATTTTTTTAAAGAACAGCATCCTCTTTTATGTTTGCTTTTTCGTATCCAGTCTTTTTGGGCTTATGATTTTTTTTTGTTTAATAAATGCCGACGCTTACCAGCGAATTAAGTTAACATAAAACAGTCCCTTCGAGTTGTAAATATGTTTTGTTCTTATTTATTCTTTTATGTAACAATTTGCTGTCCAAAAAGTCAGAGGCTATCACATAGACAACAAAAAATGCCGGCATCCACTGCATGAATTCGAAGCACGTTAATTTTATATCAACATTTAAACCTACTGTTGCTTCCCAACATATTTTTTATATAATCAACCACTTATCACAACTGAATTATCATTTTTAACTTCATTTTTAAACAGTAAAAAAATCAATAATTGAATTATTATATAGTATAAATTATATTTTTTGTATGTAAATACAGATTTGGTAGATAGGAAGAATGGCGGGCAATATGCATTTGAGTGAGGTGTTGAGATGCATATTATTTTAGCTATAAAATTAGCCGTACAGTCTCAGCACCGAGTCAAATGAATTTTTCCTTTGCTTGTAAAATTGAATTTCAATTTTAACGATTTTTTTTTTTCACTTAAAAAACTTGTATATTTATATATACTAGTACGTCCAGCCCTCGAAACTCGAGTGCTAATAACACTATCGTCTAGTTGGCGAACTTCTAGAAAACCGTTCAAGAAACGATCACCAAAATGATTCAATCAATCGACCTTCTATCATTTTCATTTCACTGAATTTATTACCGATTCAAAAAAGGGTGATTTTAAGGCAATTGGCAGACATTTTGATCTAAATATACTTTTTCTGTCAAAGAATAGCTTGTCTCCTATATTTCAAGCCATCAACTGTCAAATTCAATTGACGGATGGCTACGATGTCGATGGATTTAAAACTACAAAGAAATCTAAAATTTTTGATGAATATTTACTGGTGATTTTAGGGCGATTGGGTGACATTTGGATCGAAATACACCTTTACTGTAAAGATACAATTCATCCACTCTTTCAAGTCATAAGCTGTCAAATTCCATTGACGGATAGCTGCGGTGTTCATATCAGCATTACGTGAAGTGACTCATTTTGACGTCTCTTATTTTTATCTCACTCTTATCTCTTGGAAAGAGATGTGAGGCAGAAGATTTTAATTTTTTTGAAAATTTCCACCTCACTTCGCCATCTCTTTCTTTCCAATGAATAGGAATGAGATAAAAAAGAGAGACGTCAAAATGAGTCGCCTCACGTGAAGCTGGTATAAACACCGTCAATGGATTAAAAAATCTTTATAAGAAATCTGAAATTTTTGATGAATTTTTGGTGCTCCAGAAAAAAGTAATTTTAAGGAAATTGGGTGACATTTGTATCAAAATATACTTTTCTGTCAAAATATAGTTTACCCCCTACATTTCGTGCCATCAAATCAAATTCTTGATGAATTTTTACTGCTACAGAAAAAGATGATTTTCAGGCAATTGGGTGACAATTTGAGCTGGTGTGTTGAGCTAAGTGCATAGATTTCTCGGCACATAACTTAAAAGCGGATACAAACTATGTTACCGGCGTGTAGTAGGCACTAAAAGTTTACTTGTCAACGCGTTGACATTAAGGAAATTGGGTGACATTTGTATCAAAATATACTTTTCTGTCAAAATATAGTTTACCCCCTACATTTCGTGCCATCAAATCAAATTCTTGATGAATTTTTACTGCTACAGAAAAAGATGATTTTCAGGCAATTGGGTGACAATTTGAGCTGGTGTGTTGAGCTAAGTGCATAGATTTCTCGGCACATAACTTAAAAGCGGATACAAACTATGTTACCGGCGTGTAGTAGGCACTAAAAGTTTACTTGTCAACGCGTTGACAGTTCGCAGCAAAATTGACGTTTGCATAAAATTGGGGCTAAGTTGAACCAAGAGAAGTGGCATTTGCATACGATTTATTGATTACAAATTCAATCACGGAGGTAGAGGATAACAACTTCGGGCTAAGGTAAACGAAGAGAATTATCAGCGCTTAACTTAAATGTGTTAACACAAAAAACGTTTAAGTTATAAGCGCGCTGACAACTTATAGCTTTTTTGCAAGCGTGGATGAAGTTGGTAGAAAAAAAACACACCGGGGATTACCGACGCCATCACATAAAAAACAGAGTTTCCATTCAAACTATCGATAGCATATATGAAATTCATGCCTGTAACACAGTTTTTCTCCGTGCTTAAGTTAAGCGCCGGAAAATCTCTGGGCTTAACTTAGCCCGAACACTTAGGCTGATGAGCACCGACATCATTTCTTTCATCCAATTCCCTTCGGGCTTGCAAAAAACCAGGGCTATTATCGATCACGAACGACAGTCCACTTATAACAAAAATTGGCGTTTGCATAAAATTTCTTATAGCAAAATGAGCCAGGGTATTTGGATACGATTTTAAGTCGTACTCCAACATTGAGTGAAAAATCGCAAGAATAGTTCCATCGTGTAAAAGCAGTCTTGATCGTGTAAAAGAGCTGAGGTACTTATCATTATTTTCTGCAGCACTGAACGCTGCCATCCGACATTTCCATAATCTTTCCAGTCGCGCTGGAAAATTTGTTGGTTGGTGGGTGTCAAAATCAAAACGTCACCGACCAAAGTAGAAGTACTTCTTCTTCTATGTCACTGGCAAATACAAATAAACTAAAAGTGAATATTGAATAAAAAAGATTAGAATACCTAACAATAAATAGAACAAAAGAAAAATGTTTGGAAATATATCATCATATTATAAAATGGCAAAGACGAATCGTGTATATATAAAACAATAGTGTCGTGAATTTTAAAGTAAAAATATCAAGAAATCAAAAAAATAAGTGTTGTGAACAAATACTCGGTCTCGCTCTGGCTCTCGCTCGCACTTATTGTGCAATTTTCTTTTATTGTTTATTAAGTATTGTGGTGCAATTTAATAATAAATTTTTGCATTCTGCACTTCTGTGCAAAAAAACCTTTTCAACGATATATAATTTATATGCCTTCGGCTTTTGTAGACCGCGTAAATTGTACCACAAAATTCGTGTTTGCCGTTTTATAATATGATTTATACTTAAAAACAATTAAACGCCCGAAAGAAACACGGCGACGAACAATTAGACTCGAACTGTCAAATGTGCAGAAATTGTATGCAGTCTGCAAACTAAGTTCTATCTATTTCCCTTTCTCCTTTATATAAATTAATGTATACTCTATTTGTCTCAATATTAAATAATATATTTAACTAACTAAAAGAGTCAAACAATATAAATTTGTATAGATTTGTTGCACCTTGCACAGTGCAGAACATAGAAATAAATACATTGAAAGATTATATTAAAGTATTATATCAATTTAAAGAATATCTTTCCAGTCTGCAAAGGTTAATAACCTTTGAAATAATATAACTTCACAGCTGATTTCTTTATGTAAAATTAACACCGAGGTATATAGTTTTCAAACACCTGTAATTTTATCACTTTTCTTTTGAAATTGTAATAAAGTGGTTGATTGAATATTATAACGTGGTAAAAGAGCGCATTTTTTATTTCAATAAAATATTGAGTACGACACCTTAACGTACCAAGGATTTAAATAATATATTAATTAAAATATATTAAGTTGTTTGATTAATTAATCATACTTCGTTGGTACATCTTGCCTTTGTATCTTAACTTAACATTTATATTTCGTGGGTACGTCTTGCCCCGGAATTCTCTTACAAAACTCTGCAAATAATAAAATATTTATCATTTTCCAAAAGAATTCGTTTTTATTATTTGCAGAATTTTGTTGAACAAAATTATTTTTTTTTTCCGTGGGTAGGTGGAGAACGCGTGCTCAGAGAAGTGTGAGATTCTTACTACACTTAAACCACCTCCACTTCCCGATTGCAACTAAGTTGAAACTTATCTAGCAATTTATTTTTAACGAAGTTAAGTAACGTTTTGCAGGTAACTTTCCGGTGAAAATTTCTGCTTATTCCGCGATTTTAAAGCGGTTTTGTGTTCACCGCACCAAGTCGGAAGGTTTTGTTCGTTGCAGACGGCGTACTAAATTCGACTCGTCAAGAATGTCAATAATCGTTGGATTAGCGTGATCTAATAGCCGATTTCTATGTTTTCGCGCGAAACTCTTAATTTCGTCTCGAACCGTAGGAATCCCGAGATCCCTGTGAAGATCTTCGTTTCTTATATACCATGGTGCATTTACAAATGACCTAAGCAATTTATTTTCAAACGTTTGTAAGTTATTTAAATTTGTATCGCAGGTACAACCCCAGAGTTGTATACCATAAGTCCAGACAGGTTTAAGTACCTGCCTGTATAATATCAACTTATTATCAATACTTCATTTAATATCTCTTAATTTACTTTTTAATTCTTCGCATTTCTTTTTTACGTGCGGCTTCCATTTTAATTTCGCGTCTAGAGTCATTCCCAGATATTTTGCCTCATTCGCAAATGGTAAACGACCGGTATTAAGAAAGACGGGCAATCTATTTATTTTTTTATACGTAAAGTCCACGTGGACTGACTTTTGTTCATTAAGCGCTATTCGCCATGTTTTTGTCCAATCATTAACATTATTAAGAGCATTTTGTAATTTAATCGTAGCTTCGTTAATCGTTTTACCTACTGCTAGTATTGCAGTATCATCAGCAAACGTTGCTACGATAGTGTCTTCTGTTTGAGGTGTATCACGTGTAAATAGAAGGTACAGAACTGGACCTAAAACACTACCTTGTGGTACCCCAGCCACTATTTCTTTGAAATTAGAATATTCATTTCCGTGTCTTACACGAAAAAGTCTGTTTTCTAGATATTCGTTTATATTAGAATTTTATAAAGTCCTTCAGGCATAACTGGTCTTAATTTGAATTTGAGGCCTTCGTGCCACACCTTGTCAAACGCTTGCGACACATCTAAAAAGACCGTCGAACAGATTTTCTTTTCTTCAAGAGCTCTCTCAATTAAGTCAGATATCCTATGCACCTAATCAATGGTCGAATGCTTTCTTCCAAATCCGAACTGATGTTCAGGTATTAATTGTTTTTCTTCTATTATCGGCTGCAGGCGAACGAGTAGTATTCTTTCAAAAACTTTTGATATTATAGGAAGAAGCGAAATCGGTCTGTAAGACTTCTTTTCATGAGATGGTTTTCCAGGTTTCAAAACCATTATTACTTCCGCAACTTTCCATTGGCTCGGAACATATTCTAACCTAAGGGCGGCATTTTTTATTATATTAAGAAGGTTGATCAAACCTTTACGAGGAAGCATTTTTAGAATTTCTGCCGTGATTAAGTCATAACCTGGAGCTTTATTGGACTTAAGCTTTGATGTAAAATTCATATTAAAACTTTCTTTGAGTGCTTGTCCATCGAAAGGCTTAAATGTTTCCTCCAGGTAATCGGCGAATACCATAGCCTTTTCTTTGTCACTTTTAGCCCATTTATTTTGGCCTTCCTTAATAGGAGGCGCTGGAAGCTTTGGCCTTTTTGTTACTTTTATAGCTTTCCAAAGTGAGTAGTTAGAATCTTTTCCTGCTGTCAGATTTTCGAGGTAATTTTCAACTTCACCGTTTTTAAAATCTGATATTCTCGTTTTAAGAACATTACACAATCGAATTAAATTAGCTTTGTGTTGCGGAGCACGGGTTCGCTGCCATTTCTTGCGTGCTTTTCTTTTCTCTTTCACTAAATTTCTTATTTCTTGCGGATATTTTATATCTTTGCAGCGCAGCATTTCCCTTTGATAAGGTGTGTTATTCCATGCAAAATTCCAAACAAAATTATGAAAAACAGAATTTTGAAAAGCAGAGTTATGAAAAACAGAATTTCGGAAGCAGAATTTTGATAAGCTGAATTTTGAAAAACAGAAATTTGGGAACAGAATTTTTGCGAACGCAGAATTTTGACCCCAACCCATTTAATAGGTATACAAAATGGATAAATGCATGAGTCAAAAAAAAGAAAAAGCTTCGACTCTTTCTTTATATGAAGAGGAATATGAAAACTAAAGAAAAAGAATTAAATTTCAGCGCAGTTTCAATGAAACTACATACATATGTATATTTTTCGGTAGTTTTCGAAAAATTACAAAAACTACTTTTTAATTAATTCAAAATTGTATCTTTTTTCAACTATGTATTAACAAATATAGGTCGAATGAAAAATATAATAAAAGAACAGACTTCTAGATTTTGAACGAGCTGTGGAACATCGTTGTAAATTCTTAAGACTTAGAGCCCACAGCATACTTTGGGTGTGAGTGATAGCAAAAAAAAAAGTATAGGCGTCGAAAGCTTCATTAAAGGCTATTCAAAAAATCAAAGCCTTGCAGTCCACAACTGGGACCTTTGCGAGAAACAATAAAAACAGAAAAAAAAAATATGAATGCAACTTCGAGGATAATCGTGCTAGCCGAAATTGGTTTTCACCCCTCCCTAGATAAGCTCCGCGGATCCCATAACACGGAGTTTGAGATCATTTAAGGTTTAATTTGCCCTGCCAGACTGTTTAAAAAAACCGATTTTCACTTACAGCCCTATTATTGACACGATTTAAAACTAGTTTTAATATAAAACTAGTTTTATAGGGGTTTTGAATTTCAGGTTTTGAACATATTGGTATTATTCAAACAAAAATTGACATCTAAAACTCAAAATAAGAAATTTAGATGTAAATTTTTGTTTGAATATTACCAATATGCTCAAAACCTGAAACTCGAAACCCCTATAGAACTAGTATTACATTAAAACTAGTTTTGAATCGTGTCAATAATAGGGTTATTAGAATTTTGAATTTTTTAAACGGTCCGGCAGAGTGAACTATACAATACACTCAAATGGTCTCAAATTCAGTGATATGTGATCCGAGGAGCTTCTCTAGGGAGGAGTGAAAACCAATTTCGGCTAACACGATTGTCCTCGAAGTTGCATTCATATATTTTTTTCGATGCACTGTTTCTCGCAATGGTCCCAGTTTTGGACTGCAAGACTTTGATTTTTTGAATAGCCTTAAATGAAGCTTTCGACGCCGATACTTCTTTTTTTGCTATCATTCACACCCAACATCTGTTGTGGGCTCTTAGTCTACTTCCGTTGTTTTTGAGCATTTTTTTTTTACAAAACTGCCCTTCCTCCCTTAACAGAAAAGATAGGCCAAGACCCTCCTTTCAACGTAATAGAAAACTTGTTTTATGTTCCCCTACATTATTCCGTTATTATTTTGCTGCGCCGCGCCGCCGTGTGAATCGTAATTTTTACTTTCCCTGTATTCTAGACATTTTTTAATGAATTCATATACTATAGAAAATACTATGTTATCATTTTTTCATGCCAATAAACAAGAGGCGATATGAACGCTGAAAACTAATTTTTAATAACAACCTTGCTTGGGAACTGAGTCCACTTCCCTAAAGTGGATTTAGTTCCCATTAAATGAGAACTAAGTCCCTCATTGGACTTGGTTCCCGGGGACTTAGTTCCCTGCACCATACCTACATAGTAGTACATATTCTAATAAGAGTAGCACAAAAAGTTACCAGCTTTGAGACGACTTGTTTTAATATGTATTTTGTAGGCTTGAGTGGAACTTTAGCTAATGGAATTGCTCCAATTTTTAAAACTTTTCAGTTCAACTCCGTTCTATTTTTGCAATGCGTAATTGTACTTATTTTACTTTAAAAAACACTTCATTCCTGTGAGGACCCCGAGGGCTAAAGAAAGAAGCTTGGTCCCAAGCTACGTAAATTGATGTCCCCTTCCACTTGCGTGTCCCAACTGAGGTGCGGTTTTAGCAGGGAATACACCATACAACGATTGTACCAACAGTTTTACTGAATTGCTGATGTATTTAACATTTCATAGACTGAAAAAGCAGCTTGCTCCACTTTTTTTTTATCATTGTACACCACTTCAAAAATTTGCTTAAAAATACAAAAATATAGGAAATCTTTTCAATTTTACTGAATTTAGCAATATCGAGTGTAGAAAAATACTTAATGTAATTTTTATTTTATTCAAATAATGCCAACACTTTGTTTTTAAATAATTTTTTTTATAAAAAATGCAAAATAGGAGTTAGCAGCTTTTCACTCTAAGTCAACGATTAGAAGTGTTTGAACCGATTATGGATACTCGCACTCGTAGGAAATGCTGAAGAGACTGGTGCCTCGTTCTTGAGGATCAGGCAAATAAAGCTTGCATTTATTCATCTGTCATAATGCCTTCCCTCAGAGGCGGCGGAAGGCGTGTGCCACCGCATACAGCCCCACGATTCTAGGGGCCCCATAAGGCCTCGAAAGGCTTTCGTATTTCGAAGTTAATAATTTTAACATGCATAGTTTAATTAAATTCAGAAGTCTTCCTCACATTTGACAGCCAAAACTCATTTTAAAATTGTGTTTTTAAATTTCAAAAGATTTACAAACAGCCATCCCAGTAGATGAGAGCAGTGATTTCCAACCCATGTATACGAATAATTGCAAATGATTCAAAGCGTATCAGATAACGAATTAAGCGAAATTTTACTAAATATGTCTTAAGCCGTGAGCCAAAGACACAAAGTGTCAAGTTATTTGCGAAACGTCGATCTACAACCAAAACCAAAAAGGCAGCTACTTTCGTTGTAAAGTCATTAACGTAATCATTTTATTGAATGCTATTCGTATAAGGAAAAAAAGATACAAAATTCTTGACGAAGACCCCAGCAGGCATAATGATTTTAGGTCAACTTTTTTTTGGAAGCTTAAACAATGCCATATTCCTTGGAACAAATCGTCTGCCTCTTTAATATGTTTAAGTTAATAGGTAATTTTATAGAAAAAGTAATTGGCAGACATCTGATACAGTGTTCAGATTAATAACGGAATTGGCCACCTATTCTACTTTTTTTTTTCTAAGAAAAAGGGTAATTCCATTTAAGGAATATGTCTGCCCAAATAACATGTTAGACTTTATGGTTGATTTAATTGAAAAAGGCAGTTGGCACATATTTTTTTAAAAAGTTAAAATTTAATACAAGCCAGAAAATTCTCCATACAAATTCCTCTATTTTTCAATATCAATACTATTGTAGCCATTCCTTACGTAACATTTCAACTACAAGTATCACTGAACAAAAATGAAGACCAAAATCTTTCCTCACACATACCCCATTAGACATGTTTTAAACTATTGCAATTCATATTTTGTTTTTATAAATTCCTGTGTTTCAACAAACGTTGCTAGTTTAAACTCTAACCGGGAGTGATTTGAGCATTATTTTTTTGACTTTCCAGATGTCCTCATAGGTCTCAAATCAAAAAGGCAGACCAAATTTTCTTGACGAAAGCCTTTTCAGACTGTTCAGACTAGACATTATGTGTAACGTTTTTGCCTAAAACCCTAACCGGAAGTGATTTTGAATTATTTTCTTCCTCACAAGAATCTTGTCAAAAAAGCAAGCGGAAATATCTTGACACCCTGGCAGAAGTGCTTGATCCGACAATGTGAAACAAGTCCTTAAAGTTATATAACTTTATATTTTCACAAGGGACCCCGCAAATTGATCTCGAACACCACTTGTTTTGGGCTAGCGCCGCCTCTGCTTCCCTTAACCATATTTTGTAGATGGGCTGGTTCATATGGCTCTAACGTAATCACTGCCCACCCCTTTGAACATTAAGACTGTCAGCTCTAGAAGCTTTTTTGGACATAAACTGAGAAGTAGCTATCTTCAGTCCATAGGAGTTTTGGTGGTTGGCAAAATTATTGGTTTCGTGTAGTTTGAATGGTTGAATCTGCCACATTCCATTCATCATCACAATTTTTAAAGATGAAAATACATTGTAGTGGTCAAAGAGCCGTGGCATCGATGCCTTGTTGGTGGCATGTAGTTTGCACAGATCCAAACAGTACGTCGACAAAGTTTTGAGCAAAGCTTTCACCCCCTCTAAGGATATATAATTATTGTTCTAATTTAATTTTCTGACACTTTTAAAATCGATTATTTCTAAATTATCTGTTCATTCTGGATGGGCGAAAAATTACCACTACGTTTCTCTAATCGTTATTCCATCAGGTTTCAGTACGGGTCTTGAACCTTGAGAGGTTTTTTCATATTTTGGTAAAACTTCCTGATCTAATTTAAGCTTTGACTGCTTCTATTTCTTCTATCACGCACTTCTCATGATCATACTTTTCCCTCCTAAAAAGCCACTGTTTGTTCGTGTCATGTCTGCTCTACTGCAATCACTTCTGATCCAACTTTTTATCTTCGCTTTGTATGCCGCTTTTTTAATTGCAAGTGCTTGCCAGTACTTACCTATTGTTAAATCATTGCCAGCACCCGCCAGTGCAGTACTTTTGTTTTCCTTGTCTCCAAGAGCCAAAACGTCAGAGGTGACATTCGTGTTGCCTTCTCGGGAATTTTTCCGTTGTTTATCAATGTTTATTGTAGGCGACACTGGACTTTTAAACACGTTAGAAGAGACCCGATTGGAGAAGGATCTGTCAAAATCTTGCGATCAACTGATGTAAAAAAAATATAACACCGCAGCGTATCAAAAACTTAATGAAGTGGGAAACCTGAATACATATTTGGAGTCTAATAACCTCCTGTTAATTCAATTTACCGCGTAAGCCAAAAAACCATTTTTCAAGACAATTTGATTGATTAAAATTCTGACCATTTCCTGAGATTTTTTTTCAGTTTCCAAGGCATTTTTAATATTGTGCCAATCAAAAAAATAGCACCTTTGTTGATAATATTGTGTATTTATTTTTTAATTTTTTTTTTAAATTAGTGCAAATCAAAATTTTGTAACAAGTCCTAAATTTTCAATTGAGCATTAAGCTAACAAGATGTTGGCATTTTTTAACGAGGATTGATTTCCAGCAGCTCTTAACAGTAGACTAGAGTTCATTATTGTTACTTGGTCTGTATTGAGATACTTCCATCTTTACGTCACCGTCAGCCCAAACGTTTTCCATTGGTCTTAAGTCTTAGTCTTTGATGACTGAGAATATTCAATGACAATCATACAACGGGATGGTAAAATATTTTTCAACAAATTTGTCCAATATACATATTAATTGTTGAAAATATAACAAGTTACACCATTGTGCTTTTTTTTACCACAACAGTTCATAAATTCATCCTTCAACAAGTACATAGATCGAATTATTTTACAAAATTCAAAAAGAATTTGAACTCTTTCAGAGTTTCGATCCTAAACCCTATCTCTAGATTGATATCTATACATCTATACTCTATACATATAAATAAAATTGGAGTGTCTGTCGTTAATATTGAAATAATTTAAAGTTTTTGAGCTTAGGTGGTTGTTTAATTGCTAAGAAACATAACTGCATCATTTAAAAAATTTTTGTCTGTCTCTCTGTTTGTCCGCGGTAACCTTCAAAACGGCAGAACAGGTTATGACGGGACTTTTCATACATGTAGTGGACAACTCAGGGAGTAATCTAGGCTACTTTTAATTGCAAAAATGTTAACGGTTTCTTTGAAAATTTAGAAAAACAATGAAATTAAGGGAAAATTGTGTAATTGTGTCGAAGCAAAAAAATTAATTTATAGGAAATGATTTAAACAAGTAGAAATAATCGATTTTAAAAGTGTCATACAATTAAATTAGAACAATAATTATTTATAGTCTTGGATGTGGTGAAAGCTTTGCTCAAAACTTTGTTGACGTACTGCTGGGATCTGTGCAAACTACATGCCACCAACAAGGCATCGATGCCACGGCTCTTTGACCACCACAATGTATTTTCAAGAATTGCTTGACCTATTTGGATGATTCTTTTCAGGAAATCTTTGGTATGGGGAGTGTTTTTGTCAAGTTTTGGTAAATTCGGTCTTGCGTTTAGCAAAAAAGGTGCAGAAGCACACTCTGGGTACCTGTTTTATGTAAAAAAAAATCAATAGAGTTTAAAAACAAATTTGGTTCTGACAAAATAAAAAAAAAATACAGTCGAGGACACATAATTAAAATTTTGTTTTGTTCATTTGTTCTCGAAATTTTTGTCTACCCGGGCGGAGCCAGGGTGGGCCAGCTAGTAAATAATAAATTTAAAAAGCTTAAAAGGCCGTAGAAAATCTCAAAGCATTTTGGTTATAAAGTACATTTTTGACAATCACTGTCAGCTGTGTCGAATAACCGTAGACGCTCGATTTAGTGAATCTCGAAATAGTGAACTATCCACAATAGTGAACACACAAAATTTTATACAAAAACGTATTTTGTATAAAAATTTCACGCAAGCATTTTACAAAGCTTCAGAGCTCTGGGGAATTGTTTCTGTTTTTTCTTAAACCAGAGTGAAAGCCTTGTTTAATGCTTAATTAAAATTAAAAACATTCACATCGAACAAAATGTGCATTTTGGATCAAATTCGCCTTTAGAAAACTCGCAATCGAAAAAGTGAACAATCTCGAAACAGTGAACAGGCCTGGTTTTTATTACTTTACTATATCGAGCGTCTACTGTACTTTCTCTTTTTTATTTTATATTCCGGAAAGATGGTTAAGATACTAAAATAAATATTTTATTATTTCCTCACATAGAACAAATAATGGATCCAATACACCTATTTCGCGTTCTTTTATATTTTGTAATTCAGTGTTCAGTGAAGTCAACCATTTAATTTCAATAGTATTCTTGGACAACAATATTACTATGGTAGTGCCATTTGTAGTTTACCACAGTGCGATGGTCATTTTCAAAAGAGTCAAAACCAAAAGTTAGAGGGGAAACCGCCTGTGAAAAGCCATATTTCAATTTGGTCATTATTATTTCTTAAAGAAAAAAAGTAAGTATACGCCTTAGTGCCCATTTATTTTTACACATTCGTAAGAGATTATTACAAGCAATAAATTTCGAATAAAATCAAGCAAAAGATGTAACTAAATGTTTGCGTAAGCATCTTAAGCCTTGATGTATGTAAGTCAACAATGACATAAGTCTTGATGAAAAAACGCACTTTTGTTCGTTTTTTTTCTGACTATGCACATTTTAATTATGTATTAGAGATCCACCTGACATCAGCTGTCTGTCTTGGTACAGAAATGCACCGCGGTTAGATGAAGTCATTTAGAAACACATTCTATTCCCGTTCTTCGTGTGATAAATTAATAAGTCTTAAAGAACATTAGTAGCCTCCGAATATTTCCCACAACAGTCCTTGACGGACGTGGAATCAAATAGCAAGTCTTCGCTTTCTATTTTTATGTTATGACCTTTCTTTCCAGGGTTGATCCTCTATACACCCTGTATTAAGCTCATTGTTGTATCTCCTTCTCTTCTCACAGTCTTTGATTGAATCTATGCTTCTAAGAACTAGGATGATAAGGATTTAATAGAGAATCACTTTATGTACACTCGTAGTTGATAAAATTTGTTGTTTTTCAAGCTGTTTTTTTTTTTCTTGTGAATATTGCCTTCTCAGCTCTGGCATCCTTTTCTCTATTAATAAATAATGAAACCTTTTCATCTTTTTTTTTTACATTTCTTAACTTCTATTAGGATTATGGAGTACAAACAAAGGTCATTTACTTCATTTTCAATATTATTATTACTTCTCTACGCAGTAATACATATTTCAAAATTTTCATAAATATTTATTTATGAGTGAAAAAATCTGTTATTTATGCAGGATAGCAGAATAACAATAATAAAGAGCAACAACATGGTAAACAAACATAAACAACAGCACTCCTCTTCTCTACCATCCGCCCTTGTAATGAAGTAATGAACTGACTACATCAGTTACAGTGGAACTGGTACTCTGGAGCAACAAACAAAACAACCCTTTGCTATTTACACACTCATCGTCATCGTGAGAGCATAAATTTGCTGTCAGCTGAGTTTGTGTAATATATGCGGTTATTCTGTTATAGGAAGGATCCTCGGATGGAGGAGTTATCTCTAGTATTATGTTATGTATATGGGAGATGGGCGGGAAAGCTTATAAGTGGTGAATAGAAATGGGAGGATATAACATTCATCAAATTCATCACGGTGCTAACCACAAAACAAACAAAGGCACACATTGATGGAGACATAAGAGCCTGTTAGATTCCTATTGAGCGCATAGAGATAATGAATGACAAATTGCACAACCAAATGGAATGGGATTTTTTTTTCTTTATTTTGTTTTTGTTTTGAGGATTATTTAATATACCTATATGTACGAGTATCTAGTACCTCTATGTGTGCATTTGACAGATGCAAGAAAGTAATAGATACTTTGTAAGGATTATGATGGTGTTAAACTCATATAAATGTACCCAACAACATAGGAGTTATATGTCCACAGCTGTAAGATACATTAACGCTTATATAATGCTTTACCACATCTATCTTCCTTTTAACATACTCTTGTATACTCTTTCATACTCATGATAGATGCGTTTTTGCTGTGGTTGTGTGGATGCATTATTTATATATTTTTATTTTTTGTTTGTTTGAGTTCTTTCCAAAGGACTAAGAGCTTCTAATGCTATTGTTTTTCTTCATGTTGAGTTGTGTCCTTTTTCTGTTTGTGGCATTGAATAAATGAAGACACATATTTATTTTTGCAGAAAATATTTGCTACAACAATAATGTAGGCAAACAATGGAAGAGGAGCGGCCCTGCATGGTATAGAAGAGTTATTATGTAATATGAGTGCATGGCAGACAGATGTAGAAATACCAGTGTTCACCCAAAGCAACTAGAACAATTTTAGTATTTAAACTCTCCATGGGGATGACTTTAAAAGGGGCGTAAGTCGCGTAAATAAACCTTGGAATTAAGAGAGCGAAAAAAAATTCTCTTTAGTTAAAAATTATTTGATGTTAAGAAAGTTTTGAATTTTAATTGACGATGAAAGAAAAAAATTGACTCAGAATTTGGAATTTTATACTAAACCAGAAACTTAGGTGAGATAGCCCAACTAACATTTCAGTTTCTATAAGCTTAGAAATATCGATATGCTGCTAGTCTGGATATGTATAAAGCTTCTATAAAGCTTTCATCAAAAATAAATTTCTAATAGAAGTCATGATTTCAATAACTGCTTCTTTAAAGTCGTTTGAAAGCTTGATATAGAAAATTAAACGAGACTAGCGTCTTGTTTCGGATAGACCTCTGTTAATAACATTAACGAAGAAACATGAAGCTGTCACTTTATAAAGATTGTATAGAGTAATTTAATTGAAGCTCCTGTCACTTTGTCTTTAAAAGGTTTCGGTTACAATTTGCTGGAAGCCTTATCGAATACTTCGCAGAGACTTCTCAGACTTTATTAACGAACCATAATAGAAAATGTCAGTCTATGCTAAAGAGACTCAAATCTGTCAAAGTCATTTTAATGAAGTCATTGATAAATTTTCGTTTATTGAATAAATTGTTTGTGAAATTTTTTTTGCGTGAATATGTCTACTTCGTGGAAAAAATTTAAAAGTCGGGCCATTATTATAGATCTCTTGCGGTGAGACGTTTCTTAATACTCCAGAGAGCTCGTAACTTAGATCTTCAAAAGAATGCAAATGGAAGACAACGACGTGACGGCAAGAAAGTTCAGATTTAATAAATCTTTCATCGATAAATCAAATATCTCCAGAGCCAGAAGATTTAAGTGTGTTTCATTGTTTCTCTGTTTATAATTTTCTTTTAAATATAAATATTCATTCTGTACTTAGATATGAACCCCACTACCAGCATGAGAGGCGAAACTTTTATGAGGGATAACACACACGAGTTTAATGATCAATGTTTTCAAGAAAGCGATGACGAAGATGAAAAAATCAAAAGCTTAGACTTAACCTCAGGCAATGGGCGATTGAATTTAAAAACAACCACTCAGCTCTTCAGATTTTAATTTCAATAATAAACAAGCGATTTGAAAAAAAAAATCTTGTACATCTTGTTTCTTTGTGTGAATGGGTTACAAATTTGTTATTAACATGGTGGCTCCACTGGGCATGAGCCATGGTTGGATTATGAACATGTTTAAAAAAAAACAATGGAGTCTCAAAAATCCATGTCCGTGCAGTGACATATCCATACAAATCAGTTTGCTGATTGGATTGTGGTTTGGATGTTGGACATCGTTCATGTCTAGTGGAGCCAGCATGTAGGACTGGAAAATACTGATTAAGTTTTTGCATCTTCCATTTTATATCTAAGATGGCTGAGTGGGTAGAGTGATGGACTACGAAAAGGCATTAATCATAAAGTTATATATAATAGTGATCTGCGCAGATTTCGGCTGTTAGAGGCGTGCATCGTGTGCATTCCTCTCCAACAGGGGAAGCGAAAGTATGTGATCGCGGCTTATGCACCGGAATCACCTCAACCAACTGATTTTATGACAGAGCCTGAAAAACTTTTCGAATGTCTACGCTTGAGCTTGGAAGAAAATTACTTTCTCATGGCCGGTGATTTGAATGCCAAACACCTTGATTGGGGAAATCAAATACAGAATCCAAGAGGTATTCATCTTTTTAATTGGATGAGTCGTTATAACACTGAATATGGTGTCGACCTGCTGGCTACGGATCGGCCATCGTTTCCAAGAAGCGGTGCCTATCTGGATCTATTGCTAATAGACTCAAGACTGACAATTACTGACACTGTGGGTCAAAGACCAAGAAACTGTTTACGAACGATCGAGTACGACAGTGACCACTGCGGACTCACCGCTGTAATACAGCTTCCGAACGAGCTCGTGGAGTTGGATGAGTATGTGCCTGTGCATACTTACAATTACAGTAAGGTGCGCTGGCCACGCTTTACCAACGCCTTATCGAGCGAAATCAGTTCGAACAACTTATCCCCACCAAATGACAGGAATTTGACAAATAACGAAATAGACCAATATCTTGAACAAATGGACGAGACAATCAAACGAACAATGGACAGAACGATACCAAAGTACAAACAACGGGACGCAACCGACATGTACCGGAATGCGACCATTGACGCATTACACAGACAAAAAAGTGGACTGCTGACAAGACTCAAACGCTTGTACCGACGGTTTACTGACCCACACGATCTGGAGATTAGGACACTGAAGTCTTCGATCAAGAACATCAACCAGCTTATTAAGGAAAATTATCGGTTGACGATTAATTTGTATTGGGATAACAAAATTCGGGCTGTTAATTCTAGCGACCCGAGTATGTTTCCCCAAATTAACAAGATAAGTAAGGAATGATCAGAACGACCTTCCGTGTCTTAAGCTCCAGAGAACGACAGATAACAGAGACGTACTTCTGACAGCAGGAATTGATCCAGAGGACGCCGTCTTGGACGATGACCTCTTTATTGTCGAGGATCCGCAGGAGAAGGTGGAGGCTGTGGGGGCTGCTTTCCAGCAAGTGTAATAATAATAATAATAATAATAATTTTAACTATATGCCTGTAAGACCTAAGGTCTTTTAAATGCAACCTGAATTGCACGGCACTAGTTAGAAAGAGTAGGAGGATAGGAAAGATTTGGCACAGTGGATTGAGATCAAGGTGTTTATTATCTCATTAAATCTCAATCTCAAGTGTACAAGGTGAATGCATGCATTCGCCCGAACCATGACCTTGAAAACAGAGCCTTGCTCCACCACTTCTACCTTCGGAATGACATAACGCAATGGCGATCAGAGAACCTCGGTTTCACCGGGTTCAATGAAGATCATTTGGCAAACGCCATAATCGCCGAGCGAAATGGGCCCAGTTCCCTGTTAATTACGAAGGTGGAGCTTCAGCTCACCTTCGATTCATTAAAGAAGAAGAAGTCAGCAGGAGTCGATGGCATATCCAACGTTGTACTTCGACATTTACCCCAAGAAGCAGTAGACATTTATACCACACTGTTTAACAACGCTCTGAATAATGCATATTATCCAGTGCGGTGGAAGACAGCTGTGGTGCATCCTCTCCCGAAAAAGGGAAAGGACAACTCCAATCCGGCGAATCTCCGGTCGATAAGTCTTCTTCCGAGTATCAGCAAGGTATTCGAAAAAGTTATCAATAGAGCTCTGTCAAAGTGGGCAGAGGACAATAATATCATACCGGATAATCAGTTCGGCTTTAAGGCGGGACATGACACCATTCATTCCGCGTCTAAACTCGTTTCTGATGTCCAATGGAACAAAGCTAAAAAGCAGTGTACGGGTGCCTGTCTGGTTGATTTGGAGAAGGCTTTCGACACCGTATGGCTAGAGGGTCTTTATCTAAAGCTGACCAGACTGGGCATTAGTAAACCACTATTGTATATGCTTTATGATATGCTCAATGGTAGAAAGTTTGTTGTCAAGAGTGGCAATGTGACTTCTGCCACAACCTTTAATATTAAAAATGGTCTTCAGCAGGGAGCAGTCAACTCGCCGATTCTATTCAGCATTTACACCAGCGATCTGATAAGTAGTCTAACTCAAGCAATTGCGTATGCCGACGATCTAATTGCGTACAGAACAGCTCCAAAAGTCGAGGTCATCAGAATTCTTGTGCAGCGTGACTTCGAGAAGATTCAGCGATATTGCGATGACTGGAAGTTGAAAATCAACTTCCAGAAATCAGAAACTATCTTGTTTAGGACTCCGTTGCATGGAGCCACAAGGGATACGAGAAAGAACTGGCGTAAGCTGGTGATCGTAGGACCAAATGGACAGCCACTGGCGAGTAAAAGTGTAGTAAAGTACCTTGGCATCTGGATGGATCAGTATTTGTATTTCGACAGACATATAAATGCTGCTCTATCCAGGGCTAGGGGAGCTTTTGCCCTGACAAAACGGTTGTTTTATAGCAGCCGGCTTGACAGCAGGGTGAAGGTGATTTGCTACATGGCCCTCATACGGCCGATGATTGCCTATGGGTGCCCGGTTTGGTTCAACGTTGCCCCATCTCAAATGGAAAAGATTCGGGTGTTTGAGAGGCAGTGTCTTAGACGCTGCCTTGGATTACACAGAACACCAGAGTCGGAGTACAAACATTATTATTCCAACCTGGTTCTATACAACGGCGCCAACATAAACAGGATAGATAATTTCTTGCTGAAGCTTATTCGAGGTCACATTGCAAGAGCAATGTCCTCGACCAACAGCTTAATTTTTGGGGCTTATTACCCTAAAAACGATTACTACGAGAGTGTGCAGTCAGTCAGTGTGTAGACAGTCGAGGGCTGATCCAGGATAGAGCGGCGGTTCCGCTAATCTACCACGTCGGCCGTAGAACTGTAGATCGGCGGCTCCTTTATGACCGAGACGTCCTCGCACAACACGGAGCGGAGCACCTTCGGTTCAGTAGGACTGTGTCCGATCGGGACTGAAGAGATAGGGTAAAGCAGGAGAACCAGTTCTGGTGGTTGAAACCTGAACACGAACTTAATTCGGATATATAAAAGTTATCTATGCATTTTTCTTTGCCATGGCCGACTTACATAGGTTTAGGTATTTAGTTTGAAGCAGGGACAGTCAGGGTGGCACCAAAAAAAAAAAAAAAAAAAAATTATAAAACCAATAAAAACACAAAAAAATTATAAAACCAATAAAAACACAAAAAAAAATTATAAAACCCCAAAATGCTTGCTGTGGCTGTTCTAGTTTGTAAGTAGTCTGTAAGTAGTTTGTAAGTAGCTTTAAGTAGTTTTATAGTAGTTTTAATTAGTTTTAATTAGTTATAATTAGTTTTAATTTGTTTTAATTAGTTTTAATTAGTTTTAATTTAGTTTTATTTAGTTTGTAAGTTTTATATAAAACAAAAAAATAAAGACAAAGATACCTAGTTTTTTATAAATTCTTCTCGGTGAAAAATAAAACCGATATGGATTCTAGTTTTAAGATAGTTCTTAGGCCGAAAGGCATTAGCATTAAGTTATTAGTTTAACTTAGACCGCCCGAATGGGGCCAGTAAGTTAGTTGTAAGATATTGATAAGTAGGCTAGTTTTTATGAATTTTTGTCTAGCTTTAAGATAGTTTTAAGATAATGGAAAATAAAAATGAATTTACAAAAAAAAAAAAAAGAGTGATGGACTCTTACGCAGGAGTTCCGTGTTCGATTCCTAGACGGGTAAGAAAAATCTTTGTGTTTTATAATTATTTCCAATTCATTAATTTACAAATAATTGAAAACAAATAATAGTTTCAGGTTTAACAAACATTAAATGCGGTAAAAATGACTCAAAAGAAATTGAAAGTAAAAAGAATTATATTTTTTCCCCCATTTTCCTACAACCTCTGTAAGAGCTGTATTGTCGGCTTCTAATAGCTATTATAAGACTTTCTATTACACTTGCGTGTTTACTTTTATAGAAACATTTCTGAAGCTATCTGTCAAAACCATAATTTCACTAAGATTTCGAATAGCACTCGTTAAAACTTCTTATGGATCGTATAGAATTTGAAGCTTTTAAGAGATCTGCGTACGGGGCCTCCAAGAAGATTTTCCGAAATCATTTTCGAAGTTCTATAATATTCTCCTTTTTATGCTTAACGAAATTTTACAAATGTCTTAAGGAAATCAGAAAGCCTATTCAGTTAGGCCGAACCGAAGCTGAAATGTTAGTTGGGAGGTGCCCCGAGGAATGAAAAAACATATTTACCCGTTTTTTTTTTATATGGATAAGGCAGACATTTTTAAAAAATGTTTAGAAAAAACACTTTGTCGCATCCTTGAAAAATTAGTTTATTTTAAATTGAAATGAGAATATTTTGAATCGGTGTAAGCGCACCCAGTGCGCGGAATAATCCCGTTTCCACAAAAAATCCATTTAACATTTAACGTTATAAGAAATCGTGTTTAATATTTGTTCTTTTTTTATTTACAGACGAGTATATGTAACAGCTTCATTCAACCACCTAAAAGACCAGGTAAATTGTAATAGATGGTATAATACCTTCCCTATGGGGAGGAAAAAGGCTCCTTAAAAAGTGCATTTTGAATATTACTGCTACTTGTTTCCCAACAAGCAGAGATGGTCTCGGAGCATGAAGCTCCAGGTGAACATTCTAAAATACTTTAGATATAAAAAAAAGTGTCCTAAACACGTTTACAGGAGATGCAAATCGTGTTAACAGAAAAATCGATTTTTTACTGTCATGCACGGTAGGTAACCTACCTTGAAGTACCTAATAGTTAAATTGCAAAAAAGTTCAAGCATGAAATTGAACTTAAAGGTTTCTGGATTTAGTTTTCATATAGGTTTAATTTTTTTATTTTTGACAACCTAATTGTAGCCTCAACAATGTTTTTTGTTTTGAAGCAAAACTTTATTGCAGTAAGTACTGCAAGAAATAAAAATTCTTTTGTTTTCTTTTCCCGAAAGCACAAGGCCTGTCAGCGTGGGATATACAAAATTACTCTAAAAGTAATAACTAGCACTCGTAAGCATGAGAAGGTTAAAAAATAAAACTTTTAACTACATAGTCGTTGCTTTCTCCATACAATGGCGTTTTCTCTATCGTTCATTTCACTACTATTTACCCACTTAAGAGTGTTCCGAACATCCGAACTGAACAAAACCAGTCATTTGATAACTTTTTTTTTGCATATAAGACTAGTTTTTTCACTTTCATCAGATACTTTGTTTTATAAAACTTTGTATTTTAACTATTGGTCTAGAGTAAGCGTATTATTGTACTAAAAAAACAATTTTGTAAAAATAACTGATTTTAACTTCCAAATTTACAAGAAATTTCTAAAAACTTCAATATAAAATGATACAATTAGGATTATACATTATAATAATGAAGGAAAATCGTGAAAAATAAATTGAGTTTATACCAACTAAAAAGAAATTGTCAAAAAAATACCGTTAGGTATAAAAAATTGACTGTCAAAAATGAATTTTTTTTCAAAATTTATAAGCACATAAGTACAAAATTAGAAATTATCTTCAATATGTTATTTAACATTTTTTTTTTGCAAAAAATGCTAAGGTGTAAATTACATTTGCTTTGAAAAACAACCATTTTCGCCATTTTCTCGTTTTCGTAGAGGCTTTTACCAAAAACTACACCATAAAATTAAACTTATATTTATAGCTGAGATTTGTTTCTCATCGGCTTGTTTGGTCGTGATGATGGTTTAATGAAAGATTATTTCATTTCCTTTTTCCCAACGTTTCGACGGTGGTTGCCGTCTTCTTCAGGGGAAATCTTTATTTATAAAAAAGAAATTATTGCACATAAGTGTTACTGTATGTAGGGCGAACTTATGATATCAACTTACATAAAGGTTGTTAAAAATAAATTATACGTTACAATATTTGAAAATTATACGTTACAATTTGAACTTTGAGTTTGAAAAAAAAAAACCAAATAAATGGTAATAAAAGAAAAAAAAAAAAACCCTTCAAAAGAAGTTTAGTCTAACTGATGTTCAGTTTTTCAGTTAGACTAAACTTCTTTTGAAGGGTTTTTTTTTTTTTTTTCTTTTATTACCATTTATTTGGTTTTTTTTTTCAAACTCAAAGTTCAAATTGTAACGTATAATTTTCAAATATTGTAACGTATAATTTATTTTTAACAACCTTTATGTAAGTTGATATCATAAGTTCGCCCTACATACAGTAACACTTATGTGCAATAATTTCTTTTTTATAAATAAAGATTTCCCCTGAAGAAGACGGCAACCACCGTCGAAACGTTGGGAAAAAGGAAATGAAATAATCTTTCATTAAACCATCATCACGACCAAACAAGCCGATGAGAAACAAATCTCAGCTATAAATATAATATTCAACTTGGTCAAAAATAAATTCCATACCATAAAATTAAACTTCGTAAGAGTTCGACTTACCTGTTTCTTCACGACCGCCACGGCTGTAACCACCGTAGATAATTTTTTTCAACAAAGTTTGTATCGGTTCCTGAAAGCACAACATATTTCTCTTCCTCAAAATTCAGTTTAAACCTTCCCAAATATTTTTGTATTCTGTAAGAAATACCTTGTTGAAAAGTGTCTTTACGATATTAATTCTACCCTTCTTATTAATTAATGCATCAGGGACAGGTGAAGACTAAAAACTAATCTAAACAGATATTGGATAGATTTAAACTGAATTTTGAAGATCAGTACTTTCGGGAACCGTTTTAAATTTTGTGGGAAAAATTTTGAGCTCGTTGGATATGTAACCTCAAGGTAATGAAAAACTGCGTTTCTTTAATTCTTAAACGGGAATATCTCAAAAACCAGGCCTGATGCTGGAAAACGAATGACGGGTTTGGATTCAGCATCAAAAATTAACTTTAGAACGTCCGTGTCAAAAAAAAAAATGTAGACATGATGTCACATTATTTAATCTGAATTTCCAAAAGTGTCCTTCTTACTTCATAACTTGTTTTATACGGTTTTCTTGGATTTTTCTTGCTTACATTTTTTATAGATCTATTTATTCCAAATAACCATTTTGATGGGAAATTTAATTTTGCACAAAAAGTTTTCTAGTGTCAAATTCTCAAAAAACGCACGTGTGAATTTTGTAGAATTTTTTTTTTGTTTATTAAGCATGCTTATGCCCCACACAAAACATAGGTACCTACATATTTAAAATTTAATAATAAAAACTCTTGAACGTAATTGTTCATTAAGAAAATCTTTCACAAAGTAAACTTACAACTGGAGCCTTTATATAATTCATAAATCTTGATGTCTATCAAGTTTTATAATATAATGATCTTAGGCTGCATTAAAAAACTGGAAATTATTATCATATTTTCTTCCCAGCATTCTAAAAAATATTAAAATAAAACAAGTTCTCATAGACATCCTATTAATATATTATAGTTTTTATGGAATTTTTATGATATTTTTCTTCATAATGCATATAATTAAAAGATAGAATACATTTGATATTCAAGGTATGTTGTTAGTGTTTCATTGTACCGAAATGTACTTGAAATGTCGTACATTTATATTATCAAACAATATTTTCTCTTTTTTGTGGTTATAGTCATAACTTTTTTGTGGCAAATTTAGGCATAGTCCTGCTTGTTGTTTGTGAGTTCATTTGACAGTGATTGTATGTATATGTTTATTGTTGAGTCCGAAAAGCAAACGACGTCATAAATACATAAATCGTAAAATAGTAAATTTATGCCTCTGACTTGTTATTCCAAATTTGTCTTTCTCCTTTTCGGGTCGCAAAAAATGTCCAAATGGAAGCATTGGTGGATACAGTCATGAATATAATAATATATTTATATGAGTAATGAAATCCATCACCAAACAATTGTTTCACTACTGAAAGGACACAATTCGTGTATGAACATTATTTGTGCGTATTTTAGGACACAATACAAAAAAAATCTAGTAAAAACATCGCAAAAATAATTCTTCCTCTATACTAGTGATATAAAAATAATTTCCTTTTAAGGATATAGTTGTAAAAATCTTTTAAACGTCACTAAATAGTCATAAAAAGTCAGCTAGTTCCAGTAATTAATCAGGCATAAATTTCGTAGCCCTAGTATTTCAATGTCGTGTGTTGTGTTCGCCATTTTTACATTTTTGCGAAATCGCGTTTAAATTTTCGGAAGTCTATTGCGAAAAAACTAACCGCTGGAATGTTTTGACTTTTTAGTATGTATTAGGAATTCTCTTTTATTGGAAATCTGTAACTCTTTTAGTTTTAAAAATATTTAAATTTGTTTCCCAAATGAGTTTGGCGTATACACCATAAAAATCAGAAGTCGTACGTGCATAGGATTTTACTTCATTTTTTGACGTACGTGTATGAAGAAAAGATTCTTCATACACGTACGTCAAAAAATTAAGTAAAATCCTATGCACGTATGACAAATAAAAGAAATATTTTTCTTGCTAATGGTGTGCGTGCCTTTATGCACATAAGTCAAAACAAAACTGTACATCAATTTGATGCTTTATGACGTACATTCTCGGATAGTTGGACATATACGTCAAAACAATTTTTAAACAAAAATTTGCATAAAATGTATGGAAAATTGGATGTAAATCACAATTTTTGGTATTAACGTCAAAACAATACGTGAAATTGATGATTTTGATGGATATACATACGTCAAAAACATTGTGAATATCTCAGCAACGAATAGAGACAGAAAAAAAAACAGATAACAGATTTGAAAAGAGCGCCCCCGAAAACATAAGACTGCATACCCAGTTTGAAAAATGCGATTTGGCGTATACGTACTGTGACCATCCGACCCTGGTTTCCCGGGACTATCCCGTATTTCTATAGCCTGTCCTGGTTTATTTTTTAAGAAACCTGGGACGTACAAGTGTCCCGTATTCAGATATTTGTCGATTATTTGTGCCGTCTTTGCACATTCTCTATTCAACGTTGCGTAAATCCTTATTCATAAAATATTTTCCGACTCATTTTAGTTACAATGCTCTTGTGTCAAATAGAGTACGAAAAAGATAAATCTATTAATTTTAGATGTCAAACAAAAATATCCTTATGTAGTCACAATTCTACATGTAAACGCGTTAAGCTTGAAATTACTCTACTTAACGTTACATAAATTGTATGAATAACATTTTGGGGTTTGGAGGTAATTTCAAGTTAACTGGCCTGCTTTGATAAGTTGGCTCAGGGAACAAACTCTCCCGCTGCTTCTGAAATAACTCAGGGTTGACTTATTTTGAGGTCTAGCAAACTCTGATTTAACTCAGAGTTAACTCTGCACTGAGAAACTGGCCCTTATTTTAATAGTGAAATTAAAAATATTAAGTCTATTTTTTAAGTTTTTAGTTATTTTTATGTTATGGTTCCTTCCTTTTTCGTTTGTTTTTCTGTTATTATGTTTTTCTTGAATTTTTATTTCAGATATTACATAAAAATTATTGGAAAATCTAATAATTTGTTCACGTTTTTAAATTTGTCATATTTTGTCCCGGGTTTTGCTCCCAGAAATATGGTCACCGTACGTATACGGCACTTCAATATCAGAGCGACAATTTCATGTGCGTGAAGTTAGCACCGCCATTTTGGATTTTCCAAAAAAAAGGTTGTGCTGTAATGTGCCCAACTTGTGCTGCTCTGTGCCATATTTTTTAAAAAAATCGTACTAAAGGTTTAGTTTTTAGAGGGTACCCATTTTTTTAGCGTGAAATTAGCACCGCCATTTTTGATTTTCGAAAAAAAAAAGTTGTGCTGTACTGTGCTCAACTTGTGCTGGCATGTGCCGTTTACGTTGTGTTGCGTTTACGAATGAAAATTTTACGAAATTTCAAAATTGTTTTAAATAAAAAGTTGTGCCGCATTGTGCTCAAAAAATGATACTAAGAACCAAAAAGAGAAAAAAAAAAACAAAAATTCGCATAATTGCATCTATTATGGCCAAAACTAAACTTTGCGAAGGGCTGTAGCGTGAAGTTACAACCGCCATTTTCGATTTTCAAAAAAAAAAAGTTGTGCTGCATTGTGCCGTAAATACTTTTTAGAAATCGCAAATTTGCAAATTTTACGAATGAAATTTTTGCGAAATTTCGTAATTACTAAAAAGTGAAATGTACTGTTTTGTGCTCAATTTGTACAGCTATATTCCAAAGAGATAAACAAAAATCGCATATTTGTAACTTTTATGCCAAAAATGAATTAATAATTTTTTTTCGTAAGTTTTACATTGTTCTTAAAAACTAACATATGCTATTTTGGGCTCAGTTTATGCTGCCATATTCCGAAGAGATAAACAAAAAATTGCATATTTGTAACTTTTACGGCCAAAAAACAGTTTTGCGAAGCGTGGAGTTAGCACCGCCATTTTTGATTTTCGAAAAAAAAAGTTGTGCTGCATTGTACTCAACTTGTGCTGCCTTGTGCCGTAAATATTTTTAAATAATTTGCAAATTTGCAAATTTTACGGATGAAAATTTTTGAAATTTTGCAGTTTTATAAAAAATTAAAGTTGTGCTGTTTTCTGTGCTATTTGTACTGCCATATTCCGAAGAGAAAACAAAAAAAATCGCATATTTGTAATTTTTACGGCCAAAACACCAGTTTTGTGAAGTGTGAAGTTAGCACTGCCATTTTCGATTTTCAAACAAAAAAAAAGTTGTGCTGTATTGTGCTTAACTTGTGCTGCCTTGTGCCGTAAATATGTTTAAATTATTTATGAAACTTTTTCAAATTTTGCAATTTAGTAAAAAATTAAAGTTGTGCTGTTTTCGGCGCTATTTGTACTGCCAGCAAAAGTTGAGCACAACTTTTTTTTTTGAAAATCGAAAATGGCGGTGCTAACTTCACGCTTCGCAAAACTGGTTTTTTGGCCGTAAAAGTTACAAATATGCGAGGTTTTTGTTTTCTCTTCGGAATATGGCAATACAAATAGCGCAGAAAACAGCACATTTTTAATTTTTTACAAAATTGCATAATTTGAAAAATTTTCATCCGTAAAAGTTGCAAATTTGCAAATTTCTTTAAAATATTTACGGCACAAGGCAGCACAATACAGCACAACTTTTATTTTTTGAAAATCGAAAATGGCGGTGCTTACTTCACGCACATGACAATTTCTTTTAGGAATTATAAAAGAAATGTCCATACCCAATATGATTTAGTTGACCTCTCATAATGATTCAGTGGTCTATCAGGTGGTAGCTATTCGATTTTTTGCGAAAACCTATAAATGAGGTGCCAAAACCCACTATGATATTCAAAAAATTGCTTTGAAGATTTATTTAAAAAATCTATATCTGACCAATTACTCAAAAAACCTGACCTTTTATGACCATTTAGTGACCTTTCATTGATATTTGTTTATTTTAAAGATAACATAACTGAGGTACCAACAATCTTGATTGGCCATGAACAAACATTTGGAAATTCATTTAAACCTTAGGTTTACAACTCGAATCGAATACAGAAACTAGAAGACCTATTATCTCGATCTTATGGCCTTTCTGGTTGGATAAGAAATCTTGAAAATTTAAATCTTGCCTTACAAAATCTTGCAATTACAAAATCGCCCCATAATACCGCATTTACAAAATCTCGCAAACTTAAATCTCACAGATTAAAAACTCACAAACAAAAACTTGCAGCAAATACAAATTCGTCAAAATTTTGCAAATCTTGCGTGAGGTTCTTTGTGTTGGAGATTCGTCTTCGAGTTTAATTTTTTTTAAAGTTCGAAACTCAGAACGAATGTTTCTGGAACTGAAAGATTTTGATACCGGAGATTTTTTTTTTTGAACATGGGATTTTTAGATTTTGAGATTATTGAAAAGATGTAACACTTCTTTACTGAAGATTTTGGATTGCGGTATTTTGTAATGCTCCTGGCTTTTCAGAAATTACACATTTTTGAGAATATCTCACAAATAAAGTGCCAAAAATTGTAGTGGGCATTGAGAAGCAAATTGCGGTAACGAATTCATTTTTCAATTGCAATTGAAGCATCCGGTGCAAAAACCAGACAACTCCACATTTTTGAAAGTTGAGGCAGTAACAAAAGTCTGTCTTTAAGATCAAAATATAAATCATTTGTTAGAAAGAGAACAAAATACCTATTAAAAAAAAGTTTTAAAAAAGAGAACTTTTTATTTAAAAATAAATATATGCGTCAAAGATGCATGTTTTGTCAATAAGTGTAGTTGTCTGGTTTTTGACCTGAATGCTTCAATAACCACCGCATTTTGCTTCGATTCGCCGCCGGAGGATTTTATTGCTTGAACTCGCCCACCTAGTTACTTGACAAAAACTATTGGGAATTCAATTCTTGTTTTGGACATGGTGATAAACCTCTATTTTTTGTAGGAGAAGTCATTAAAGAAAATAGTAAGTTACTTAAGGTGCTTCGTTCCACGAGACAAAAGAGAAAAATAGATCTTTTAAGGGCTAATATTTTCAGGCCAAAAATTACGGTTCCTAAACAATATTTGCAATAAGAAATTATTTGTTGAGTGCAATACCATGAATTTGAAGAACTTGACCCCCCTCCCTGGGCAAAAATCTGGATTCGCCCTTGAATGGAAGTATTGAAGTACCAAATTCTTTTAAGTATGATTCATGAGTATCATGACTTACCAATCTAAAAAAAAAAAGTAATGAAAATCAGAGAACTTAACACTTTTGACACCTCTGAAAAGAACAATAGGTACACAATTATACAAGATACCTAGTTATATTAACGTAGTACCTCGTGGCATGATGGTTAGTGCGTAGGACTGTCATGCCAAAGCTGTGGGTTTGATTCCCAGCCGTTCCACCTAAAAACAGAAATGTTTTATCCGAGTTACTGACTCTTGCGTGAACTGACAAATCTTCCAAGAGCATACTTGTCATGAAAAAGTGCTTCTCATTTAGCCGTATGGATTCGGCAAAAAACTGTTAGGTCCCCTCCATTCCTGCCAATAAACACGCACACAGGAATGGTTGAGAGTTGTAAGTCACTGGTTCTCCACGAGCTGTTGCATAACCCAATTTTTGTTTTCTTATAGTTATATTAACACTTTTCATAGTTGCCTAAGATTCGTCTAACTAAGACAAGATGATGACAGCAAATGTTATATATTTATCTCTTTATGAAGACCAAGTTTATTTCAAATTCAACCTCAAAACAAACATTTTGAGAACTTTTTAACATCTTTAATTAATCTAGGTATAGTCATTTGAAATAACGTCCCTAACCAAACAACCAGAGTGATAACAGTTAAAAAAGCAACAATTTTCACATCAATCAGCATTATTATTTCCAGTGCTTGACTTCATTAGATTCCTTAACAAACTTTAAATGTGTAAATTTCATTTAAACTGATCATTAAAAATCCATCATCATTCTCTGTGAAGTAATTATGAAAAAAATTATGACAGCACTTGTCACAGAATTAAAATCTCTTTAACTTTGCCATAATGCCATTCCCTTCATCAGGAGCATAGTGCAGTGCAGTAACTGTAGTAACATCCCAATGTAAATGCTTTTTAATTATTACTTTTGTAATGTTCTCTTGGTATGGTATGGTATTGTATGGAATGGGAGTAATTTTAATCTTAAATGACTTCAGAAAACTATGTACTTTCAGCAACAGTTTGATTTTTCATTTTTTGTTTGTGTGTAGCTCTCTCTGTATGGGGAAGTATTTAGATTGCAGTAACATCCCTGTCTTTAATTTCAAAATAATTGCTACAAAGCATGCAATTGTGTGCATTTCTTGCTGCCTTTTATTGGGTGTAGGAGGTATATGTGTGTGTGTACAACTGAACGATCAAAAATTGGTTCAATACGAGTAAGAGCGTAATAAAACGCACGAGACTGTAGTTCCACTTCAATGTAATAAAATTTCAGTAGTGCACCAGTTGAGCCAAATGAGGTTGGGGAATGTAGAATATAGCCAGACGACCAGAGATGGTCGTTCATTCTAATGTGACCAGATTAGTTTTGTTTTTACTATAAATACCCCCTAAAAAATTTAAGTAGATTTCTTAATTTTACTTTTGAAAGAAAATAGCGAACTAATAAAATGAGCTCAAAAAATTCTTTGCGCGACCTTTGGCCAAATTAGCTTTTCTGTTTTAAGACAGAATACAGTTTGCAAGGATTCGGACACATAGATGAAAGTACCATTGCGGTCACACTGACAGTCTACATCACATCTCACTTGCTCCTACAACACCATTAAATTATCCGAACGACCCAATATGAAGAGCAGTAGCTTTTCAAAATGGCACAATAGTGCGACAGGATACAGAGGGAGAGCCATATCGTTTAGTTAGTAGTTTAGTGCAATCGGCAGGATCATGGTAACGTAACGATGCTTAAAGTAGGCTATACTTTATGCTCTGCTCACCAATCCTTTAATAATGATTTTGCGGATGGGCCCATAAAACCTGGAATTCTTTTTTTTTCCTTCAATCCGGTGTGCCATACAATCACTTGGGGATACTCTGAGAGGGTAAAGAGTGCACGTAATCCTGAGCGGAAGGACTTTGGGAACGAATATAGTGCCATTTTGGTGAAAGGTCGACAATTAATTTTGACCATGTGTGTGCATATGTATGTGTGTAGGATATTAAATCTTTTCCATTGCTATGGGGCCGACGTATAATCTGTGTTTGTATAAGTGCTACAAAAAAAATACCCAGGGTATGAAAAACTTTAAAGTTCTATATTACGGAGACATCGTAAAAACCCATCGACACAGAGTTGGGTTGAGCTCATAAATTTCACACAACACCAATTAATTGAACCCCCATTTACGGCAGGATTCTATGGTGTTCCTCCGTGTACGCTACTGCAATGCCACGGTGTGAATTGGTATAACGTATAGAGACTCTATAAGGTTGAATGGAGTTTATTATTCTTCGTATATTTGATTCCTTTTCCAGGAATATTTTTGTTTTTTTTTTCTCATTTTCTTTTCTTTCATTTATAAAAGAGTCCTCCGGGTTCGTACCTTTGCTTTTACCGGTCGGATGTTGGTTAATGGAGGTTGGGAACGGGTAATAAGAAGATCCATCTATATTCTACCTATGAAGAAGGTTGTTGGTAGATTTATATCGATTTTGCTCCTGTGTGTAAAGTAATGACCGTAACTAAATAACGCTTCGTTAGGCACGCATTTAATTGGGATGGAAATTGTTACATCGATTTATGGATCGAATGGAAGGAAGCCTTCTTGATTGAGGTTCAGGTGTGTAACAAGTGACAGATCCAATCATGATGCCCTTTTCATCAACAACAAAAAAAGAGGAAAGGAATATTGTGCGTATGGGAAATTAATATTTTTGTTTATAAAGGGACTTAAGGGGGGTTGGGGCATATTTCTATACTGAATGAAGTTGAAGTGTGTTTGTTTGGAAAATTTAGATGAAAGTTGACTGACTGTATTTCCTATTTCACTTGCCAAGTTTTAATTAGTTTTGATAAAGGCATTTGTATACAAGTATATTACGAGTTTACCTATATATAGTGAGAAGCATGTGAAAAATAAGGGTTTTCTTTTTATGGTAAATTTCGCCGATATAAAATGTGTAATGTTGGTTTGTTCTGAAAGAAGTAGACCAAATTAATTGTTGATTTTGGCAAGGTTTATTTTAGATTTTTAAATAAATAAAACTTAAATAAAGCAACAGTACCTTGTCTATCATTCTTGAGGTTTTGTACGATCACCTTTTCACTCGATATTAGCTTTGAAATATTTCAGCATCCCTAATAGTTTTAATTTTTGGACTTCTTCATTATATTTTGTGTTCAATTGCTTTTTTAGCTTATTATGTATGTAGTTTTATATTTAAAATTTCTGTTTTTTTAAAAGTGAACAGATTTATTTGAAGCATCATAAATGATAAAAAATGACATGAGCAGACTTCATAACAATTATTTGTTTGTTGTTGATCATTAAATGAATATTAAACTCCTAAAATTTTTTTTAATAAAAACTTTAAAAAATCAGCCTCAATATTGTTAGCTTTTGTAGACAAAGTCAAAGTATAAAATAAGTGTTTCAAATACCAATATATGATTTAATTACAAATTTAAAATTAATTTTTATATTAAGATACAGAAGGAAATTCATTAGGAATTTCATTATTATTTTTAATTGTTTTATACAAATTATCACAGTTCTTGTACTGTATTTTAAAAACTAGTAGGTATTGCCTTAGCTGTTTCGACAGAGAGTTGAGTTTTTTCAACGGTCCAGACATTATTTATTAACGAAAAAATTCTTTCTAATTCTTTATGTGACCGCATTAGTGGCAGGAAGACACAAAATATATCCCACATGTTTAAAAATATTTTAAAGGGCCACGGACAGGTAGGGGCGCTTTTCCCCCCTTCCTTATCAGAAATTATTTCATAAAGTATTCAATTTGTTTTCTTTTGAAAACATTTAAAAGCAATGGCGCAAAATTTTAAACATTGCTCGTTTAAGGAATAGAACCGGCTCTAGTTAACGAAGTCGTTTTGCTTCGAACCCTTATCTAAATATTTCATAATTTTAAACGCATTAAACAACTCTTCTAACTAGAGTGAAAATTAGGGTTGAACAAGCCCAAATCTGACAGTTGAAGAAAGAGACACAGCTGCCCAACAGAAACAAATTTAAAATGAGCACAAAAAAATACATCGAAACAAATAATTTCTCGCTGTAAGGTAAATTTTATAAAATATATAGTGAAAGTGCCATTAGTTTTACATTATTGTTGTTTAAATGTTGTACAAGAAGAAAGCACTTGTATCTTTGATAAAAAAAAAATAATTCTTTCACTCCCTTGGGAATTGTTGCAATATAGTTGAGTCGTAGGTACAGTGTATGTATGTTTCCTCGCTACAATATTGCAAAATTGAAGATCCCTTTAGTTGCTTATTAAAAAGTAAAATATCTTCAAAAGTCTAAAAAAAACATTTGAAAACAGTTTCCTTTAGGTATTTCTTTTTCGTGAAATAATTTTTCTCTATGGATAAAGTATACTTTTTATGAGATAAAGAAGGGTTTTGCTGCTTTTAAAGTTAGACGACTGCTTTAGTGTAAAAGTATACTTTATGTTGTTTAAAATTGAAAAAGAGCCGACTGTCGCTCTAAAAAAATTATTTAGAGCAGACTCTCATTTTAAGAGTGATTTAGAGCTGGTTTTAGATGTTTTAAATTTTGCGCCAATATTTCTGTACAAAAAACTATTTTTTTTTAATGAGGTAGCCCCCTAAGCGAAATTCTGCGTACGCCCTTGATCTTCCCATTTGACACAGGGATGTTAAATAGTATTTATGCTTCATTTTGAGAATTGTAGAGACTTACACACATTTTTAAAAACATCATAGGAAAAGCGGGACAGTTATGGCCACGGCTAAAGGCGTTATATATGGTCACTTTATTTTTTAGTGCATCGACATCGTAAACATCCCTTGTTGCTATTTGTTTATTGTTTGACAAGAAGAAAAGAAGTTTGCATTACCTTTCGAAATGCAAAATTTCGGAGCGTAAGGTTTCGAAAAACCAAAGTTTTGGAATATCAATGTTTCGAACAGATAAAATTTACAAAGACGAAGTTTCAAAAAACGAAGTTACGAATGGAGAAAAATCGAAAAGTCAAACCTTCGCAAGAAAAAGTATCGAAGGACAAAGTTTCGAAAAAAAAAGTTCCTACACTCAAGAATATCAGTCACATTTTAAGCCTATTCGTTGACGAAATTCTGGTAAACTCGGAAAATCTTATTCCAAGTAAAAAATCTTATTTTGAGTTTATTTTTAATAAGCTAAAAATTGTTACTTCAATACTGTTTCGAGATTATTTTTAGAATGTGGTTCTTAAGCTAATCCAAAAGAAAACTTAATTAAAGAATACAAAAGCTACGTTCTGGACCATTAAATTCTTGAATTAAGCTCGAAAGTGCCAAGAATGAGAATGCAGCCATCTTAAAATGAGTATGAAATTCTATAAAAAAGACCAAAAATCTTATTTTGAGAATGTTTTTAGTATGATCAAGCTTCTTGTTTCAATACTGTTCCGGATTATTTTAAGAATGTGGTTCTCAAACTATGCCTGCTACAATCTTATTTTAAGAATGATTTTTAGATTGGGGTTCTTAAAATAAGAATACACGAGCTACGTGTTGGACGATTAAAATCTTGAATAAGCTCGAAAATGCCGAGAATGAGAATGCAGCCACCTTAAAATGAGTATGAAATTCTTTTAATAAGAGCAAAAATCTTATTTTGAGATTGTTTTTAGTATGCCCAAGCTTCTTGTTTCAATACTGCTTCGTGATAATTTTAAGAATGTGATTCTCAAATTATGCCTGCAAAAATTTTATTTTAAGTATACAGTAAGAATATTGTAGTCAAAATTCTTTAAAGAATTCCAAACTTTTTTGTCTTCTTTTCAGAATTTCGAACAACAATCCTCTTTCTTGCGTTCTAGGCAGGCGCGGATACAAGGGGGGGGGCAATGGGTGCAATTGCCCCCCCCTGGGCAAGAACGAACGAAGCATAAAATATGAATTTAATAAAATGTAATAAAAAAAAATTTATTTCGTTATACGTTTATAAAAATTTTCTTGACAGCGCAGCGTTGCAGCAAAAAGTGGTTGTTCGCTGGCCGCTGGCTGACCAGTTTCAGTTAAGAAATGTTCCGCTATGCACAAATAGTTTTCAAATCGACTGATTGGAAAGCTTATAACTTCTGTTTTAGATCTCGATCTTCAAAGTTAAGGTCTTTAATTAAAAGATAAATATCAGGCTACATTACTGTATAGTATTTAATGAGAAAAGTCAATTTATTTCATACCATGAATCCCAAATCGATTTCATTTTCACTTTTCAAAATGCTTTGAATGAAAAATTTTATAGTTTATAATTTTATATATAATAACGCATAAAAATAACGTTTTAAAATGTTATTGCTCCACCTCCAAACTTACTCTACAAATTTGTTAGTGTTCTTTTTTAATGGGAGAGGCGTCAAGGGCCTTATCTTAATTTTAAACCTTCAATTTGATTTTAGTTTTTAAAAAAATTAAATTTTTAAAATACGTAGAACTTCAAATGCTCGGATCTACAGGTTGAAGATATCTAATTAAACTTAAAATAATAAATACTTTTTTGTATAAAAGTTATTAAGAAATATAAAAAAAAATCACCCTAAAATGGTGATAGAGTTCTTTTAGTAATAAATATTTAAATGTGCGTTTCCATTGAGGTAGTTCTTTCACTAGAAAACTCTCAAGAGCGACTCTCGGATATCTGTCTTCGGCTCTGGTGAGCTTATTTCATGACTGTGTCTGTGTCCACTTTCTAGTTTTACTCTCGAGAACTTCTTCAGAGCTGCTCTCCGCCTTTTTACTCTGAAATGGATACGCGCCGTATGCACATTTGTTTCGTTTCGGGTTTGGCGCTGTACGCAGCGATGCGTGCAGACGTGCCGCACATCTGTTTTAGCCATAAGATACGTTTTTGATGTATGTATGTACTCCTGAGGATTTTGTCGGTTTCGTGGATACGTTTAAGGAACTTCCGTGTTTCACATCATTAAACTGCCAAAGAGTACGAATCCAAAGAAGAAGATTGGGGAGAAACCCGTGCTGAGATTCAGCTATTTCAGCGAGTGAGATGAGATGACTCGCCTTACTCGCCGACTCATCTCACTTCACCCGCAAAAGTGATTCAGCTATTTAAGTGAAATGAGTAAGTTCGAATTTAGTTTCGAACATGAGACAAAGAATAAATATAAAAGAGCTAAATTCTACCTCCTTGTCACACTCGTTACGCAAAACGAAATGAAACAACAAATACAAAAATGTAAACATTGGAATCTTTAATAATGGAGTTTGGAGTATGTTTTATTTCAATTATTTTTTTTTATCATAATTAAAGTTTAATGTGAGTTTTACCCTTGAGAAATAAAAAGTTTAAAAGTGTTGAAAGTGAATAGAATATAAATTTATTTAATATATATATGTGCATATGATAATAAAATAAAATTAAAGAATCAATAAAAGGGTAGTTGTTTTTATCTACGTTGTTGTTTTCTTATTTCGTTTCCTATCCATGAATAGGAATTCTTGAGAAAAGCACATATACCTATCCAAAACTAGAAATTTACCAACACATACACCAAGTCACTGCGGAAATATCTCGCCAGTGGCGAGTAATCTGACATTTCATTTCACTCCCTCACTCACTCCCTTTTGCTAACTGAATCGATTTTCGACGAAAAGTGACTCATCTCACTCACTCCCTGCGGCTTCGAATTAGCTGAATCTCGGCACAGGAAATGACTACAGCAGTCACTGCCGAAGAGAAGTTGTATGGAACTTTTTAGTTATTTCATCAATTCGATTGTCAAATGATCGCCATTTTCGACGCGCATATTGCTTTGTATGGAACTGCATGAGTCTGGCAACTCTGCAGTCTATGTTTTGAGCTTATATGAAACATTTATATTTAAATTTAACGAAGGCTAATTATATTGTTAATGAAATGAAAAGTTGTACTTCCACTATAATCATTATGTTTTATTTAAATGTCAGAAAGTTTCATCTCAGTTTTGATCTATAAGTTTAGTTTAGCTAAAATACAGCTATTTTCAAATTAATGCAATGGTTTTGTTTGCACAAAATCCCTTTTATCAACGTCTTTCAATTTTCTTGCAATCGCATTTGACGTTTATGAACACGTTCTCCGGCTTCTCAATATTTTTGTTGCCAACTCGATCATTTTACTGCAGAATTGCACCGCAGATGATGTTTTCGAAGGTGTGACTTTAGCAAACTGCATTATCGAACACAATGCTTATGCAGTTAAACTTGTATTTGCCTTTTTGAAAAGAAGACTGTTGCAGTTTTCGTTTGATAAAATTCTGCAAAATGCATTTTTGACGCTGATGACGTTCTCGAAAACGGCCTTTTACCGGCAAGGGTAGGTTAGGTTGTCCCAGCTAAAATAGAGGCTGGAAATTTCACTCGAACTCGAACGTCATGTGTCTGAATAGGAGCATACCACTGTGCCATTATGTATTCCAAGCATAATATTGTGGAATTACGCAGATCCAGACGGAACTCAAAAACGCTGTAAAGATACCATGCTATAGCTACAAACTGCAAAACTTCATTTCAAAAAGTTTAAAGTACCCTGTTTTCGAGACACTGTGGTTATAAAAGCGTTAATTGCTTTCTTCAAATTTCAAACTCATCAACTCACATTGCTTTGAATGACCAGGCGTGTACAGCGGTATGAAGTGTACTCAAATTTTCTGTAGACCTCATCAAGATTTTGGAAACTCACCAAAATTGCCCCCCCCTGAACGAAATCCTGGATCCGCGCCTGGTTCTAGGTGTAGAGTAAAGCATTTTGTTTGGTCTGAAATACCTATAAAAAAAGCAAAGAAATCCATGCAGTCTAGTGGAAAATAAAAGAAAACATTTCATATTCAATTTAATATTTATTTCTAATAAACTATAACTTAAAACTTATTTACATTTTTTGAAAAAGTTCTTATTTCCTAAATAAGCTTTTGTCGAACAAGAAAAAAAAAACGTTTGAAGTACAATAACGCTTTCCAAACCGACGCACAAAGAATAAAGTCAATGTACACGACTGAGTTTCAAACATGACACAACAACTGAAAAACCGAATGTACAAACGGTAAATAGATACACATATTATAGATACTTCTTTTTGTAGACAGCACTTGCATGCACTTTAAAGATTTATGTGGCTTGTTCAAATTATGAATAATAATTATGAAAGTAAAAATTTTAAAATAATTTTATATCAAAATAACTCATTATTCGAAAAATATGTATGCCTTTTGAATGACAAATTACGTTTTAAGAACACTTACGCTTTCCAAACCGACGCACATAGAAGAAAGTACACGACTGAGGTCCAAACATAACACAACTGAAAAACCGAATCTTGAAATAAGATTCATTGTTCTTAATTTGTGCTTAAATGTAGAATTTTTAGATTGTTTCGGCTTATTTTAAGAACACAAACTAACTCATGAATTTTGCGAACTTAATTTAAGAACATATTTTTACAATTAGATTTAAAAAGGCTTGGTCGAATCATGGATAATCTTGAAATAAGATTGATTAAATTTAAAGACATTACTGTGTAATCTCAAATCAAGTTTTTTATTCTTAACTAGCTGTTCCGCCCTGGCTCCGCCCGGGTAGACAAAAATTTCGAGAACAAATGAACAAAACAAAATTTTAATTATGCGTCCTCGATTAATCGAATTCCCGATAATCGAAACTCGACTGTATATTTTTTTTATTTTGTCAGAACCAAATTTATTGATTGATTGATTTCTTTTCAAACTCAATTGCTTTTTTTTTTAATATAAAACAGGTACCCAGAGTGTGCTTCTGCACCTTTTTGGCAAAACGCAAGACCGAATTTACCCAAACTTGACAATAACACTCCCAATACCAAAGATTTCCTGAAAATATCCTCCAAAAAGGTCAAGCAATTCTTGAAAATACATTGTGGTGTTCAAAGAACCGTGGCATCGATGCCTTGTTGGTAGCATGTTGTTTGCACAGATCCAAACAGTACGTCGACAAAGTTTTGAGCAAAGTTTTCACCACCTCTAGCTCTAAGGCTATATAGTTATTGTCCTAATTTAATTGTCTGACACTTTTAAAATCGATTATTTCTACTTGTTTATAATCATTTCCTATCTATACATATAAATAAAATTGGAGTGTCTGTCGTTAATATTGAAATAATTTCAAATTTTTGAGCTTAGGTGGTTGCTTACTTGCCAAGAAACATAACTGCATTATTTAAAAATTTGTTGTCTGTCTGTCTGTTTGTCCGCGGTAACCTTCAAAACAGCAGAACAGGTTATAATGGTACTTTCCGTACATGTAGTGGACAACTCTGGGAGTAATCTAGGCTACTTTTAATTTAAGAAATGTTAAGGGTATCTTAAAAATATTAGAAAAAGAATAAAATTAAGGGAAAATTATGTCGAAACAAAAAATTTATATATAGGAAATGATTATAAACAAGTAGAAATAATCGATTTTAAGAGTGTCTGACACTTACAATTACATTAGAAAAATAATTATATAGTCTTAGAGGTGGTGAAAGCTTTGCTCAAAATTTTGTCAACGCAAACTACATGCCACCAACAAGGCAGCGATGCCACGGCCGGCCGGCCCTTTGAACACCAGAATGTATTTTCAAGATGCAACAAATAAAAGTGTTTTATACCTTACACTTTGTATTCGTTCAAACTTTATGCCATCAACCTTGCAGCCATATGACGGCCCTTTAACCACAATAATGCACTTTTAAAAATGCAATAATGCGATTGAAACGCTGTCAGGTTTTATTTACATAATAATTAAATTGGAGTGTTTGTCTTTAATATGGAAATAATTGAAAGTTGATCAGGTGGTTGTTTATTTGCTAAGAAACATACACATGTAACAGTGAAACTCCGGTGGGTGCTTTTAACTTCGTCAGCAAAAAATGAAAAAAGTCAGATCGTTGTACCAATATTATTCCCTATATACTTTTATCAGCAAAAAATCCAAAGCGAAAAATCCAAAGCTGACCTTCGTTATTAAAATAAATTTCCTTGCACTTTATAGCACACAACAGCGTAACGGCGGCGCACAGTGGGGCTGAGATTTGGTATTGTGATATACTTTTCTCTCAGTATTTTTCAGAAGAAATCTGGCTGTTATATTGATTTATGTAAATAATAGCTTTCATCCGAAACGGAGTTCACACAGACCTATAATATTTAGAGCCCAAAGATTAATTCCATATATAAAAATGAATCCATATTTCCCATTGTAACGCCATAACTCAAGAACTGCTTGAACTATTTGGATGATTCTTCTCAGATAATCTTTGGTATTGGGAGTGTTTGGTTAAAGTTTGGTTAAAATCGGTCTTGCGGTTTGCCAAAAATATGCAGAAGCGCACTCTGTGTACCTGCTTTATGTAATCAAAAGTAAATCAAATCAGTTTGAAAAGAAATCAATTAATCATGAAATTTGGTTCTAACAAAATAAAATTAAAAAAAATGCAGTCGAATCTCAGATATCCGAAGTTCAATTAATCGAGGACACATTTTTAATTTTTTTTTTTTAGTTTGTTCTCGAAATTTGTGTGTACCCGGGCGGAGCCGGGGCGGGCCAGCTAGTATATTAATATTTTGTTTCGACAAAATTTTCCCTTAATTTCATTGTTTTTTCTAATATTTGAAAGAAACCGTTAAAATTTTTGCAATTAAAAGTAGCCTAGATTACTCCCTGAGTTGTCCACTACATGTATGAAAAGTCCCGTCATAACCTGTTCTGGCGTTTTGAAGGTTACCGCGGACAAACAGACAGACAAAAAATTTTTAAATGATGCAGTTATGCTTCTTAGCAATTAAACAACTACCTAAGCTCAAAAACTTGAAATTATTTCAATATTAACGGCAGACACTTCAATTTTATTTATATGTATAGATGTATAGATTTAAGAATTAAAACTAATTTTTAGAATACCGATATTATATCAAGAATTATGGGTGTCATATTAAGATTAAACACTTAAGAATACAAAAAGCTAAAAACAAGCCTGACCAACCTGAATTTTAGCCTGCGATTTTTCTCTGAGTGTAAATCCTCGGAACTTCGTTGTTCGCGAATTCAACAAAATTTACACAAGTGATAGCTGATACAGAATTAAAAATGAAAATATATATTTCCAAAACAGGTTACTCCTTCATTGTTCCTTGAGATTTCAATAAAAGTGAAATTGACACTTCGTAGCTAGTCCAGTCTTATTGTGTTTTCTCCATGCAAATTGTGGGGTAGTTTTGATTTTTCCCTGCTTTATGTTTTTGTGGGTGCTGAATCTTAATCTGAGGTATGCGACTAAAATTTTGTCACGTAACATGGAAACAAATTCAAAAAATGATGCCAAAATTCATTTGAGTTTTGAGTGTTTAACTTATGGCTCGAAAACAACCATTTACTTGTAAATTTCATCAAAATACAGTTAGAATTAAACATAATTTCCAACAAATCTCTGTCTCAGGTTCCTTTCTGTGACAACTTATTTGGAATCAACCGCTAGTTAAAAATTGACTTTATTTTTACTAAATATTTCCAAGAATCCACTCGAAATCAATAATTAATTACCTTGAGTGACAAAATTTTATGTAATTTTCTGTTGGCTTTTGAATAGCTGAATTCGAATTTGGTCTCAGAGTTGCTGTAGCGCATCACATTTTTGAGATATATGAATTTAAGGTCTAAGAAAAATGCGTTTTTGATAATTGAGATTAAGTTTTTATTGTCATTGTGAACATTTTTCTTAGAAATTCTTTTTCAATCTTTCAAATACCTTAATTCATCTTAGAGGAATCCTTACTTATAGTTGTTAGACTTTGTCTCAAGCTACCTTACTTGAAAAGTGGCATTAGAAAGCAAAATTATTTATTATTTCGATGGAGAAATGAAGCTCAAGATTAAATTAATATTTTTAGTTAAAAAAATTTCAAATGAGCCCAACCTTGCACATAAAAAGACTTTGAATATTTCAATAATCATTATGGTGTAAGGTAGTTTAATAATAAAACTCATTTTATGTGAAAGGTTGGGCCGAACTTAAATGTATTTTTGAATAGAAATAATATAATCAGACAACAGCTTTTACTTTGGCATCAAAATAATCACTGAATTTGCTTTCTTAACGTCTAAAAATCAAACATTAAAATTTTCAATGATAGTTATAAAAGGTGTTTTTTCTTAGAGGTATAGAACTTTGAAATGGAATAAAACAAAGATGATTTTTTAAATTGACATGAAATTAACTTTATTCGAAAGGTAACTTTCATGCATTATAATTTAAATATGATTCCTGGCATATGACCACCATGGCTAGCACGGACGTAGTCTAATCTGGAGGTCCAGTTTTCAATTAGTTTTTCCAACCTTTGTGGCCGTATATCGGCAATAACGCGGTGAATGTTGTCCGCAAAGTGGTCAGTTGGTCCAGACTTATCGGCGTAGACTAGCGACTTCATATATCCCCACAGAAAAAAGTCAAGCGACGTTAAATCGCACGATCTTGGAGGCCAATTCACGGGTCCGTAACGTGAAATTATGCGGTTTACAAACATTTCCTTCAATAAATCAATTATGGCACGACCTGTGTAGCATGTTGCGCCGTCTTGTTGAAACCAGAGTTCCTGCACATCATGATTAATCAATTTATGAAAGAAAAAGTCAGTAATCATAACTCTATATTCCATCAACCCATAAAGCTGGATTTACACCTTCGTTGTTATCGTCCGTGTACGTTGTTCGTTTTTGCCCGTACACGGAACAACGAAGGTGTAAATAATAACACCGAACACGAACAACGAAGAAATTCAAAGTCGTTTTGAATTTTGGATGAACTTTACTCGTTGTTCGTTGCTTGTGGAACAACGTTCACCAAATGAAAAACGAAGGTGTAAATCCAGCTTAAAGCACACCAAACAGTCAGTTTTTGTGGTTGTAACAGTATCTCAACATACACTTGAGGATCATCATCGTTCCAAAATGAGGTCTTTTAAATGGATGACTAAAGAACAAAAATCAACAAAAAAATTTACAATAGCTGCAGTAATTCGAGAAAAAAAATAAAATCTGAAAACAGCGAAAATCCCATACAAATTTGTATGTGGAAAAAGTATGCTTAGAGCCACGTGTAAATGATCTCAGAAAAAATTTTTGTTGGCCAAATATTTTTTTTGTTGGGCATAAACTTTTGATTTAGGGGGTGTCTGCTATTTAAAAATTATTTTGGGAAAGAACGGACACCCTAATATACATACATACCCGAACCTTCGGCATGACAGTCTTACGCACTAACCACCATGCCACGAGGTACTACAAAAAATGTGTACAAGTACTTTTGTTATTTCCTTTGATAGTCTAAAGGCCCCGACCCATAGAATCCGTTGCGTCCGTTGTGGCGACGCATTCAACTGACAGCTCGATAAAATACATGTTTTCTTATGGGAACTGGCCCAATAGCAACGCAAGCGTCGGACGCAACGGACAGAGAAGCCGAACTTTTAACTTTTTCTCTCCGGCAGATGCGTTGACAGGAACTTTTTAAGTGTGTGTTTGAATTTTAAGTGGTTGTTATGTGTGTGTGTTTGAATTTCAAGTGGTTGTTATATGTGTGAGTTTGAATTTCAAGTGGTTATGAGTGTGTGTTTCAATTTCAACTGGTTATTATGTGAACGTCAACGAATTCATTGGGCTACCTCAATCCGTCGCATCCGGCAACATGAATGGCTCCGTCACCGCAACGGACGTAACGGAGTCTATGGGCTGGGCCCTTAAGAGCTAGCTACGTTTTCGAGCAGTCATTTCAGTATGTTTGGCTCTTTATATATGTTTGCTCTAACTCTTAAAATTTGCGTAAGGGCAGTCTGGCTGGTAGGTGATGTTGCGTTGTCCGCCATTTTGAAAAAGTGTTTTGAAAAACATAAATGCAATTTTCTCAGCTCCTATTGGACTTAGAGTAAAATTTTTTTCTTGATTTTGTAGGTTACAGTATCTTTAAAAATTCTTGCTCATAATTATTTTTGAAATTTCTTTCCCACGAATAGCTATTGCCGAAAATCTGTCAAATTATATTTGTTTTTAGCGTTTATCTCGCCTCTTGTTCGTCTGAACGAAAAAATGATTAACCAGTTTTTTGAAGAGTACCTAATTTCCTTCATTTTTGTATATTTAGGTTTTCTATGAAACAAAAAATGTCTTATATATACAGTGTAACAAAGTGGTCAACATACAGCCAATAATTCCTTAGGAGAGTTTACGGTTCGTACGGTGCTGCAAAAAATGTAACGGATACTTGTAGAGGGACACAAAAAAAAGTATTTTATTATCTTAGAAGGGGGGTCAATCTCTTACCGTTTAGGGAGGAGGGGCACTTTTATAATAAAAGCACTACAAATGCAAACAAAATTGCTAAAAAACAACGGAAAAGCTTACAACAGTGTTTTACAGCTCATTTGAAAGCTATATAAAATCTATTCTTTAATTAAAATTTTCAATTGAGTTCTATTCGTCTATAATTTTTGAAAAAAAAATCAATTTCGGTTTAATTAACAAATTGTTTTTTTTTTTTATTTTTAATTATTTTTTTCAAAAATTACAGTGCTTTTTTTTAAGTCCCAATCCGCTCTAAACGGTAAGAAATTGACCACCCTTCTAAAGTAATAAAATACTTGTCTTGGACTCCTCTACAAGTATCCGTTATTTTTTGCAGCACCGTACCGAATCGTAAGCTCCCCTGAGGAATTATTTGCTGTATGTTGGCAACTTTGTTACATTGTATATAGAACATTTTTTGTTTCACAGAAAATCTGAATATTCAAAAATAAAGGAAATCAGGTACTCTTCAAAAAACTGGTTAATCATTTTTTCGTTCAGACGAACAAGTGGCGAGATAAACGCTAAAACCATTTTTTACAAACAAAACTTGAAAGTTTTTCGGCAATAATTTTTCATGGAAAAGAAATGTCAAAAATAATTATTGTGAACAAGAATTATAAAAGATATTTTAACCTAAAAAATCAAACAAAAATTTTTATTCTAAGTCCAATAGGAGCTGAGTAAATTTCATTTGTGTTTTTTAAAATACTTTTTCAAAATGGCGGACAACGCAACATCACCAACCAGCCAGGCTGCCCTTACGAAAATCTAAGGAGTTATGGCAAATATAAACAACTAGCCATACTAAAATTACTTCTTTTTTGACGTTGCTAGTTCTCGTACTATAATAGGTAAGCTGTGTTAAAAACACTGACCAAAATTGACAATGAAGTTAGGTTTCACCAATTTTCGTCTAATCCTGATTCACACGCTGTGAAGGCAAAAGTATAGGTACACAAAATTCGGCAATTCAATAATAAAAGAAATTGTAGGGTGGCGTATGTGGAACATTTTTGTTAAGGAAAAAAAAACTGAAGAAAAGTGGAACAGATTCCCATCAAAGGTGAATTAAATTTCCATGTAGAGCAGATGCCCGTGGAATTATTTCCCTGCACCAATTTGAAGTTCATAAATATAAATTATATCCTTATTCGTGACCTTTTTAGTAATATAATGAATTCCTATGTGAGCTGGAGGTCAGTTTTTGTTTTTATTTTTATAAAATTGCGACGTTTCGGGCGTGGTTACACCCTTCTTCAGACCTATATATTCAACAAAAATTTTATTAAACATCTTGCCTATTGGTTATCTAAACATAAACTTGAAGATACTTACAATTTTAAAAGAGTAATATCCACAAATAACTGTTATATTTGTTTTGTTTTTCTATTTTTTAGTTTTTTGAAAATCTTTAAAAAGACAATTAAAAGTATTTGTTTGAAAGCTTTATCAAAATATCTACATACATACTTATGTATTGGAGTTTAAAAACTTCAGTATAATCTATATAACAGATATGTATCTACTAATGCCTATTTATGAATTGACCATAAATGTCTATCACAATCAGAACGTCTATTTACACTATTTGCTGTATTTTTAATATGTAACATTTCAAGAAGCATTCTCTTATTATAACTTTTCTCTGTTTGTAAAATTTGAACATTTTGAAAATCTGGTCTATGTGTAACCACGCCCGAAACGTCGCAATTTTATAAAAATAAAAACAAAAACTGACCTCCAGCTCACATAGGAATTCATTATGTTCATAAATATAGGTACCCACTACACAGTATTGAGGGTTCTTGTTGAAAAAAACCGTGGATGTGTCTATTCAGTCCTCCAACGATCGATGGTGGCGAACTGAAAACATCAACAAGTCCTATTCGAAATAACCTTTCAGTTATTTCGTAGTTACTTTAAAGCATAAAATGTTATGACATATTATGTAAGTCTCCACCAATTTTATTCTCGTATTGTAACATTCTTAAAGCATGAAAGGATTCTTATTGATTAATTATAAATATCATTAGGTATATAAAAACACACAAAACTATCTAATTACTTAACTGATACATATATATACATACATCTTCAAGATTTCTTTTTAATTTTCTTACAGAGAATATTGCAAGTTTTTAATATTAAAAGCATCTTAGAATCAATTGCAATAATTACAGTTTTCAATAAAAACAAAGTTATAATTAAACTTTTGAATATCTTGACTGTCTTTCGTGGTCCTTCAACTGTCTATACAGTACTTACTTTCTTCAATACATGAAGAAGCAATATTGAAAAGATGGAAGAACCTTTGATGACATTTCAAAATAATTAATTTTGATGGTTGGAAGGAAGCTAGGTATAACTTTTTTTTCAGTAAAAGCTTTCCAATATCAACAAACAAAAATAAAACATTTTTCTTAACAGACTAGATAATGCATTTATTGCCCATTTTGAAAGCAACAATAGCAACAACTTAAATCCTTCAATGTATTACCAAAAACAAACATTTGATATATGTACGTTTGTATGGATGTATAATGTACATATGTTTTTGAAATTTACTTGCCATAAGACGATTGCTGTGTTCCATCATTTGCGGTCCCTCCAGTCATCTAGTTCTAGACTATCAAGTATCTTGCGTCTGTAACCACCTGGTCCCTGCAGCGGGTTCGGTCTTCCTAGTTGTCTCGAACCTGGGGACTGGATTCCGAGGATTTTCTTGGCTGGAGCGTTGTTTGCCATTCGCACCCGTATTCTCAAAAAAATTTTGTGTTTTAGTTTCTTATATACCTTCTGCTTCTGCCTAATGGCTTGCGCCCGCGACCCCCTATGATAGTCTTGGCGATCCCCTAGGAGGTCGCGACCCACAGTTTGAAAAACACTGATCTAGACTATCAAGCATCTTGCGTCTGTAACCACCTGGTCCCTGTAGCGGGTTCGGTCTTCCTAGTTGTCTCGAACCTGGGTCTGGATTCCGAAGATTTTCTTGGCTGGAGCGTTGTTTGCCATTCGCTCAATGTGGCCGAACCAGTGTAGTCGACGTGTTTTGGCTCTTTGAACTACATCCGCATCTTGGTACAGCTCGTACGTTTTACGATATAGGACGATATAGGCATATATGACCAAATATCCGCCGAAGAATTTTGTTCTCGAAAGTGCCCAGTATACTTATCGGCCAGCACTCGGCGCCTTAGAGTAGAACTGGTAAAATTACCGTTTTGTATAGCATGCACTTTGTCTTTCGAGAAAGGAGTTTTTTACCCATTTGGTTGGCCAAACCGAAATAGCAGCGGTTCGCTAGGGTAATTTTTCGTCGAATTTCCACTAACGTGTCGTTCGTGGAATCGATGTTTGTTCCAAGGTAGGTGGACTCCTTGACTACCTCGAAATTACTGCTACAAATAGTGACATTTTGTTCTAGGCGATGCGATGGACAGATGAGACATTGTTTGTTGCTAGCATATACTTTGTTTTGTCCTAATTCACTTCAAGACCAACGCGTTTAGCCTGTTCATCAATAGAAGTGAATGCTTCTAGTACAACTTGCTTGGAATGGCCGATGGTGTCGATGTCATCCGCGAAGCCAATCAGCTGAGAAGACCTGTTGAAGATAGTGCCTTCCAGGTTAACACCACTCTTTCGCACTATCTGCTCTAGGACTAAGTTGAAGAAATCACATGATAGCGCAGCTCCCTGTCTGAACCCTGTACACACTGAAATAACTCGGATGAGCTGTTACCCATTTCCATGTTGCATGGCGCCATGCGGCATAGCTGGATCAGTATTTTCGGGATCCCGAGTCCCGACATCGCCAATAGAAGCCCTTAGCGACAAATGTTATCATATGCAGCTCTTATGCCGATGAAAAGATGGTGGGTCTCGACTTGAAACTCGTTGTTCTTCCAGGATTTGCTTCAAACTTGAAATTCGTTGGACTTCCTTCAATGAGTAGGTTTCGTATGTACTTGCTGAACAAAGTGTTGCAGAAAGGTTTTAGACGCTCACATAGTACGTTTGATAGTATCTAGTAGGCAATATGCCTATTCAAAAGAAGGATGTAGGATCTTCTTTTTTGTGGATTGGGCTTAAGGAGCTATTTTACCAGTCTTTGGGCATACTTTCCTTCCCCCGAACTTGGTTGTTGAGCTGGTGTATGCAGCCTACCAGGACTTCTCCTACATACTTGAAGAGTTCCGCAGATAGACCATCGGCTATCCGAGCCGGCGGATTTGTTGTTCTTAAGCTTGTGGATGGCTTTGTTGACCTCTCTTCAATACAGAGTGCTGAAACTGGATCTTCATTGACTGGTCTTATGCTTCTTTGTTCTCCTGTCGCTTCCTCTACATAATGCCCATAAATGCTGGAAATGCTGCTTAAACACATCTGCAATTCGCTGTGCTTCGGTGAATAGGTTCCCTTCGCTGTTTTGGTTGAGCTTGCATCCCAGCCCTTTTACCAGAGGCTAGTTGCTTGGCTGTTTTGTAGAACAGGCGGTGGCGGTTTTTGGTGGCGGTGCTAGATTTTACGAGGTTCCTGAGCTTGCTGCTCTTGTTATCCAGTTACAGTATTTGCCTTCGTGCATTTTACGTCTCCTGCTTCATTACCACACATTCGTCATCATACCACGGATTCTTTTTTCTAGGTGGTTGATAGCCTACGATGGTTTCGGCTGTCTCCTTAATGATGTCGCGATACTCGTTCTAATGGTGGTGGACGTTTGTGGCTTGGAGTACGTCACCACAAGAAAGTGGTCTGAGGCCACGTTTGCACCTCGGAAAGTTAACACGTGTAAGATATTCGATGCGTGCTTTGTGTCAAATAGCATGTGGTCGATTTGCTTGACGGTTCGACTATCTGGAAATCGGATGGTTGCTGTGTGTTTCCTTCGCCTTATGGGGAACCTAGTGCAACTTATCACCGTATTACGAGCTGAAGAAAAGTCGATTAGTCGAAAGCCGATATCTATTTTCATACAGGATGTGCTTTCCAACTAGTACACCAAAAATATTTTCCTTGCCGACTTTAGCATTGAAGTTTTCAAGCCAGACTTTAACGTCGTTCTCCGGACAGAATCCGTAGGCTCCATCCAGGAGGTCGTAAATCTCCTCCTTGTTAGACTCCTCAGCTTCATCGGCAGTAGCGTGTGCACATATTAGGCTGATGTTTTGGAAGCTTAGCTTTGATGCGGATCACAGCCAGGTGATTGCTGCTTCTGCTTGGCACAAATTCAAGGTTTTCAGTAGCATCACCTGGCGTATAAAGTGTCCTTTCATTCCAGATGCATTCCATTCCATTATTGTTCCAGGTCTGGTTGCCATTTGAAGGGGATCGCCTTCTCGGGTCTCTTTCATAACAATAGGTTTTTATTATTTTGGTCGGATCATTGGCCCGATGCACTAACCTCCAATCTATAGGGTCATGAGTTTGGTGCTACAATTCTTTGTTTGATCAACATTCGCACTCACAAGTTTAACAAGTTTGACATAAAACCAAGACCAGTATCCGGCGGTTATACCAACGTCGAGGTACATAATGTAAGCACTTGATGTGTAGGAAAAGATATAGCACGAGGCCCCCGGCCCACTTCCTACAACATCTAACCACCATGTTTTAATTTTATAAATTCAATTTTTATAATTCTAAGCCTGCAATATAATATTGACAGAGTCACACATTTTATTTTTATCTTTTTTTCTAGTGATCAAATTTAAGATTCTTAAAGACTCCCAAGCTGAGAGCTGCAAGTCTTTCAATAAGTACTTATATACCTTATTCCCTTAGGTATATTCTTACAAAATACTATTATAACTATCTATTTCTTTTTGAATTCAATTAAACGCATGACCTCGCAAAAGAAAACGAAAAACACAAAACGAAACATCTTTAAGAACTTTTTTTACATCAAGATTACAACGTTATATATATATCTCATCCCTTAATTAACCCCTAAGCAATGTTGTTTTTTCCAAATGAACGATCAAAGAAAAAAAATAATAATAAATCCTCAACTAGAGTTTATCTTTCGTACTTTATTTATTTTTGTATAAACCTCTGCATATCTAAGCAATTAACATCAAACGAGGGAAAATAAGATTTGCCTATATACGAAGTATATACTTCTTACTCGTTATACTGTTACAGTTATCTAAAACTTCCTTAATGCCCTGAAAATCATCTAATAAGACAACAATTTTCGCAATTAATTAAAATAACAAATTGAACAACGAACAACAAAAATAACAAAACAAATTCTTACATAAGAACAGAGTAAATATGTATGTAATGTTCCTACAGAATAACCAACCGGAAACAGAAAAAAAGAATAAAAAGTACCTACACAAACAATTTGGAGAAATGTCTTATTTCACTTTCGCTTCGGTGAGCCAAAATAAAACTGCCCATAAATCTCTTGGCCTAGAATGTGAAATGGAAAGCTTATCCAATGCCAACAAAAAAAAGAAAGAAAACAAATGAGGAAGCATTATATTGGCCAAGTCTCCAACAATATGTTGTGTTACATCAGGCTTCACTATTTTTTGATCACAAACACAGACAGACTCATTCCATCAGAAGACCTAGACTCTAGAAGAAGAGGGCACATCTCTGAGTATAAAAATAAAAAATAAACCCTTAAAGGACATTCATTATGTATGTTGGTACCTACAAACATTTTAGTCCTAGAATATTTGAATTTTCTGTCCCCCCCTGTTCACATCATTTCACTGTACCTACCCACCTGAAGCCAAACAACAACTATTCGACATAAGTGTACTTAATGTGAACAGTAGAAGTACTCCATAAAGAGAACAAAACACAAGTCCTTTGCTTTGGTTTTATAAAATTACTCCTTCCTTTAGTACCAACAAAGTATAAAATAATACAAAAAAAAAAGAAGAAACAAAACTCATAAACACACAAACACATACATACGAATGATACATTATGCATACGATAGAATGTATCCAAGTACGAGTTCTAATTCTACATGCAAAATGTTTTGTACGACGAATGTTAAATAAATTTAAAATGTTTACTCAGGACACACACGTTATTCAAAAACACATACCCACACACACTCGCATGCATATTGCTTCTGGCTGGAGTCCTTTGATAGTCAAATATAATGTTCTTTTTGAATTTTATCTGTTTAACTAATTTAAGGATCTAAGTTGTACAAGAACAGACATATCAACAAGAACAACAAAAAATAACGACAAGAAATAGAACTATAAGAAGGATTCTCCGAAGGAACAAGCATTTTAGTGTGTTTAGTGGGTGAATTCCACCCACAATCATATCATACTTTCTCATACAGGAGTATTTTTAGTATTTTTATGGATTGTGTGTAGATACTATAATATGTTTGGATTTTGTCGAAAATAAGATACCTCCTACACGTCTAGAAATGTACTCGTTCTCGTATATAGACAACTTAATTCATTCAAAAAGGTTTAGACAAAATGCACACTCCGTGTCAATTGATATGTGATGAGGATGACAAGCTCCAAAAATTAATATGGGTTGGTTTATTTTGTTCATACTTACTTTACTTTATTTGACTTTAGATGGCACTGACAGTCCAGGGTGGACTACGGCCTTAACCAACAAGACTCTCCAGCCAGCTCGTTCCCTAGCTAGCTGCCTCTAGTTACGCACTCCAAGTTGGTTGAGGTCGTTATCCACTTGTGTGCACCACCTAAGGTGGGGTCTTCCTTTGCTACACAGACAGGAGTATATTCAAAGACTCGTCGGGCTGGGCGTCGTCAGTGTATGTACAATGTACATACGCTTCACGTGTCCCAGTCATCTCAGCCGCTGTATTTTCATAAGGTTCTTTGAGCGAAGGTTTATCCGCGAGGGTATTACTACTCAAATGCTTTTTCAGCCCGAAGAGAAAGCGGTTGGCAGGGGCAATTTTTCGCTTGTTTTCAACACTGATGTCATTTTATGATATAATAGTGGAGCCCAGCTTCACAAAGTCCTTGACGACTTCGAAGTTGTACCTATCCGATCCGAGTCGAAGATGTTGAGATTCCTTTCTCGATAAAAGCAAATATTTCGTTTGGGTTCGGGCTTGGTTGTTAATGAGGACAAATTAAAAAAAAAAACCATTTTCGCCACCTCCGATTCAATACTTGCAAAAGCGCCAGTAACAGCTTGCTTCGTTCACCCAATGATGTCAATATCATCTACATAAGCAAGCAGTTGAACGGACTTTTGAAAAATTGTACCACTGTTGTTGACTTGCGAGTTGCGTAGATACAATTGCTTCAGGTACGATGTTAAAGTGGTTATATGATAACGCGTCGCCTTTCTCGACATCGAACGGTTCAATGGTGTTGTTACCGACTTTGACGGTGCAGCGAGATTTCTCCATCGTTATCCTCGGCAGGAGTGCCGAGATTAGACATGGCTCTGTATACTTCGCCTCTATCCATGCAATCATATGCGACTCTAAAATTGATAAAGAGATAGTGTGTATCGATCTGAAATTCCGGGGTTTTTTCCAAAATCTGTCAGAGTGTAAACATACGATCGACTGTGTTGTTGCCTGGCAAAAAACCACACTGATAGAAGCCGATCAAGACGTTGACAAGAGGTTTCAAGCGATCACACAGTATAGCCGACAAGATTTTGCATGCGACGTTTCGGAGATTTCTTCCTCTGTAGTTTGAACAGGTCAGAGCATCTCCCTTTTTGTGGATTGGGCACAAAAGGCTAAGGTTCTATTCATGGGGAATATTTTCATCCGCACCAGCAGCCTTGTACGATTTAAGTTTGCAAATCACTAACCGGGCTTTATTAAGGCCGGGCGGATGAAAATGTGGGCCATAAACGTCCAAGTTGAAGGGAATGTTTTGCCCAGCACTGGAATGTTGACTATCTTCACCGTTTAGCAATCTAGAAAAGCGTTCCTTAGGGATCTGAACCCTAGCATTGACTGCGTATCTAGATCTACTACCATGTTCCCGTTTTCATCTCGACAGGCTTCCATTCTGGACTTGCAGCCTTGTGTAGATCGTTTCACCCTTTGGTAAAACTTCCCAACATCACCCCTGCCGGTCCACGTATCAATAGACTCGACCTCCCGCTTCTCGTGCTCCCACTTTTTCTTCCTGAGAAGTCGACGGTCTTCCTTCCTTTTTTGTCCGGAGAGCTCTCGGGCTCTAGTCTTAGTAGCTATCGTTCTCGTTTGCAGCATTTTTTTTGTAGGAATTATTCTGCATGCGCCAGCTGGCACTCTTCATCGAACCAGGAGTTGATGCTAGTAGAAGGCTTGCTGATAGATAAAGAGAGATGTAATCGGCAAAAATTCTGGCGATCTCTTGCGATTCAAGCTTTTTGACAACAAATCTTTTCACAGAATCTGATCAGCATCGTGGATGTCACATACGTACTTGAAATACTACCATGTAGTGGTCCGAGTCTATGTTTGCCTCTCGAAAAGTTCGGGCATCAGAGATACTGGAAGCGTGACTATGGCGTATATCGTATATTAAAGTGTGAGAAAGCAGTGCTAGCTATGATGACATTTTGACCCGTCAAGAAGCCCACCATTCTATTTCCGTTATCGGAACTTTCGTCATATAGGCTGTATTCTCTAACTTTCAAACCAAAGTTCCGAATCTGGAGTTGAAGTCTTCCAAAATAATGTCCATGTTGTACATACTGTACGTGTTCTCGAGGAGATCGTAGAATTCTTCTTTAGTTGAGTCTTCTCTCTTTCTCCGTGGGGGCATGGATTAAGATCAGCGTTCTTGAATTTGGCTTTGATGCGGATTGTGATCAGGTGCTTGCTTTCACTCTTAAAGCCCAAGACTTTTTGCCTAAGACTTTGACTTATCACAAACGCACAACCAAATATTCGCTGACTCCTTACAGCACTTTCCGTAGCAGATGTCACAAGATTTCATCTATCGTACGCGCCACTCTTCATCTTTTCGCACTCACTGGATAGCTGTAACATCAGCCTTAAGACTATCCAGGGTCTCCACTAATTGTTGGGCTGCCCATGATCTATAAAAGGACAGTACATTCCAGTATTCCACGTGCAGATCCGAATTTCTTTGTCATTTTGTTTGCTAGGGTCATCAACATTAAAATCATACGTTGTTTGTTTGCTGTCGTTTCGGAACCAGTATTTTTTTTAACATTTTTGGGAAGTTACCCCGACGCACAACCCGCATCCTGAAGGACCAGTGATCATATTTGATTATAATAAATGTGACAATCACCACCACCTTAGCCGATTCCACCCCAGAATCTTTAGTAACAAGAGTAGAGAGCCTTTTAGGCATGATCCTCTAATAGTCGAAGTAACCCATATAAGGTGTTCGCCAAGTAGTTGAAACTTGCTGGAACTGTAAAAGCCATCGTTGATTCTATCTCGAGAATTCCTCCGCTGCCATCCAATCGATGGAGCATCTTGGTGGGAACACTCTTTCGTTGCATTAAATTGTAATGTAATGTAAATTAGTTTTGTAAGCTTTCTATCGTTAGTTTTTTATCCGGAGGCCACACGAGCGAGTACTAGCTAGTGAGTTGGGAACATATGTACATTAATTGTCAAATCACTCGCCACTCTACTCGCTTCTCAACTGGCTTTGAAAAAGGCAAGCCGGTTGACTAGCGAGTAGGAAAAGTTTCGATGTATAGTAACTCGCCAGCGATTACTCGCTCGTGTGGACTCAGGGTTAACGAATAAATAAATAAAATAATTAGTTGAAACAGCCTACTCCACTTCGACCAGTCGACCATTGGAGGCCCTTCTGCAGAAATTAGTTCCGCGATCGAATGGCTCTAGGTTCCCCGTGGTGGTAGGAGCTCCCAAAAAGGTCAAGAGTACCTATGTATAGGTACCGAAATTTTCAAAATAGTATTATTTGTGTAATAAAGAAGACAAAATACACAACGTAAATCTTTTTTTTTTGTTTTACTCTATATATTCTTCCTTAATTTCATGACAAATTTATTTCGCAATAACACATATCTAAAGTTTACTTATCTTCGTCCATCGGCAACACTGTAAAGAGAAGAAATAAAACACTTTGAGCTACATAACAAAATAAAAGAGAAATTAATGAATTCTCATTCTCATGCTTAATAAGAAAGAGAGATTAATATGACTACACTATATCTACGGAATAAGAAAAATAAAAACGAAGAGCGTGAAACCAATGAGTGCCACAACGGAACCACGTCCGCACACCACACACTCCTCAGCCATCTCGGTTAAGGGGAACCGGCGTAGCGACGTACACACGATGTTGCACTCTGTATTTATCTGCGTAGTAAAGGCGATCGAGATATACCGTCGATAATACTCTTCTCTCACATACACAACTTGAGTTAGGCATCAGGCAGTGGCCACACACACCAACAGACTATTAAATCAGAAATAAAACACTTTGAGCTACATAGCAAAATAAAAGAGAAATAAATGAATTCTCATTCTCATGCTCAATACATAAAAAGGATATTAATATGACCATGTCTACGGAATAAGAAAATTAAAAACAAAGAGCGTGAAACCAATGAGTGCCACAACGGAACCACGTCCGCACACCACACACTCCTCAGCCATCTCGGTTAAGGGGAACCGGCGTAGCGACGTACACACGATGTTGCACTCTGTATCTATCTGCGTAGTATAGGCGATCGAGAGGAACCGACGATAATACTCATCTCTCACACACACAACCTGAGTTAGGCATCAGGCAGTAGTCACACACACCAACAGACTGTTATGTCCTTACTGGGGAAACTGACTCTATTTGCCAACAGATACACAACCTACCTCAAGTGGAACCAGAGAATGAGCAACCGCCACACACAACCCGTTATTTCGCTTTACACACCAATTTAGAGCATATTTCAAATTCAAAGAAAGACAAATAAACTACAAAAAGCTCAGTGAACACACTCACCAGTTCCTGATTTGTTTATTCTCTAATTTAATTGTTTTTTTATTATTTTTATTATTTTACGCCTTTGCATAGAAAAAAGAAGGAAACTTTAAAAACGAACGCACTGATCACCTCAAAGTTCACGCACAAACTAACTCCTTCAGACACACAAAATAAAAGGGGTGGCATGCATTAAAAGTACTCAAAAGAAATGAGGAGCGAGGAAAATGAAATAAGGATAGTTCTCTTCTTATTATCATGATATTCTTTTTCTTTTCATTCAATATTTCAACTAACTTACCAATTTCTCTTACATTTGGTTTTTTAACTTTTTTTTCGAATATTTAAACAAAATATTTAGCTTTTATACCAAAGTAACGGTGCACTGGACACACCAACCTGTAATATATACTACAAATGTTAAAAAAAAACCATAGAAGAAAATCTCATTTTTCTCAAATTTAGCTCCTATGATTTTGATTAAATATTTTCTCTGTGCTAAAATAAGAACGGTCTACTATACAAACAAAAAATTACAACTAGCAACTATTAACAGTAGGTACTACCTCCTCTGTAACGTTATTTTTGATTTTTAGTTAGGTTTGTTATCGCTGGCTGATCGGATTTAAATAAGTTTTTGTATCCAAAAACTATAAAAAATATTGCATGTCAAGATAGCAAAAACAATTTTTAAAAAATAAAATAGTTTTTTTGAAAATTTGTAATTTCAAAACTAGGTTTATATTTTTGTTTTTATCAGCATGTTAATAAAAACTTAAAATTTGTATACCAAATTTTTTCTTAAACATTTTTTGAAAATTGCATATATAACAATTAATTCCTCCAATAACGATTTTCAAAATTTTGTCCGCATAAATTTAATTTAGTCAAAAATTCAAATCACTTACCTTTTATTCAGCTCAAACTGGAGATGTTTTAGCTTTTTATAGAACGAATTTCATACTTTTAAACATTCTTCATCCATGTTCTTATATTTGAAAATTTTTAAAATTCTAAGATACTTGAACATAAGAGCGAGTACGTGCTGTCCAGTCATGCATTTTACTTTGTATACATTTTTTTTAAGTTAACAGTAAAATAAAAATCAGCTTGAAAAAAAAATTTAAACTTGTAAGAAAAATGTATGACTTACCAATTACTGAAACTAGCTGACCTTTTATGACGGTTGAGTGGGCTTTCAGGTATTATATTTTTTGCGAATATCCCCCAAATGAGGTGTTTAAAATCGCTAAATCTTAAAATACTAAACACTTTCTATAGATTACCAATTTCTAAAGCTACATTATGTAGCTTATCTCTCTTTATTGACAATAATTCCGAATATCCTACATAATGGGGCCAAGATTCCAGAGCCCATCTATATATGATTTAAATTAAGTTTCATGGAAAATTGTAATTTTTTTAAATACGAAGTAGGTCACTATAAAGTGACACGGAGTGTATTTTTATAAGATTATAGTATTTCTTCTTTGAATTTATGGTTTGTATTGCTTTTTTTCCTGGTGGATGCGGTTAAGTTTGTTTAGTTGTGTGGTGGGTTGTATCAAGGAGGAGGTGTAGCATGCTCATGCTCAAAGATGTCAAGTTCTTCGTTTGGTTAGTTTTTATTTTTATAACTTATGCATTAAAATACCTTGCTGATGTTATGTTGTTCCTTTTTCGTTTATACATATACATACATTTGTAACAGACTTGTATTACCTTTACGTATAGGTACAAGAAAGTCAGTCAATTTTTCCATTTAATAGTAATATTTTTTTTGTTATAAGTATGTTATATGTTCATGCAGGAAATGTCTATAAAATGCTTTATGTCTGCTTCATGTGAAAAAGGATCAAAGAAAAAAAAAGAAGTGTAGGTACTTTATACTTATTTAATAGTTCTTTCATTTCTTCTTTATTGGCAGGCTTGTTAATAGTTTTTTACTCACTAGATTCCCTGTATCTACAAAAACACACATCCTTTGAAGAGGAATTGAATCTGAATAGAAAAATGTATTAAAGTTGAAAAGTTTGAAGTGTTTGTTCTTAAAATCAATAAAAATATATAATTCATTCATTTTCTTTAAATTGTAAGTATTACATTCAATGAAAAGTTGTATTAAATAAATATAACAGTGGCAATGGTGCAGTGGATGAAGTGCTTGACTGCTAGCTTAGAGGTGTGGGTTCGAGCCCCATTCTAGGCAGCATTCTTTTCTATATTCTCCCAGCTTAACTGGACGCCACCCGTGAGATTTAATGAGATAATAAACACCTTGATCTCAATCCACTGTGCCAAATCTTTCCTATCTTCCTACTCTTTCTAACTAGTGCCGTGCAATTCAGGTTGCATTTAAAAGACCTTAGGTCTTACAGGCATATAGTTATATAAAAAAAAAAAAAAAAAAAAAAAATTACCACAGATTTTTTATATGGGAAAATGTTTCTAGTAACAGCTTTTTTATAAAAGAGAAATAAACCTTCAGACTAAAAAATGTTAGATGTTATTGGATTAGCGGAGATGATTCATTGATTTTTTCCGTGTTAAGGGTTTATCAATCTCTATAATTGCAAATATTGAAGAACAATGTAGTATGTATGTATTTTAGAGTATGCTCGCTTGGTATGTTTTTGATTGGAATACAATTATCACAAATATAGATCTATAAGTGCATTTAACAATAACAGAATCTAATGAAGTTTGTGCAAAAAATCTTGGCTAAAGCATCTCATGCCTAAATAATTCAATAACAATTCAAAATACCTTCAAAAATAAAATGCACGGCTTGTTCGCACATTCTTTCTCATTTTAGGTCAAGTAGCTTTGGAGCTTGGACTTTAAAAATTTTAAATTCCTAAAGTTTTTTTGTTTTAATTAATAGAACAACTTTCTAACTGTAGATATATTAATTTCTTTTATATGCATGCCATACATAGGTACGGTGACCATCCGTCCCGGTTTTCCCGGGATTGTCCCGTATTTTTGTAGCCTGGCCCGGTTTATTTTTTAAGAAACCCGGGACGTACAAGTGTCCCGTATTCAGGTTGGTACTTATAGATTATTTGTCCCGTATTTGCACATTCTCTATGCAACGTTACGTAAATCCTTATTTATAAAATATTTTCGGACTCATTTTATTTACAATACTCTTGTGTCAAAAAGAGCACGAAAAAGATAAATCTATTACGTTTAAATGTCTTACAAAAATATCCGTATGTAGTCACTATTCTATTTTACTCAGAGTTAACTCTGCACTGAAAAACTGTTTTATTTTAATAATGAAATTAAAAATGTTAAGTTTATTTTTTTTTTTATTTTTAAATATGTTGTGAAGACATTATAATTTATGTTAATGTTCGTTTTTTTTTCTGTTATTATATTTTTCTTTAATATTTATTTTAGATATTACATAAAAATTATTGAAAAGTCTAATAATTTTTTCACATTTTGTAAATTTTTACTTTTTTGTCCCGGGTTTTGCTCCCAGAAATATGGTCACCGTATACATAGGTAAGGTACATAGCTATATCCAAATTTATGAGAAAGTGTTTTTAGAAATTGTTGGATTGGTTTTTTTAAAATATATATGTATATTATTTTTATAAACCTGTCTACAAATATTAAGAGAACAAAATTGTTCTCAATTTGTTTTAGTACGTATTTATTAACGAGCTGTTTCTCTATGATAAGTGGTTTTATTGAGATGATCAAAAAAGCAGTCTTAATCTTAGTTTTTCTTGTTTTGAGGTTTGTTTTGCAAATAATTTTTCTAAGGTAACGTTATTGCGCAACCATAAGAAATGACACGAAAATAAATTTTCATTTCTTACTTGCGATATATACTATGTATAAGGCAAGTTTTGGATTCGTGCAAAAACAAAATTTCGAGATAAAATTCAAACATGACATTATGATGATAGAGAAGACGGGCGGCAGCTTTCAGGGGCGCCATATCCAAGTGCATTACAAAAATTGAGAACTGCCGAAATGAGATGGGGCAATCTAATTGTATTTCTCAGTCAGGCTTTAGTAGTTTCGCACTAACTACACTTTAAATAAAATAAAATTAAATATTGTCTTTTAGGCCTTAAGGGACAATTACGTCCAAGTGTTTTTATTATTGAATATGTATGTTTGGCCCATAAGCTACCAACTGCACCCATTTTCTGAAAGAATAGTCACGCTGGCTACTTTTAAATAAGTTTGGTATGACTCGGAATCTTATAAAGCCCAGGAAAATTAGACTTTAACTTAGAAAAAAATTCCGATAAAGCTGAATTTTAGACAGATATCAGAATTTTTTAGTTTACAAAATTTTGGGTCATGGTAGGGTCCTTAGACAAAATATATTTTCTAGACTAATTTTGGGTTGCTGAACATGAAAATGAAATTTTTTTCCAAAGAAGCATTTTCGAGATATGCGCAAAAATTATTTTCTCTGCTACTTTTTCAGATATTGGCATAAATCTCGCTAACGGCTTAGCTAATTTACATAAAATGTATATTTTCTGAAGTAGGTATTGGATCTGTCTCCTCCCGACAATATACTGATGTGAAAGTCGGGCTGAAATTTTATAAGTTGCAGGCAATCAAAGTTTGAAAAACGGGTATTTTTGAAAAATTTATAGTTTTTGGTTGCCCATACGGGTAGAAAAAAAAATATTTTAAATAATTTTAAAGACTTAAGTAAAAACCAATCTTTTTCATGAAGATTTAAGCTAAGGTATGCCAAAATCAGACGATAAAATTTATCGTAGAAGTTATAAGATAACAAGTAAATGAAGGCAATTTCAATTTTGGTCAAAAAAAGTCATATAAATGTATATTAGGGACTAAGGGTGCCTGTAATTCGAAAGGTATTTTTATGAACTACAATAGCTTCTGTAAAAGTTAATTTCAAATCTCTATGTGAAAAAAGCTTTGTCGAAAATTTGTTCGTAGTTTTACCATTTTTTTGTCTAATTTTCCTGGGCTTTGAGCCGAATTTGATAATGTAACTCTCAAAGCAATTAGTTCAAAACTAAATTTTCTATCGAAATGGATGGTTAAAAAAAAAAAAACTTTAAACAAATTCTAGCAGAAAAAATTAACAAAAACCAAGCAATAAAAATCGAAAAATCAATGAATTGCGCACAACTCCCTTGGAGCAAGAATAGACTCAAAAAATGCTTGAACAAAATAAATAATTAAAAGTAACCTCGACCAGTGTCCAGTGTGATCATTTTCTCAGAAATTTCGCTTATGGGTCAAACAAACATATTCAATAATACAAATCTTTGTATGTTATTGTTCCTTTTTAAAAGTTATATTCAACAGCCCTATTTTCCAATTTCATCCAAATTTCATAACACAAATTGAAATGAAAAAAGTATTTTCATAAGGAATCTTTTTTGGTCATTTTTGTTCAATATCTTTAATTTGGGTCCTTTTTTGGCTCTTAAGGTTTTTCGAATTGGTCTTTCCTTCCTCCTAAGAAATTCAAGGTTGTCTTTACCTTAAGCATGGTAAATTGTCTTATCTAACGTGTAAAGTAGAAAGTTGCTGACAGGGTAGGATCGAGTGCAAATTCTTTAAATTAAAAAGTTTTAATCTCCCGGTTACAAAAAAATCCAACCAAGTATACCTAGTAAGGCTTATTTATTTTTTTCATTTATCTCAAAAGCTAGAGGGGCACCAAAATCATAGTTTTACCCCGGTTAGGAAAAATCGTAGATCCGGGGCTGGTCTACAGCCTAAGTGGCTCGATCGATTTTCTTCAAACTTGGTACATAGTGGATTTTGGTGATTCTGCCTACACGTTTTTTTCATTGTTTTTTATTTTTTTTAACCAAAAATAACGGTACCTGCCATACACATTTCTTAATCAATTTAACATAATCCTATTTTTCTCAAAAACGGCTCGAAATTTGTTTAAATCAATAAATTTCTTTTAGTAAAGCCTACCTTTAGGCGGGGAAACCATTTTTCAAAAAATGGTAATAAATGGTACCTCCCAAAGAACCATTTTTGAATTTTCGATTTTCTTCAAAACGTTAAGACTGATTTCAATACTTTTTTATACAGAAGCTTCTAAAAAATATAAGTAGTTTTGTGTTCTAACATTTTTCAAAAGCAAATTTTGGTATGCAAATTTGAAACTGTTTTTAAAAATCCAAAAACTTTTTTTGGAAAATTTTGATATGTAAAATTATTTAATCTTATCTGAAATTTGTATATAAAAAAATTCATCTGAATCCGTTTAGCTGATAACGAGAAAATTCAAAATAAAAAAATACGTTCTATGACAGGTACTATTAATAGTTGCTAAGTGTAAAATTTTATAATTTTTAGTAGTAGATTGTACTAATTTTAGTATATAGCAAAAGTTTAATCAAAATTGTAGGAGTCGTTTTTGAGACAAAAATATTTTCCTTTGCGGTTTTTTAACTTTTGTATAGAAGGGACCGTTATTTTTTCATGAAAATTTTTTTCTTAAAATAATTTAGAGAGTACTGAAGACTCTTAAATATCGAGTTTCAAAAAAATCAATCATGTCGTTTTTGAAATATTTGATTTTCCAAAAAAAAAAAATTGAAAAATTTTTTTAAAATCCAAAAAAATTTTTTTTTTTTTCAAAATGTTGGTACACAAAACTATTTGTATAATTTTTGGAAACTTCTGCATAGAAAAAAATAATTGAAATCAGTTCAACCGTTTTGAAGAAAATCGAAAATTAAAAAATAACAATTTTTGAAAAATGGTTTTCCACCAAATTTCTTAAATAAATTTATTCAATTTTTTTTAAGAAAAGTAATTATGTAAAATTGCTAAAAAAATTGTATGGCAGGTACCGTTATTTTGGGTTCTATAAAAAACCCAAAACTGTGTGGGCATAATCACCAAAGACTACTAAGTACTAAGTTTGAAGAAAATCGATCGAGCCGTTTAGACTGTAGAAGAACAGACACACAGACAGACAGACAGAATTGTGCCACCTACTTTTTTGGTGTTCTCTATCATCGTAATATCATGTTAGGTTGTTATATCAAATTTTTTGTTTGCACGAACCCAAAACTTGACTTATATGTAGTAGGTACCTATATCACAAGTAAAAATCACATATATGTATTTGCAACTTTTTGGGCCAAAAACTAATGTATGATTTTTTGTTTTAGTTTTAATTTTTTTCTTAAAAAATAAATTGTACTGTGTTGTGCTCAGTTTGTGCTATCATATTTCAAAGAGATAAAAAACAGCATAGTCTTAATTTTTTTAATAAAATTGTAAGAGGGAGCACAAGTTGAGCAGTTGAGTTGAAAATCAAAAATGGCGGTATACTGCCCTTCGCAAAGTAGCAAAGTTTAGTTTTGGCCATTCTAGTAGCAATTATGCAATCTTTCTATCTTTTTGGTTCTAAGCATCATTTTCTGAGCACAAAACAGCCCCAATTGATCCTTACGTTTCATAAAGTTCAAAAATATGGTAATGATAGATAATTCTCTTTAAAACAATTCTAGAGTGCAAGTAAAATCCGAACACCGCAGAAATGGAGCGAAATTACACTAATTCACTAACTAAAGAAAAATCGTATTGTTAGAGCCCCTTGTTTTTCCAACAAATACGAATTAACGTACAATTCCTTGCAACTTCCTTTTTTTTATATTTACAACTTTAAACCAAAAAACTTCATTTACAAAATAAAAATACTTAACCCACTGTCAAATTTGTAATTTTCAAACAAAATAGAATTTTTATTTAGCTCAAAAAAAAACTTTTTTGAAAAGAAAGAATTAAAACTCAAACGGTTTCTTAAAATATACAATTACAAACTATTTTTCGAAAACTATATATTTCCACCAAAATATAGATACACCATTCAGCCTCATAATTTTAAAATATTCAAAGAAACACCTAGTAAACTTCCGTTATAATTCTAGCACTCTCATCTGAAATACTCTATTATTCTACTGTAGAGTTCCATCATCGTCTTTATTTTCATCATAATCTTCTAAGTCCTGATGCGGGTGTTGAGTTCCAGTGCAACTTTAAAGAAAATTCACTGCATATCTGCATAATGATATGCAGTAATTCAAAGAAAAAAATATTAAAAAGGGTCCTTGGAACGTAGATTGAAAATTATCTAGCCGCAGGAGATGGAAACTCTATCAATATTTTCCCTTTTGCAATTTTATAATACTCGTGAACCACAGACTGTATATAGAACTCCTTGAATTGCATTGTACGTTTATACTCCACAATACTCGCAACATACTAGTAGTATCTATACAACCTACATGATGGCACATGTTTTGTGTGCAATCCAGTAGGTGCGCCCTCTAGGCAACCTAATGAATTTTTCATAACCACTTGCTCCTCGATGAAGATGCGCGGCATTCGGAACGAGTGGTTTGGGGGCGGGGGGGGGGGTGGAGGCGAAGGATATTCTTATTTCATTTGTTTCCAGACCACACAAAGTGGTTTTTACTTGAATATACTATACTCAACTCATATAGTAGAAAAAACCTAACTGTACAGTGTACATATCTATGATGCTATGCAATATGTGCATACCATTCGATGGAACATGTATCTCGTATCTCTGAATATAAATTTACATTTTATCCTTCCACTCTATGGCTCATGTTGGTGTTTTTTTTTCATATCAATTTTTTTTTTTTGTATTTGTTCTCCTTGCAGCTCTGGAATTGAAGATGCTAATACTGATATCACCACCAGAAGCGTCCGCCAGAGACAACAGCTGAGTTCTTTTGGTACAGCATAGCACCAGGATATAAGTTAAGCACAACATATGCTAATGGCGGAACAAGGATACGTGTTCATTGATTGAAAAACAAAAAACAAAACAAAAGAAGGGAAGAGAAAAAACAAAACTGTAATACCAAGGATGAAACTAATGGCAATCTTCAGAAAGAACATTGGGGTTAGAATATTGTGAAGGACCATCAGCACAATACTAGAAGGATATTGGAATGTGGTGAGTACATGCTTCAGTGTCAATAAATTCAAAGAAATATATAGGTACCTATGTATGTATGCAGATTGTAGATAGGATGTTGGCGATATTGATTGAATTGGAAATTCCTGTGGGTTTCCTATTCACAGGATTAGTTTTCTTCCAAACTTGGACATTTGAATAATATCTTATTTGTATACTAATTCTGGCAGAATTTTTCTGCCTGCTTTCCACTCTTACATTACCGCGTGTCGAAGACGAAAAATCACAATTCCATTCAAATAGTGTTGAGAGAAATTTATTCATTTTACTAATTTTGATTTACGAGCCACGGGCCTTTAAATGATGTGAGTGAAGTTAGCACTGCCATTTTCGATTTTCAAAAAAAAAAACTGTGTACCCTATTGTGCTCTACTTGCGCTGCCTTTTGCCGTATTTTAAGAAAATCGTACTGAGGGTATGGTTTTTAGAGGGTCTACCCATTTTATTAGCGTGAAGTTAGGCCCGCCATTTTCGAAAAAAAAAAATGTGATCTGTACTGTGCTGACCTATGCCGTAAATAATTTTAAAAAATTCTCATAATTGCAACTTCAATGACCAAAAATAAACTATTCGAAGGGCTGCAGGTGAAGTACCTAAGCACCGCCACTTTCGATTTTCAAAACAAAAAGTTTTGCCGTGTTGTGCTCAACTTGTGCCGGGTTGGCTACGAAATCTCGCAAATCAAAATCTCGCATAACAATATCTCGCAATTACAAAATCTCGCTTTTCATAATCTCGCAACAACAAAATCCCGCTTTTCATAATCTCGCAATAACTAAATCCCGCAAATTAAAATCTCGCATATCAAAATTTCGCAAAATTGAATTGCAATTCAACGAATACATTTTTTTAATCAAAATCTCCGAAATTAAAATCTCGCATGTATGTAAGGTTATAAAAAACCATTAGCTCTTAAATAACTTGAAAGTTAAATAAACGTGCAAAAACTCTTCTAAGATCATGCAGAAACTTCACATGCGATTTAATGAAAAGAGAAAGACCAGACTTCTTATTCGTTACAATGCTTTATTCGAACTGTCTCAAAAAGATTATATAATATATGTTGCATAGTACAGTATAGCAATAAATAAATTATATAAGTTAAGTACATAAAAACTGTCATAGGATCGTACGATCATTCTGTTATATTTGAACTTGAAACAAGTAAAACTGAGTACATGATTATCATACATAATTATATTTATAAAAAAAAACAAAATAAAAGCTTTTCGTTTAACTTGATGCTTGCGCTCGTATGAGGGTTGCCAGATAATTGAATTAATTAATATCGTATAGATAAGCTAGAGTTTTATCGTAAGAGATAAGATCTCTTACAACTCGATCATCCTGACAGTAAATCGTCCTCGATTTACGATCGCATGCATTTACATCGATATATGAATAAATCACTTTGTATATATCTACACACATATTATATACTTTATAGCGAAATTACATAGTAATATTTAATATCTTTTGATTAAAGTACGTTATGTACGTATGCATTTTTGTTTTCTTTTTAGTGATATATTTTGAAAAATATAATATTTTTACGATTAGAAAATATATTTTCTTATTTAAAAATTTGGAAAAAATTATGAACGATAGTAACAAAATTTTATAACGATACAAAGAATATATCTTCTTATTTAACTCGAAAGTATTACAAAAGGTTAAAAATATAATAATGATATAAATTTCTTTTTAATAGAAAAGTTTAAAAAAAATTATAAAAGATAAGTGATTTTAAATACTGATACATGCAAAAGTAACTTATGTTTGAATATAAGGCTTCATATTCTCCGGGCAAGAGACTCCTTCATACGGTAGACGAGATATTTGCAAATTTTCTAAATCTTTAATAAGATATCGATCGTTTGGTAATACCTTTACAACCTCAAATGGCCCTTTATATTTGGCTAGAAATTTTTTGTTTATGCCGGGAGTATTTACAACGTTTTTTATCAATACATGATCACCAATTTTATACTGAATCGGTTTTTTGTGGCGTTTATCGAAATAAAGTTTGTTTTGATTTTGACTCTGAACAATGTTCTCATTTGCTTTTTTCCGTAGTGCTTCCAAATTTCGTGGCTCCTGCTCTATTATATTTTGTTCTAAATACTCTTTTATGTTATCATTTATAACACCCTTTTGGGCAACTCCAAAAAGCAACATGCTAGGACTATTACCTGTACTTTTGTTTTCTGTGTTATTGAGTGCAAACTCAACTTTTCGCAAATATTTCATCCAATCGCCTGGTTCAATTTCACTTTCTTTTGAGAGCATCGGAGTTAAGCACCTATTAATTCGCTCAACCTGGCCGTTTGACTGAGGTGAACTTGTCGCGACCTTTATATGCTGAATACTGTATTTTTGGCAAAAAGTGGAAAAATCATCAGAAGTGAAACAACTTCCCCTATCCGAAATTATGCGTCTAGGTTTGCTATAAAAAGAGAAATACGAATCAAGGCATTGGATTACTTCTTTAGCTGTCGTACTCTTTACTGCATAAAGCTTTGTATATTTTGAAAATCCGTCAACTATCACTAGTATATGCTTTTTGTTGTTACTAACGGAAGTAGGCAAAGGACCATAATGGTCAACATGAAGCGTTTCAAAAGGTTTTTCACCTTTAGGGATATTGTGTAACACCGCTTCTTTTTTCCCGCTTGTAGGAGAAAAATGAGCACATTTTAAACAGTTTTGTATGTATTGTTTGATTTTGATTTTCATACAAGGAAACCAGTATGATTTCCTTACAAAATCGAAGCATTTTTCGACACCAAGATGACATAAACCCTCATGGTGTGTTTGAATGACATTTCTCTCCATATTAGACGGAACATAAAAGAACACCTTCTTGTTGATCTTCCGATAAACAAGCCCATTTATAAGTTCATAAGAGGGACTTTCCCTCTTCTCTAACATCTCTACTAATCTTCTGATAGTTGGATCTTTTTGCTGAGATGCTGCAAGCGCGTGTTCAAAAGATTCAGGTTCGACGACTAAAACGTTGTGACACCGACTGAGAGCGTCAACATGACCCATTCTCTTACTGTCTCTATGTTCAATGACATAGTCAAAATCCTGGAGCTCTAAAGCCCAACGCGAGATTCTAGGATTTAAAATTTTCTTGTTCAGAGTTTGGGTCAGTGACCTGCAGTCAGTGACTATTTTGAATCGGATGCCTGTTAAATAGATTCGAAATCTCCTAAGCGCATAAATAATGGCAAGGGTTTCCAACTCATAGGAATGATATTTGGATTCCTGAACTGTTGTGCGTTTAGAAAAGAAGAAGATCGGATGAAGTTGCTTATCGTCTTGACGCTGCAGTAACACGCCACCAAAACCCAAATTACTGGCATCACAGTGAAGCTGTATATCGGCGTTGGGACTATAAATGCTCAAAAGCGGAGCATTAAGAAGTTTTTCTTTCAGTTTAATAAAAGTCTCTAACTGTTTTTCGCCGAATACAAACTGTGCATCTTTTTTTAAAAGATCGTTTAGTGGTTTTGCCAACAAAGAAAAATCTCGAATGAATTTTCGGAAATATGAACACAAGCCTATAAATGAATGCAGTTTCTTCTGATTTGTGGGTATGGGAAAATCTGCAACGGCTTTCAAGCCATCACAATTAGGACCTATACCATTCACAGATACTTCATACCCCAAATATTTAATTTTCTCATACATGAACACACATTTGTCAAGACGTAACTGCAAGCTATTTTCGGAAACAACCGCCAAAACTTTCTTCAAAATCATAAAATGCTCTTCTTTGGTTTCTGTAGCAACCAGCAAGTCGTCAATGTAAATAAGAAGTTGCCCAGATGTTATAAGGTCTTTGAAAATTTTATTAATGTAGCGTTGGAACACTGAAGGGGCGTTTTTTAGCCCGAAAGGCATACGCAAATATTCGAACTGCCCGAGAGGAGTAACGAATGAGGTAAATTTAATTGAATCTTCGGCCATTTTCACATGATGAAAACCACTTTTAAGATCGAGAAGTGAAAAATACTTTTTGTTTCGCAATCTATCGAGATGATCTTCTATTAAAGGTAGCGGAAAATTATCCTTAACCGTGATCTTATTTAAATGGCGAAAATCAACACATAGACGAATTTCCCCCGTCTTTTTCCGAGTTAACACTATTGGCGACGCGTAAGGGGAATTACTTTCGCGGATAACATTGTTCTCAAGCAAGTCATCTAAAACCTTTTGCAATTCAACCTTATGAACGTACGGCAAACGCCTTGGAGCACAACTGAAATAACTATTCGCGTTTGTCAAAACAATCTTCATTTCGTAACTATCCGAATACTTTGAATTAGTTGAAATATTCCCGAAAACTAAACTTTTTAATTTAACTTTTTCCTCATAACTAAGATTTTCGTTTATTCTTAGAAAAATGTTTTCATCGCGACTATCGCATGTATCAATTTTTAAAATTTCTTGGCTAAATTCTAATTCATCAAAATCTTTAACATCAAAATCATCGTTTGTAATTGCTTTTACGTTTGCTTCCTCAATCATTAACTTAATATTTGTCTTTTGTAAAAAATCACGACCTAATATGATTGGGTTTTTCATAGTCTTATTACCCACAACATAAAGAGATAAATAAACATAATTACCATTGAATTTTACATTACAAAACAATTTACCTAAAATAACTAATTTGGAATTATTTATACCCACAAAATCGTTGATTGAAGATTCTAAAGATGTCATCATATACGGTGGCACATATTGTTCTTGGATAAAGCTTATCGGGCTGCCAGTATCAATCATGGTCATCACGTGCATGTGGCATTGAACACCTCCAGCTTCAAACTCAAACTCCAAAACGCCTTGGAAATCACTCATCAAAGTAGAAATTTGTGGTTCTGACAGTAGATCTGTGTTTTGAACTACCAGGACCGATGATTTTTGGGGACAATCGTTAACAATATGCCCCTTTTTTCCGCAGCGGAAGCAGGAACATTTCTCCCTACGTGGTCTTGGACACTTGGTTGATAAGTGGCCGACTTCGTTACAATTATAACACCTGATTATGCCTTCGACTCGTGGCAAAGGTTTAGGTTGTTGCACAGGTTTGCTGTAACCAGATGTTGTTGGTTGCAGCTCACTCTTCATTTTCTCATACTTCCGTAAAATGGCTTTTAACTCAGTGATGCTGTTTGCGGTAAGCATTAGCTGTTTGTTAAACATAGAATCTGGGATTCCCCTAATAATGTACGCAATCACATCTTGCTCATCGATCTCTGCTGAAGATGCTATCTCCTGCATAACGAGGACATACTGTTGATAATTTTCATCTCTGCGTTTTTTCCGATTTCGCAACGTATTATGGACATCTGTTGCTGTTGTGTGGTGATGAAATTCAGTCATTAGAGCAGCTCTAAGCTCACTCCACGACCGAAACGATCTGGACCTCAGGAATAATCTGGCAGTACCTTTGAGCAGCCTCTTAAAGTATATAAACGACTCAGATTCATTAAGGTGGTAAGTGACCATTGCGTCTTCCACGTTTTCCATCCATTTTTTAATGGGAAAGTCATCGTCACCAGAAAACGTTGGCAAGGAATCTTCGATATCACGAGACGAGCATGCACCAGCAGAGTGAAACTCTCGAACAACAGGATTATTAAGTTCAGCTAGTCTTTTTTCGAGGGCAAGAATTTCCTCTTTCTTCCTTACCATTTCACGAAGCCTCTCCAAACGTTGTGAGACAACACTTTCTTCATCCTCCACGTCATCATCACAGTTTTCATCGACGTCATCAGGAAAATAATCGTCAATTTGATTGAGTTCTAACGTTGTAATTGCCTCAGTTAAACGAGACTTAAGCGCAGCCTTTGCACCATGTGTAGCCAAACCCAATTCGGCTAATTTATTTTTTAGTTTCTGGACAGTAGCCGTTTGTAAAAAACTTGTTACACGTGCACTAGCATCCATTCTCATAAATTAGTCAATTTTTAGCGAAAAGAAAAAAAATTCGATAAAATGCATGCGTAAAATTACTTCTAACGTGCTATTACAATACGATTAAGTTTAAGGTTCTTTATCGCACTTCTGATAAGTTGTAAGGTTATATAAAACCATTAGCTCTTAAATAACTTGAAAGTTAAATAAACGTGCAAAAACTCTTCTAAGATCATGCAGAAACTTCACATGCGATTTAATGAAAAGAGAAAGACCAGACTTCTTATTCGTTACAATGCTTTATTCGAACTGTCTCAAAAAGATTATATAATATATGTTGCATAGTACAGTATAGCAATAAATAAATTATATAAGTTAAGTACATAAAAACTGTCATAGGATCGTACGATCATTCTGTTATATTTGAACTTGAAACAAGTAAAACTGAGTACATGATTATCATACATAATTATATTTATAAAAAAAAACAAAATAAAAGCTTTTCGTTTAACTTGATGCTTGCGCTCGTATGAGGGTTGCCAGATAATTGAATTAATTAATATCGTATAGATAAGCTAGAGTTTTATCGTAAGAGATAAGATCTCTTACATGTATTTGTTGCAATGCAATTCAATTTTGCGAGATATCCTACCAACTGCAAAATATGTAATCCAGTGTCTGAGTACTTTTAGACCACACTGTTATTTATTAATTTGAACTGTTGATTTGTCAATATTATTGTTGTCAAAAGAACGAGAAGGAGAGAGAATATAGAGATGGTAAAGTGTCATGTGCAAATTGCATTAATCGTATTAAAACTTGAACTAGAAAATACTTTTAGTTCCATTATACACGCGTTAAAGACAACCAAAATAATTATAGAGGTTATTAACAGTAGTAAAGTATGTACAAATTTTTTTATTGACGGGTATAGTTATTAATTGGAAAGAAAAATTATGCAAAGTTCTCTTGGGTAGGTAAAAAAAAAAAATCTAAAAGCCGTGTGCGATTCGTTGCTGTGAAATTTGAAGTTGTGAGATTTTGATTTGCGAGATTTTGTTTGAAATTTGCGAGATTTATAGGTCCTAAATGTAGATAAATATAATTGTAAAAAGCGAGACCTTGCAATTGCGAAATTATGAAAAACAAGATCTTTAATTTGCGAATGTTGTTATTCGAGATTAATAAAAAAATGCGAGATTTCGTTATTCGAGATTTTGGTTTGCGGGATATCGTAGCCCTCCCGCACTTGTGCCACAGTAAATATTAAAAAAAAAGAAATTTTGCGAATCCATAATGTGTTTTTACATTTCGCAATTTCTTAAAAATTTAAGTTGTGCTGTTTTATGCTCAGGTTGCTCTGTCCCGCGCTGAAGAGATATAATCAAAAAATTTCTTTAAATCTTAATTTTACTATTTTGTGCTCGGCTTGAGTTGCCATATGCCGAAGAGATAAAAGAAAAATTCACATATTTGCAACTTTTACGCCCACAATACAATTTTGCGAAGCGTGAAGTTAGCATCACCACCATTTTTGTTCTTCAAAAAATAAGTTGTGCTGTAATTGTGCTGCCTTGTGATATATGTAAATATTTAAAAATAAATCGCAAATTTGAAAATTTTATGGTCACAAAACAATTTTGGGAAGCGTGACGTTAGTACCGCCCTTTTTGATTTTCAAAAAAAAATAAAAGTTGTGCTGCATTGTGCTCAACTGCCTTGTGATGTAAATAGATATTAAAAAAATCGCAAGCTTGCAAATTTTACGCACGCATTTTTTTTGAAACTTTGCAATTGTGTAAAAATGAAAGTAATGCTGTTTTGTTATCAGTTGGTGCTGCTATATGCTGAAGAGATATGCGATTTATTTGGTTATCTCTTTGGCTCATGGCAGCCCAAACTGAGCACAAAACAGCACAACTTAAATTTTTAAGAAATTGCGAAATAAAATAAAAAAATAATCGTAAAATTTTAAAAACTTCCGATTTTTTTTTTAAATTTTCGCCTTGTGCCGCACAAAATGAGTACAATACAGCAAACATTTTTTTTATCGAAAATGGTGGTGCACTATCTACAGCTCTTCGCAAAGTTGATTTTTGGCCATAAAAGTTTCAACTATACGAATTTTGTGTTAATTCTTTGGCGCTTAGTAGTATTATCTGAGCATAATTTTCTTTTTAAAAAAATATCGAAATTTCAACAAAATTTCATTCGTAAAATTTGCAAATTTCCGATTTTTTAAATATTTACGGCACAAGGCAGCACAAGTTGGGCACATCACAGTACGACCTTTTCTGAAAATCGAAAATGGTGTTGCTTACATAACGCTTATCTTTAAATAAAATTACGAGGGTGGGTCAATCAGTACCTGAAAATTGAAAAAAGGAACGCTCTTTTCAGAAAAAAAAAACTTTTTATTTTTCGACATAATCTCCTTTAGCTGGACACATCCAACGTTTTTCTAATTTTTGTATTCCCTCCAAGAAAATAGGGTTTTTCGATAGCTCAAAATATTCACTTCTTTCTTGAATAACCTCAGCATTCAAGCCAAATTGTTTTCCATCGAGCCATTTCTTCAAATCGGGAAATAAGGAATAGTTGCAGGGGGGCAAGTCCGGTGAATAAGCTGGGTGTGGGAGTAACTCGCACCTTAAATCATGCAATTTTACCATCGCAACTGCAGACTTGTGCGCAGGAGCGTTGTCCTGTTGAAAAAGAACTTTGGGGTCTTTTTCTCCTTAAATCAGCCTCGAATCGCTGCAACAGGTTAGCATAAAAAACACCGCTAGTTGTCTTTCCTTTCTCAAGGTAATCGATATGGATGATACCTTGCGCATCCCAAAAAACTAACGCTATCATCTTGTTTGCCGATAATCCCCAGGATTCACCTGGAGAAGTCCACTGTTTAGACTGTTCTTTGGTCTCTGGTGTTTTTGTGATGAATCCATGTCTTATCCATAGTCACAAATCGGCGCAAGAACTCACTTCCAGTTGAAGATTGCCAAACACTCATTTGAAATGTTTAAACGGTTTCGCTTTTTATCGATTGGAGCAAATGCAGCACCCATCTTTCTGAAAACTTTCTCATATCTAAATATTTGTGCAAAATTGTAATTACCGAGCCGTGTGCAAGCCTGTAGACTCCTCGAGTTCCCTCACTTTCACTCGCCGATCGTACCATATAAGACCGTGGATTTTACTGACCATTTACGGTGTGGCAATTCAATCAGGCGACCAGAGCGTTCTGCGTGCCGGAGCATCCGCAACGAAATTGGGTAAACCAATTGTGGATTGTTGCAATAGATGGAGAAGAGTCCCCAAAATATTTTTGGAACTTTTGTTTTGTTTCCGTAATGGATTTTTTCCGCAAAAAATAATGGTTAATCAACACGCGAAACTCGGATTTTTCCATTATTTTTAAAACTTTTCGACTGCTTCTGACTAAAACCGCTATAGCAACAAAACTACATTTGACAGATCTGAATACAAATTTCAGGGCATTCATTTGAAATATCTTTTATGACAACCTGATTTTTGGATTTGAGATTGCTAGGTGATAAGTGTAAATTTTCAGGGACTAATAATTGACCCACACCCTCGTATTTGGAAAATTAAACAAAAAAACAAACGATCTCTTGATAATTTTTTTATTTCTATGCGCAGAAGTTTCAGTAATTTTTGTGAGTAATTATAAGTTATAACTATTGCTTGAAACCTGCAATAAAATTTTCCATCGTGATGAAGCAGGCCTCCTCAACTATTTTGTTGGATCCTAATGCATCACCACTCATTGAGAACCCTTATCAGATGAAGATGATTATAATAGATTTATGCACTTCTGATTCTGGCTTATGAGAGTGTGCAAAGATACACAGGTGAAGGAGAGCTCTTTTCGCATTCTTCGTGAAGACCCAAGCCTAGATAGAACTGAAAAAGTAACACACGGTGAATACTTTTTCGGAGAACGAGGTGATGCTTTGCTTTTGCCACTAATAAATAATTTGAAATTAATTGAGAATTCGGAATGTTTCAAGGACAAAGCCTATACATAACATTCCACGTTGAATATATTCTGGGGAGCACAATGGATCCATAGAGATCTGAGTGTGATTGAGCTGATGTGGCTTGCAACTTTTGTATACAAGAACGACTAACTTCTTTTCCCTGAGGTTGGTTCTCAATGTCTTAATCTTAAACAAAAATTAAGCGTTTTCCCTCCTATGTACCTTTAAAATATTTTTCCACGATTGAATGCAAGCCACCCTGAAATACTCCCTATTATGATTGTAACCATTTAACATTTTCTCAATAACATACAACTACACCTTCCCGTTTATTTTTTTGCACACTTTTATGCCAATACAAGAACTATACATAAGGAGAAAGCGGTATTTCTTTTAACTAAATCATTTATTTCTGAATTGACACCCCTGGCACCCTTGACAGCTAGAAAAATTGACTTATATTTTCAACTCTTGCATCGTTTATTTCGGTCTCAGCTGGCTGACAGTAATTTTCTATGAACGCTCACGTTGTCGTTGTCATCGTCGTCCTTGTAAAGCGTCGACTGTCGACATCGTCTGGAATTTGTAAAATGCAGACGAAGGCGATGAACGAACGTATATGAACGTTTTTTTCTTAGAAAAAAATATTCCCATCTGCATTCAGCATACAATCCTTCTTAAAGGAAATCCTGTTTTTTTGCTGACACTTAAAACTCACATGGGTCTTGAATTCTTGACATTAACAAATGTTTTCTTGGCAACCCCCATAAGAACATACACATAATATACATTGAAGGCGTGGATACCAAAAAAAAAGCAGCAAAAAAAACCTTTAACTGATGATGGAAATAGGAAGTGAAATATGCACTTAAAAGTAAAGTGCTTAGAAATTGATCACTTTAAAAGGATGTTAGAATTATATGTATATTGAAATGGGATGGTTGTATGCAATACTTAATGTTTTCAAAATTCAAGCATACACGCAAACATAAATTTTATTAATGACATTCCAAATATGTAATATAAAAACGACTTTTCAATTAAAGTGTTTGTGAATCTAGTTTATTATTCTGGGATAGGTCGTAAGGCCTTGAGATTTATTTACGCTTTCTTATTTCAACGTCCAGGCACTCTAGACTTGTCCTGCGCCACAATTCCATACATAACTAAAATTAAAAAGTAATCTTTTTAACGAAATTTTTAACAACGAAATTCTCTTTATTGCAAAAATCACGCTTTATTTCCTTCCATTAAAAAAAACAAAATTTTCTTCTCGTAAAGGTACATAAATAAGTCTCCATAATGAAATTTCTTTATAACAAAATTATATTGATAAGAATAAGTTCATGCGATCCAGCAGTATAATTATTTCCTTATACAAACATTTCCAGAACACACTTTATGAAATTTCTCACTCCAAACAACAAAAGAAAAGGAATGATGTTTTATATATAGTTTTCTGGCAAACAAAATATTCTTCAGGGAACTCCCTGATTTTTCTTATAGTTGCACAAACTTCATAAGAACTTTTAACAACAGATCACTAGTGCAATTGTGCATCTCAACTTTGTATTTCTAAGAATAAGAACTAACCGACAATGTCCTGTAAAATATCGAATGGAAAGTTAATAAATTAAAAAAATTATTCAGAAAAAATTTCAGTTATAGAATGAGTCCAAACAAAATTATAGAGAAAAGATTATGCTAGGAAATTTTTGGCATTTAGTTAAATGCATTCGACAGTTTATAACAGAACCATAGCAACATTTTAAAGTTCGAAAAAAAAGATAGTTCAAAATCAAGTCAGAAAAAACTTCGAGAATCTTACTAATGTATCGGGAATATTACTAGAAAAATTAACAATACTAAATACATAAAGCAAAATGGAATGAGCATAATACCTTGAGAAACTTTGTGAATCCTATAACATTTTAAAAGATATCTGAAGAGAAAATTTCATCTAAAAGTTGAAATTTCGTTGCAAGGAAGTTTAACTGTACTTGCATTTGAATTTATTAGGTAGAGAAGAGAATTACGTGTGTTGGAAACAAGGAATTGTTTTTCAGTTACAGTTTACTTTTTCCCCTTAAAAGAATTTAATTCACACTAATTTCACTCCCTCATTACCTGCCAACAACTCGCACAATAGAATAGTTGAGACCGAGAGTGGTAAGGTGTTTCTCAATCTTCAAGGCCTGTCCGCCATCTATTTACCTATTTTTACTAGTGATATAAAGTATGTATATTAGGGTGGTCCTTATTATATTGGTTTTTTTTTGAAATTCCAACTTGGATAAGCATCAAATGACTCTAAATAGAGAACAAAATTTTTCTTAATTTTTTCAGATTTTTATTTCACCCCCCTGGTCTCCCTTTTTTCACTTCAAGGCACAAATAATGGAGTTAAGGTGATTCTTATAACACGCGAAAAAAAATTAGAATTTATAGATTAGATTCAGCCAAAAAAAAAATTGTATTGAAGGGGGGGTCTTTTTCCCCCGTTCAGTCGGGAGGGGTAATTTTTTAAAAATTTGACCCAAAATAGAAAAAATTATTAAAAAACAACGGGACCACTTACAATGGCATGCTAAAGCTTTTTTCAAAGCCATGAATCCAGTCTCTAATATGTTTTATAAAACAAGTTTTTATTGTAAATAGTTTCTGAAAAAAATAATTTTCAACCGTAAAAAATTATTACTTTTGTTTTTATTTTTAAGCTTGAAAGTTGTTTTTTCAAAAACTAATTACAATAAAAACTTGATTTATAAAGCATATTAGAGAGTGGATTTATGGTTTTAAAAAAAGCTATAGCATGTCATTGTAAGTGGTTCCGTTGTTTTTTAATATTTTTTTTCTATTTTTGGTAAAATTTTTAAAAAATTACCCCTCGCATGAACAAGGGAAAATAGACCCCCTCCGATACGATTTTTTTCTCGTCTGAATCTAATCTATAAGTTTTGATTTTTTTTCGGTTGTTATACAAATCACCTTAACTCCATCATCTGTACCTTGAAGTGAAAAAAGGGAGACCAGGGGGGGTGAAATTAAAATCTGAAAAAATTAGGGAAATTGTTTTTCAATGTTTTAAATCGTATGAGGGCTATCCAAGACAATGTCCAATTTAAGGACCACCCTAATGTATGTATGCAGGTAGCCACTACACACATGTATAGCAAATTATGCATTCGTAAACAAAGTAATGAAGTTTTCTTTCATTTTAATACGGTATAGATATGCCATACAAATCTTAGGAACTTTAACATTATCATATTTTTCTCAAAAACGATTTCACAAATTTTCTTAAAAAAGATTCAATAAATTTCTTTTAGTTAAGGCTACCTTTGGCTGGGAAAACATTTTTCAAAATGAAAAGGCTATTAATGCTTTTTATATTCGATTTTCTTCAAAAATTTTTGATTTCAATAATTTTTGTTTACAGAAGTTTTTATACCAAAATAAAAAAAAAATATTTTTTGGATTTTTAAAATATGTTTCGTTTTCTTTTTTTCGAAAGCAACATGGTCGATTTTTTGAAACTCGATACTACAGGGTTTTTTAACACTTTCTAAAATATTTGAGAAAAATTTAACTTTTATTAAAAAATAACGGTACCTCCCACACAAAAGTTAAAAACCGCTAAGGAAAATACTTTTTTCTCAAAAACGGCTCTTACAGCTGGGTGTATGCAAACTTTCTTTTGCATTTAAAGAATCTGGTTTAAGGTAAAGAATCTTTGAACTTATCCTATATATGCAACAATTTGTTAAAAGTATTTTTATTTTACTAATAAGATTGATTTTTACTTGCGATTATAGGTACTATAAGGCAAGTTTTGGATTCGTGCAAAAAAAAAATTTTGAGATAACAATCAAACATGATATTACGATGATAGAGAACACCAAAAAAGTGGGTGACACAATTCTGTCTGTCTGTCTGTCTGTCTGTCTGTTCGTCTACAGCCTAAACGGCTCGATCGATTTTCTTCAAACTTGGTACTTAGTGGTTTTTGGTGATTCTGCCAACACGTTTTTTCATTTTTTTTTTAGAACCAAAAATAACGCTACCTGTCATACATTTTTTTTTGGCAAATTTACATAATCGTATTTTTCTCAAAAACGACTCGACAACTTTTCTTAAAAAAAATTCAATAAATTTATTTTAGTAAAGGCTTTCTTTGGGTCGAAAACCATTTTTCAAAAATGGTTATTAATGGTACCTCCCAAGGAACCATTTTTTTAATTTTTGATTTTCTTCAAAATGGTATGACCGATTTCAATTATTTTTTTATACAGAAGCTTCCAAAAAATGTTAATAGTTTTGTGTATCAACATTTTTGAAAAAATATTTTTTGGATTTTTAAAAAATATTTCAAAATTTTTTTTGGAAAATCAAATATTTCGAAAATAGCATCATAGATTTTTTTGAAACTCAATATTTAAGACTTTTTTAGTACTCTCTAAAATATTTTTAGAAAAAATTTTACATTTATGAAAAAATAACGGTACCTTCCATACAAAAGTGAAAAAACCGCAAAGGAAAATATTTTTTTGCTTGAAAACGACTCCTACGATTTTGATTAAACTTTTTTCATATACTAAAATTAGTACGATCTACCATCAAAAATTATAAAATTTTACACATAGCAACTATTAGTAGTACCTGTCATAGAACGTATTTTTTTATTTTGACTTTTCTCGTTAGCTGCTTAACGGATTTAAATGAATTTTTTTATATAAAAATTTCAAATAAGATTAAATAATATTGCATATCAAAATTTTCAAAACAAAAGTTTTTGGATTTTTAAAAAAAGATTCAATTTTTTTTTGAAAATTCGATATCTCAAAAACGGGTTCACAATTTTTTTTCAAATTTTGTTTTTATATACACATAAACATATAATTTAAATCTGCATACCAAAATTTGTGCTTAAAAATGTTTTAAGAATTTTATATATAAAAAATTGATTTAAGAAAAAACAGCTCCAACGATTTTAAATTTTTTTTCCCATACAATCATATTCCATCATGAATTAAGATGGCATACTTTTTTTTCACCTCAAACTGTCAAAAGAGTTATTTTAGTTAATTTAAATGTCGTATTTCATGCTTTTCATGCATTTCATGCTTCTCTACATTTTTCTCTCATAATTTCCATGCTTGTATATACAATTTTCTTAAACTCGCAGTGTCTTGAACATAAGAGCAAGTACGTGCGACCCAGTCGTGCATTTTATTTACTTGGAAATGGGAATTTAATCCACATTTAAAGGGAATTTAAACCACTCAGTTTTTGAAGAATTTAATTCCCACCTTCGATGAGAACTAAGTTCACTTCGTTAAATTGAATTTAGTTCCCATTTAATGAGAACAAATTCCATCGGTGGACTAATTTCCTGGGGACTTAGTTCCCCCCTGCACAATTTTTTTCGTTTGCTAAAATCACTACGATCTACTACCAAAATTTTTTAAATTTTACAATAACTTTTACTTTAATTTAGATGGGGCTCACAGTCCAAGGTGGACTACGGCCTCAACCAACAAGCCCCTCCAGCCAGCTCGGTCCCTAGCTAGCAGTCTCCAGTTACGCACTCCAAGTTGGTTGAGGTCGTTCTCCACTTGTGAGCGCTACCTAATGTGGGGTCTTCCTCTGCTGCGCAGACCATCAGGGGAAGATTCGAAGATTCGTTGGGTTGGTGCGTCGGTGTCTATACGCTCCACGTGTCCCAGCCATCTCAGCTGATGTATTTCAGCATTTTGACCAGTCAACGTCGCTGAAAAGCCCATAAAGCTCAATGTTATATCTTCTCCTCCATACTCCATCGATACAGACTGCACCAAAGATAACTCGAAGATTTTTCCTTTCAAAGCACTCAAGCTGATTCTCATCCGTTTTTGGTAGGGTTCATGCTTATGCCCCATACAGCAGGACCAGGAAGATTAGGGTCTTATACAAAGTCTCCTTGGTTCTTTGAGAGGGCCTAACCGCGCCACACGCCTCCGGTTTAATACTTGCAAAGGCGCTATTAACAGCTCACTTCGTTCTGCTAATGATGTTAATATCATCTGTATAAGCAAGTAGAAGCAATTGCTTCAAGTACGATGTTTAAAAGTTTGCCTGATAACGCATCGCCTTGCGTCAAACCTTTCTCGACATCAAACGGTTCGGTTGCCGACTTTGACGTAGCAGCGAGATTTTTCCATTGTCATCCTGCACAAGGTGACGAGTTTAGCAGGGATGCTGATATGCGACCGATATGGATGTATTGCTCGTCTCTGTCTACACTATCATATGCGACTTTGAAATAGATAAGGAGATGGTGTGTATCGATTTGAAACTCCTGTGTTTCTTTCCAAAATTTGTGAGTGTGAACATATGATTGACGGTTGATTTGCCGGGCCTAAGGTCTCACTGGTAGGGGATAATCAGATCGTTGACAAATGATTTTAAGGGATCACACCGCACAGATGACAGGATATTTTGTATGCGACGTTGAGGAGAGTTATACCTCTATAGCTGGCACAAGTCAGAACATCTCCTATCTTGTGGTTGGGTCACACTATATGGAGGTTCCATTCATTGAGCATACTTTCATCTGACCAAATTTTGGAGATAAGTTGGTGTATACTCCCTACCAAGTCGTTTCCCCTGCTTTTGATTAGCTCGGCTGGCAGGCCATCTGCACCAGCTGCCTTGTGCCCTTTAAGCTTGACTATCGCTAACCGCACTTCAGTTAGGTCGGGTGGACGGAAATTTTGACCATCTTCATCCAGGTTGAATGAATTGTTCTGTCTTCCATTCTGGCCTTGCAGCCCTAAGTAGACTGCCTCATCCTTCGGTAGAACTTTCGAACGCCCCCCTACCGCTACAGTCCTCAATAAACTTGACCGCCCGCTTCGCATGCTCTTTCTTTTTCCTCCTAAGAAGTCGGTGTTCATCCCTTCGTTTTTGCCCGCAGAACTCCCGGGCTGTTCTCTCAGCAGCTCTGGTTCTAGCTTACAGAAATGATTGGTGGGCCTCATTCTTTGTTGCATGTGCCAGCTGGTATTCTTCATTGAACCAGGGGCTTTGTTGTGGTTGTCTAGTGAAACCTAGCACATCAGTGGCGGCACTTCTGATGGCTGGTTGGCAGTTTTTTGCACTGGTTCTCTGTAGTTGGTACGTGTGGCGGAGTTGCTGAAAGGTTAAGAGCGACTTGGTCAGCAAAGGTCCTGGCGATCTCTTTTTATTTGAACTTCTCGACATCAAATCTTTTCACAGCATCCGCTTGGCCTTGTGGCTTAATAGATATCCGCACACGTTCTTGAGCTACAACCAATCCAAGTTCCGCGATGTCCGGAACATTCAAAGATCGCTAATACTGGAAGCATGTCTGCCCTCTATCGTAACATCATCAATCTGGTTGACGGTGCGTTGATCTGGAGACCACCATTGCCATATGTGTATATATTATATTGAGGAATAGAGTGCTATAGCTATGATGTTATCACGCCCTGCCGCAAAGTCAATCAGCTTGTTTCCATTACCGGAAGTGTTGTCGTACAAACTGTGTCCTCCGACTATCGAACCAAAGATGGCCTCCATTCCAATTTTGACGTTGAAGTCACCATGAATGATTTTGACGTCGTACTTCGGGCACCTATCATACGTATTCTCGAGGAGATCGAAGAAGTCTTCGTTGGTTGAGTCATCTTTGTCTTCCGTTGGAAGGCATGGGTACCTATCAACGTGATGTTTTTGAATTTTGCTTTAAAGCGGATTGTGACCAGGTGCTCGCTTAAATTTCTAAAGCCCAAGATTTCTTGCCTAAGTCCTCCACTTACCACAAAATCACAACCAAAGAGCCACTGACCCTGCTCCTTGCAGCACTCGCCGAAGTAAATGTCACACGACTTCATCCTTCGTAAGCCCTCTCCATACCATCGCACTTCTTGGATGGCTGTTAAATCAGCCCTTAGCCTATCCAGGTTCTCTACTAATTGTTCGGCTTCACGTGGTCTGTTTAAGGTCCAGACATTCCAAGTGCAAATCCGAAATTCATTTACCTTGCTCCGTTTGCTAGGGTCGTCAACATTAAAATAATCCATATCCGAGGCTATTTGTTGTTTCGGAACCGTTGTTGTTTTTTTCGTGGTAGGGAAGTTATCCCAACACACAACCCCCAACCTGAAGGGCCAGACCCTTTATAAAACTCCAAGGGTGGAGAGCCGGATAAGCCACTCCTTATAGGCCTGAGCTACGAATATGTCGTAGAAGCCCATATAAGATGTTCACGAAGTAGTTCAACCTAACTGGAACTGAAGACGCCACCGTTGATTCCATCTGGAGAATTCTTCCGCTGCCGCCTGGATAAAGAAGAAGTGCCTTAGTGGAATCAGATCCTTAATGCATTCCCCAAGAGCTGTTATTGCAGTCTTTGAACGCTGCGTATTTAGTTGGCTATGGCATTTTGTGTTCCATTTCATGAATTCCAAAAAATATCTATAAAATTCAAAGTTTTCTTCGTTAAAATTTTTGTAGATTTTTGCCAAGAATTGTTGGAACAAAATTTTTGTTTCTTCGAAAACAGTTATGTAAACATAAAAAAGATGCACATAACCTACCCAGCTAAGTGATAAACAACACCAATAAGCTCAATGACCCTGTTTCTATTCATAAAACCATCAAGCCCCTTCAATTTATTGATGTAGGCACCATTGAGTCAGAATCATCGATTACTTTGTAAGAAAAGAAAAAGAAAAAACAAATCTTCCAGTTCATGTTCAAGTCAAGCGGAGAGCAAAATATTTTGGGACTACATAAGCCTCCTTAACCTGTCCACTGAACCCAATTTAATAAATCCCCACTTTATAAAAGAAACTCTGTTGGAACAGTCATCAACTCTCACCCGAAATATCACACCCAAAGGACACACTATTCACTACTTCCATATATAGTCCCTTTTCTACTAAAATACATTCAACCCGTCTTAGCCTTGAGCCTTCGAAATAGCTTTATACCATTCCTTTTATCTTTCTTTAGCTTCTGTATATGTAATCAGCAGGCAATCCTTTTTCTTTCTTTTTTATATCCTTAGAAAACCAACTAAATTTACAACTATACTCTGCCACTGTGAGTGAGCTTTTCGATTTTCCTGTAAACTACTTTCACAGAAGTATGGAGCACATAATCACGAACAATCACCAACGACCAAATAGTATACTCAGAAAATAAAAGCAAAAGACTTTCTTCCTAGAAAAAAAAGATCAAGTAAAGCCTCTAATGATATTAAGAAGTCATTTCAAGCCATCATCGCCTTACACAATACACTCTTTTGCCGACCCTTTCATAGCAAGTTTTTTTTTTGTACTTGCTTGTTTGCTGACTTAAACCTTTTTTAACGAGCATAAGGAATACATACTCAGAGTTCCTGGAGTATTATACAACTCCATTTCTGGCAAACTTAAGAAGATGCGCATCCTTTTGAGCTATAGGGAAGTAAAGGATTAGATGGAGAAAAGAATCACTGGATGAAATATGTACATATCTTTGAGTAATTCTAGTTTTTTTTTTCTTTTTAATCTTGTAACGTAAACTTTTTCATGCTCCGCAAAATTTTTCGACCTCAAATATAGCAGAAGCTCTCATATCCGATGCGGGTGGTGGAAAAGTATTTCGGGAGGAAAGGGTCTCCGAAACATTTCCTACTCATGTTTTAATAAAGAGGATTTCATGCTTCTCATATTATCTGCTATGATTGCTCTTCGCTCTACAAAGTAAAGAACCATTATCGTACGTATGGCTGTTTTTTCGTATCTCAGGATAGGATTTGATATTTTGGATAAGATTAAGTTCCAGTAGGTCTTTAAAAAATAAATTGTAGATCCTATTTATCAAAATAATCATAAATATTTAAGGAGAATATAGAACACACCTAGTGACGCTTGGTGAGACGTTTATTATTATTTCGCTGGTAAAATGGGTTTTAATATCAAATATCGTCACCACTTATATCGATTGGTATTGACAAGGGACCCGGCCGCAATTGCTAGTTTCTCAATCTCTGTAAAATAGGCATTCTTGCGTCGATAATTTTGTAATTTTTTAATGAAAATTTGCCATTTCTTCATACATACTTGGAAAAAGGACAAAATCACAGCAGGCCATATCCGATGAAAAAGGTGGATGGGGTGGGCAATTTAGCTAATTTTTCTCTGCTTTAGAATTGTGATCTGATTCAATTTTTGATTACAGCATTTTGCCTACAGTTTTTTGTATGTCCAAATGCAAATTGCAATGCAGAGTTCGAAAAACCACTATCATCTGAAATGGCTGAAGTGTAAGCTATCTCACAAATTTTGACTCGATGATCTTCTAACACAATATCTTGGCTTTTTTTTGACGTCCTGGGGTGCTCAATGCTTTTTGTGCTCAAACGACCACAACCAAATTCAGCGAACCACTTGTGAATTTGTACCATTTCAGCAGAATCTCCATAATATTCTGCAAGTCTTTCCTGGGTTGCGTACTAATGAACAACAAACAAATTTTCGAACGGTTGAATAACAAGGTTCGGAGAACGATAAAATATGATTCGTTCTCTCGTAAAGAATTCAAAGGATCATTTTATTTTTGATATGATCGCGAATCTTATTTTTCGGAGAAAATCCGTTATCTTATCACGATCGAATCTAATTTGCTGCGATCCGAAACATATGGTTCGCTCCCGAATTTATCACGCGGGAACTATTAAAGTTCCATTCACGATCCCTTCAAATAAAAAAAAAATAGAAAAAATATTTTGAACAGGGTTTTTCAAAAACATGCCAAATTCATGTTTTCGAGCGATTTCAAAGAAATTAATGCAGGTGATGGCTGAGACACAATTTAAAAAAAAAAAAAATAATTTCAAAACATTTGGCAGCTTTAATTGACAGGGGGGATGGCTGATACAGAATTTGAAGAGAAAAAATATGTTCTCTCAAGGAACAACGAAGTTACTAAATGTTGAAAATTTTTTGAAGAACCCTGTCGAAAATATTTGTCTCCTTCCTAGTGTTATGTCAACTCCTACTTTTGTATATTTAATTTAAATCGCTCAAGGAACAGATAACTTTTAAAATATTGTCATATTTTTGGAACACCCTGTTTTGAAAACTTTTTTTTTCTTTTAATTCTTTCTCAGCTATCATCATCATCGTCATCGTGTCCTGTAACCTCGGCTGGGACATATGGCGTTAAAAAAGACGTCTCCATTCTTCACGGTCTGCTGCAACGTACTTTAGCTGTGGCCACGTCTTTCTCTGAGATTTTGCTTCCGCTAAGACAGTTGATTTTCATGTTGTTCTTGGTCTTCAAACCCTGAGGATTCCATTAAAAGGACTGCTTTGCAATTTCATCGTTTGGTTTCCTCAGTGTGTGACTCAGCTATCACCTGCTTCAATTTCATTGAAATCACGCAAGAAACAACGAAGTTACAAAATGTTGACATTTTTTCAGACACCTTTCTTCGGAAATATTTGTTTCTGTTGAATTTTTTTCTCAGCTATCACCTGTGTCAATTTCATTGAAATCACTCAAAGAACAACGAAGTTTCAATAGGTTGAAACATACAACACGAAAAACGAACTGCCCCAAAACCACCTTTTTCCGAAGCAGTAAAAAAACTGTGAAGATTTCTGATTTCTTAAGGATTTTTTAATACCTGAACATCCTAGCCATCGTTGATCGTTCGGTAGAATTTGGCCATGAATGGCTTGACAGATAGGTACGAACTTTATTTTGACGATTAACCAGCTTCTTCACCATAAGTCAAATACTCAAATTACTTTACTTTCCCTATTTCACCAAAAATGATTTCAAAAAATAAATCACTTAACAAAGTGAATGGATATTTTACTTTAAATGATTCGTTTTAAGGATCTTTTCTGATCCTTGTCGTGGAAGAACTATATACTAAGGGTATTCATGCAACGTCGTAAGTTTACAAATTGTGTAAAATGATAAGTTTACGAAAAAGTTTGCATGAACGACCTTTTTATTAATTTGGTTAAATGCTGTGTAATTGAATCAGCTGTTCGGTTAACGTCAAATATTTGGGCGCGTTCGGCCTGGGTCGAGGAGTTGGTTTTACAGATAATGCATTATGGTCTGTTTATTTGCATGTGTGTCTACCTGTACAAATATATATTTGTTTTAATAGATACGTGTAGTAAGTAGTCCTGTTAATTCAATTATATTTGTTTTGCATTGGAATAAATACATCAATGCCATTCTTTTTGCTGGAATCTCAATACCATTTCAACTCAACTCAAGTGACAAAAAACCTGGATTAAAACCCACGAAAAGTTGCTTTTCAAACAGTCAAAAGAAGAAGTGAAAAATATTCCACTTAAGTAAAATGAATCATCCCTCTCTTTTTCTCGTTCCAACTTCAACAAATGTCAGTTTTATTCCCGTGAGATGAGTATGGTTTTCATGTATTCGCTCATTTTCAACCGACCACTTCAGTAAACTATCAACAATTATTATAGTTCTACCTTAATATACATGACAATAGTCGCGTTGTAAGTTAGAAATATATTAGTCGCAAGCTCACGGCAGTGGTCAGACGAAAATCAGCGAATACAAACAAACCATATGTCACGCCCATAATGTACTTTTCTTCATTTTCGTTAACTTTTGCTTTCGGAAGTGAATAGAGCGCCCCCCGAGTACACTTCACGAAAGTGAAACAGAAATTTGTTGATGTAGGAACGAAAAAAAGAGAAAAAGTGAATTATGGCTTAGTTCTGATTTTGAGATTTAGAAAGATACTTTGCATTGGCTGATGACATCTGTTTCTAACAGCTTCCGACTATTCAGAATCTTCCAAACCAGTGCGAATCATTCGTTGACCACAACAAAAATATTAATAACAACACGATGTTGTAAATGAAAATAACACATTCGTCGTCGTCAACGAAAGATTCGCATTGGTTTGGGTGGGAATTTATAGTTCTACCTTAATAATTTACGAAAAGTAGCTTTCCTAAAGGCTATCCCAAACCAACACGAAATTAAAGTGAATGATCTCAATACTAAAAAACAACAAAAAACTGTCTTTGGGAATGCTTCGCTATAATTTCGCGTTGGTTGGGCAGAGCCTTTAATCGTTGAGTAAATGTGGACCTTCTAATTATTTTTTTTTGTATAAACTACGTTTTAATTCACAACTTTTATCACCAACTAATTGCAATGCAATAATTACAGAACACATTCAGAACTGTTTTAGTTCTCCGAAATATTATCATTTATATCATGTTGTATGGGCCACAACCTCACCAAAATTTTTTGTATGCAACTTTAGTCGATGTTTCGTTCAATTATACATGCACGAACGCTGCCACTTATTGGTTTCATTTTGATTTTTGTTGAGTAATCGAGTATCGTTTCGATCTCACTTCATACCAGATGACCATACCTAGGTATACATCACAAAAATTATTTCCTTTTCCACCCAAACCATCGTCACGTGAAGATCTTACTCCGTCACACATAGTAAGAAGAAATTCATCGCGACCACAGCATCCAAGAAAGGAATTTGATTAAAAAATATTTAGTTTATTGTAATACATAAATTACCTAAATTAAAATTTCTAAAATAATTTATCGCATTGAAGCGAAACAGAGCTTTGTAAGCTCCAGAGTTTGGACCTCAAATCGTAAGATGGTTTAGATTTTAATTTTATTGAATTTGAGCTTTTATATTTTACATATTTCGTGCTAGGCATAGGATTATTAAATTTCCTAAGCTCCTTCTTCGTCCGTGTCCCGAAACTATAAAAAAGGTGCTTCGCACACACGGACTGGCGTAAGCCAATCCGATAAGATCAATTCCTCAGCCAAGAAAATCACGCTCTTAACCGCGCTTTTACGTCTTATAAGCGAAATACCGCAGATCCAATCTGGTAAGGTAATCTTTATCAAAAAATTCTCCACTATATTTTTCTGATTAGTTTTTTTTTACATATGTGCTAAGGTAGGAACAAGTGACATTCGAACGCACATTTCCCAAGTTCGAAAGTACCTGCTGGCTGGTACTTTGCGAGTGTCGCCAAGGCCACGTGTGTCGTCGTCGGCGCACGGCCAGCCAGCGAGGCAAACACTATAGGGATCGCAAGGGTACCTTTGGATCCACGCGCATGTCCAACTAAGGCCAGCCTAAACATACAAGTTTAAAGTGCGAATTGTGTTTTAATTAAGGCATCATCGATTTTAAAATTGAGCAGACTACCGTGGGAGTTTCGACTCGACTATAGTAGCACAGCAGACAAAATATATATATGTATATTCTATGCATATTTACTTACCTGCGATTACTCACCTCGTCATCCAATTTAAGCTGTCATCATCATAACCATTACTTACCTTAACAACCATCACCATCGGAGTCCAGAAAGCAACTGATATTTGTTATTATATTTTTTTTTTTGAGTTAATATGAAAATGTATGGTACTCTCAAATGGTAGTCACTCAATGTTAAGAGATTTGCTAAAAGATAAGTATAAATTCCAACTCATTCATGATCACCTATACATACATATGATAAACATAATTTTTTGTTTTAAATTTAGCTAATTAAAGTAAAAGAGTTTAGAAAGAAACTCATCCCGATACCCGTTACCCGCCAACAAGTTGTGCGCACTACTTCGCTGGAGGAGAGATTCGGTGAGTCCTATGTTAATAAGTTTTTAAGAGTATGCATTTTTTTGTTTTGTTTAACATGTGCATGAGGAGATTAAATGAGTCAAGAAAGAGTGCATAATTAATAATTGAATGAAAATTAGAACTACCAGAAATAAACATAAAATTGAACAGACTATGATGATAAGAGTGTCAAAAGAACTGTAACTACTGTTGTATATTTTAAGTTTCATAATTGAAACCATAACCTACCTCAACAATTACTGAGAGAACCATACAGGAGGTTAATGACCTTTTATTTAATTTTCCATGAGCTTAACGATTATTTCCATTTTATTTACAACCATTTTTCTAAATGTAGATTTTTTTTTAAGTATCATTATTTAGATATTAGATGTTATTAGAATTAAGAATTGGAATGAACTATGTCCAGAGTTAATATTATTTTTTTTATGGAAAACATAGAACAATAACTTAATCAAGAAAAAATATAAATTGACCACTGGGGCGTATACGCGTTTTTTTTCTTTTGCCGGTTTTATTAAATTTATTGTTTGTTTAATTACATGAAATCATAAATGAAATCTGAATGTATTATTAGGATTATACTATTTGAGTGAATAAATATTATGAATTGTATTGATGGATGAAATTTTTAGAGTATTACTGTCATACACAATGATGAGTGTTTGAGATTCTTAAGTGAGCTTAGAGAAGTGGAATGAAGAAGGGTAGATTCGACGGTGGAGAGATAAGTCAGGCTTAATTTTACCTTGACTTCAATTTAGGGGTTATCGTGAGTGAATTTGGAGTGGTGCGGTAACCATGGAGTTTTTGCCTAGTGCAATAAACAGTGGGAGGGTTACACTCCGGAACTAAGTACACCTTAAGTTCCCAAAAGGAGGGTTATTAGATAAGACAGGTGATTTTTAGTAGTTTTTTAGTTTTTCTTGTATTCTTGATAATTATTCAGGCACGTTTAAAGTAAACGGCAGTCCAGTAGCGGGTGCAAGATCCCACCCCTCCGACGAGCAAGCCTAATGGCCATCGCTAGCGTGCCTAACCGCACTCTGCTGACTGGACAACCTAAGCCACCTTTCTTTGGGTTCAATTGTGGTCCTGTGCATCAGTGAAACTCATTTGAAGAGCATGACATCGCATTAAGTGGTTTAGGAACAGCGGTTCCGTTACACAGGTGGCGCCCAAAGTGGGGCTAGAATTTTGTAGTTTTTAGTCGGTTTAAAAACCTTAAAAACGTTTTTTTTAAAAATACCATCTTTATCAGTTTCAGATTTTTAAATCCTAATCTAAACTAATCCTTTTTTTTAACAAACATTTATTTTAACCATCAAATTTCATTTTATAAAACAAACAGGATTTGTCCAGGAGTACAGTTACTTAAATAGTACATCGTGTAGCATAGTCCTCGTTAGTTTAATAGAAAATTAAAGTTTTTTTTTATCATGTTACACTGGCCTGAAAATTTTCATGTAAATTTCGATTACAACTTTTTAGAAGCACTGAATGATAGAGTTCTAACTTTACGGTTTAGCATTGGCCTGGAGGATTTCTGCGGACGACCGGGAGATATCAGTCCAAGTAGACCTCGTCTCCGTCAGTTGCGCCCGAGTTAAGTTCCAGCCAATTTTACGGATTTGAGTCAAAACTTTGAAGAAACAAATACAAAATAGTCCCAAAGAAAAAGATTAACATAAGACTCTTTAAATTTCACAAAGTTATTTTATAACTGAAACAATTTGTAGTTTATATACAATTACTTAGAATTTAATTTTTTTTGTTAAGTGACCAAAGAGGATGAGTACAAGATTTAGCTTATCTCTTTGCAGCACTTAAAAGATAGATTCGTTTAGTAACAACAACAAATGTAATAACAAATCAATAACCTTCTGATTACTTCGCAATTTTCACCGTCGAACGACCCTAATTCTACCACGTATCTAAGCACACAATAATTAATGATTATAGTACAATTATAAACATTTTATTTATATAGTTTCAAAGTTTTTTTTGGTTGAGTCGAACTCGTTACGGAAACCCCCAACTTTTTATTTTACCCTTTCCATTTTAAGAGCAAGTATCCTATGAAATTCTGACATACTTAAAAAATTTAAAAATATTTATAATGCCACCAAAAACCCAAACGGGAGGTCGACAGGCGCGAAAAGCGAACGTAGATGACGATGAACATAATACTAACTCTGTAGGTAACACAAACGATGAGCAAGATATCCCTGTTCCAACTCCATCTGGAGCACGCCATCTAAACCTTTCTCAAGATGAAAATCTGAAAAGATATATTCAAAATATTGTTACAGCTGCAATAGGCTTAGCTAGGGCTGAAGATCTGCAGGCTCGTCGGGAAGAATTTGAAGCCGAAAGACTTAAAATAGAACAGAGGATAAGTAGGACTATTAGAGAAGAGCTAAGAACTATGGGTATGCCTCGACTAAGGGCTGACGATGATCTCAATGATTTAGAGCAAGGTATTTTGAATGTTAGTATTCGTCAAAATCAAAACAGAGTGCAAAATGAGGAAGAAACAAACCAAGACCCAAACCTGAACCAGAACCCAAACGCAAACCCGATTCCAAATCAGACCGAAAATCAAAACCCTAATCTTAATCGAAACCTAAATAGACCATTGATCGAAGCACCCGAAAGTACACGTGAAGACTTAGAAAATTTTCTTCCAAGTGAGAATTTTCAAAACTTCATGAATCGCCTAGACAATTTAAATCTAAATTCTGCTGGTTCCAGTAACCAAGTATCGAATCCAACAGCGTGGGCTCGACCGGTCGATTTTAAGAAATGGGGTCTTAAGTTTGACAACGAAAAAATGTCAGTAGAAGATTTTCTATTCCGTCTTAACAGAATGAAGACATCATATAAGGTTTCGTGGGATGACATTTTCCTACACTTTCAAATCTTTGTTGCAGGTGAAGTAGAAACCTGGTTATGGATCTATCTTAAATCCTATCCTGGTGCAACCTGGCGCCATTTAGAATTAGCGCTCTTAGAGCAATATAAGAGATTAGAAACCGATACAGAAATATCAAGAAAAATGTTTGATAGACGACAAGGCCAAACAGAAACTTTTGACAACTTTTATCTTGATATTATGAAATTAAATTCGCGTATGCAAAAACCGAAATCATCCCAAGATGTGATAGATCTTATTAAGCAAAACGTGAAGAGAAAAACAGGAGAACTTTTAATAACTTTTAATACGACGAGTTTACCGGAGATTGTGTACGTTTGTCGTACGATAGAGAAGCGCATTAATCAATATGAAAGCTTGCGTACTAGAACCTTTCCGGTCACAACCACACATACAAAGCCTAAAGTAAATGAGATAGAGGTACAAAGCGAAGATTTTCCAGCTGATAAAGCTGTAGAGGCCTTTACGCAGCCACGAAAACCAATTGTATTCTTTTGCTGGAATTGCAAAACAAAAGGCCACTCCTACAAACGGTGTCCTGTCGAACAAAGACACTTGTTTTGCTATGAATGTGGGTGGGAAAACACTACTTCCATTAGATGTCCAAAGTGTACGGGAAACCGGAATCAGGACAATCTAACCGGGGAATTTTGTCCTCCACAACCGAACCCGGAACACAAACCTTTATAGACAATTTTAAGCCCTCACACATTTCAAATTCATTTACAGTTTTAAAACCACCTTACGATCCGAATTCACCTGATCATATTAGTTCAAAAATTGAAATCCTTAAAAGACCATCTTCCGAAGTCAATGATAATAAATCGACTCCGCAGGTACATACAAATCATCCGTCGCTTCATGAGCGCTTAACAAAATATTATTATGTCCGAAATCGCATTTTTAACAAGCCTTCAAAGCGCGTAACTCAACTTAGGGAAAAATTTAGAAATAAGCGAAAAGTACATCAAGCTATAAGCTCAACAAAACTTCATGATTCCGATGACCTAAGACCATATGCTAACGTTACCATTTTCGGTAAAAAAATGTTAGGACTCCTAGATAGCGGGGCAAGCATTAGCTGTCTAGGAACCGGATGTGTTGACCTTGTGAAATCAGCGGGTGTTTCATTTAAACCTTTTAATTCAAAAGTTAAAACTGCTAGTGGTCAGAACCAACCTATTATTGGTGAACTAACAACTTTAATAACCTATAAAGGAATTTCAAAACAAGTTACATTATATTTAGTCCCATCATTGGAACAATCGCTATATCTAGGTGTCAATTTCTGGAGATGTTTTGAAATTGCACCTCAGATAATTTCCGAAATATCTTCAATAGATTTAGATACTGGTCGCGATTCAAATGCTCACGAGCTATCTTCAGATCAGTCAAATGAACTTCAAAGTGTTATAGGCTTATTTCCATCCGCAGCCAAATTTGGTCTTGGAAAAACAATGCTTGAAGAACACATAATAAATACAGGGGATGCTGAGCCAGTGAAGCAACGTCATTACCCGGTTTCTCCGGCGGTACAGGCTCTGATATATGATGAATTGGATAGAATGCTAGCATTGGGAGTAATCGAGGAAAGCCAAAGTGCCTGGAGCTCTCCTATGGTATTGGTACAAAAGCCTGGTAAAAATCGATTATGTCTCGACTCAAGAAAAGTTAATAAAGTGACAAAAAAAGATGCATATCCACTTCATCATGTTGACGGTCTGCTTAGTCGCCAAACAAACACGCACTTTATATCTACGGTGGATTTAAAGGACGCGTTTTGGCAGATACCGCTTGAGAAAACCTCAAGGGAAAAGACCGCATTTACTGTGCCTGGCAGACCCTTATATCAATTCACGGTAATGCCCTTTGGCCTCTGCAACGCTGCACAAAGGCTTTGTAGACTCATGGACAAAGTGGTGCCACATGAATTGAGACAACATATCTATGTTTATTTGGATGATCTGTTGGTAGTTTCGTCGACATTTGAAGAGCATATTAAGATTCTAACGAAGCTTGCAACGGTTTTGAGAAACGCTGGCTTAACCATAAATTTAACAAAATCAAAATTTTGTTTTAAAGAATTAAAATTCTTAGGCTTTTTAATAGGGGGTGGATGTATCCGGACAGATCCCGATAAGGTTTCTGCCATTAAGGATTTTCCCATCCCAAAGACTGCAAGACAAGTGAGACGTTTCCTGGGGTTATCTGGATGGTATAGGCGTTTCGTAAATAATTATTCAGCTTTAGCTACACCGATATCAGATACGCTCAAGAAAACTAAATCTTTTAATTTCACGCCAGAGGCCTTAAAGGCATTCGAGGAACTCAAAATGGCATTAACCTCGGCACCCATATTAGTTAACCCCGATTTTCAAAAACCGTTCAAGATCCTTTGCGATGCATCTACGACAGGTGTAGGAAGTGTCCTGTGTCAGGAAGATGAAGATGGAATCGAAAGGCCAATCTATTATTTTTCTCATAAGCTTACATCAGCACAGCGTAACTATAGCATCACGGAATTAGAATGTTTGGCAGCGGTTCTAGGAGTAGAAAAGTTTAGATCCTACGTAGAAGGCCAAGATTTTACAATCGTAACCGATCATGCTAGCTTGCGCTGGCTGATGAGCCAAAAAGACTTAAGCGGACGATTAGCACGTTGGAGCCTTCGACTTCAACGCTTCACTTTTGACATAGTTCATAGGAAGGGAACACAAAATGTAGTCCCTGATGCGCTTTCACGGATTTATAGCGTAGACGGTATAACGGTGAAACTTAGACAAAATATTTGCGATGTTCTACACCTCGACCTTACGGATCCAGCATTTAAGTCCGACGAATATAAAGATTTAATCAAAACCGTAGAAACAAACCAAAACCAACTACCCGATCTTCGAATATCAGATGGGTATATTTATAAAAAGGTGAGACCTTGTACCGGTGATCCTATCGAGGATGACTGCGTTTGGAAGCTCTGGGTTCCATCCTTGCTCACAAATAATTTAATTCAATTAGCCCATGAGCCTCCAAAAGCATCTCACGGGGGAATAGCGAAGACACTGTACCGTTTACGCGACCAATTTTACTGGCCTAATATGGCGGCTGAGGTGAAATTATTCGTAGGACAATGTGATGTATGCAAGATGACAAAAGCACCGAACTCGTGTCTCAAACCTCCGATGGGCCAAGCGTTTGTCGTTGACAAACCATTCCAACATGTTTATGTGGATTTTTTGGGTCCATACCCAAGGTCCAAAAAAGGTAATACACACATCATAGTTTGTCTTGACCAGTTGACAAAATTTGTGCTTGTCAAAGCCGTAAGAAAAGCCACTGGAGAAACTGCGATAAGATTTTTAGAAGATGAAGTCTTTTCGATCTTCGGAGTACCCGAGTCCTTATTTTCCGACAACGGTAAGCAATTCACCGGAAAAGAATTTTCAAGATTTTTAACAAACTATGGTACCAAACACATCAGAACAGCAGCATATGCACCACAATCGAATGCAAGCGAACGAGTCAACCGCTCCATCCTAGCTGCAATTCGATCATATATAGGTAAAGAACAATCTCATTGGGATCAACATTTACTGTCTATCGTCAGTGCGCTACGTTCAACCATCCATTCCGCGATTGGTATGTCCCCACATGAGGCTCTCTTTGGCCAGAGCAAAATTGAACACGGGTCGGATTATGAATTGCTTAAAAAACTTAAAAGCCTAAACAATCCAGAAATTGACATTATACCCAAATCAGCAAAAATGAATATAATTCATAAGAGAATTAAAGACTCGTTAGCGCAAACACACACAAATTATGAGAGAAAGTACAACCTCAGGAGCAAAGGTCGTCTATACAAGGTAGGGCAGAAAGTTTTCAAGAGAAATTTTATCCTTAGCGATGCCACTAAAAATAGGAACGCAAAACTTTGCCCAAAATTTCTCCCAGCTGTGGTTAAGAGGATAGTAGGTAATAGTTTGTATGAACTCAATGACTTAAGCGGGAACAACTTAGGAATTGTACACGGTAAAGACATTCGCGAGTAGTTATTCTACTATCTTTCACACAAAAATAATAGGTAGACTTAAAAAAAAAACACGTTTGTGACATTTTCTTTCCCATTTCCGGCTTAAGAATACCAGAAATGTAAAAGTTGTGTATGGGCCACAACCTCACCAAAATTTTTTGTATGCAACTTTAGTCGATGTTTCGTTCAATTATACATGCACGAACGCTGCCACTTATTGGTTTCATTTTGATTTTTGTTGAGTAATCGAGTATCGTTTCGATCTCACTTCATACCAGATGACCATACCTAGGTATACATCACAAAAATTATTTCCTTTTCCACCCAAACCATCGTCACGTGAAGATCTTACTCCGTCACACATAGTAAGAAGAAATTCATCGCGACCACAGCATCCAAGAAAGGAACTTGATTAAAAAATATTTAGTTTATTGTAATACATAAATTACCTAAATTAAAATTTCTAAAATAATTTATCGCATTGAAGCGAAACAGAGCTTTGTAAGCTCCAGAGTTTGGACCTCAAATCGTAAGATGGTTTAGATTTTAATTTTATTGAATTTGAGCTTTTATATTTTACATATTTCGTGCTAGGCATAGGATTATTAAATTTCCTAAGCTCCTTCTTCGTCCGTGTCCCGAAACTATAAAAAAGGTGCTTCGCACACACGGACTGGCGTAAGCCAATCCGATAAGATCAATTCCTCAGCCAAGAAAATCACGCTCTTAACCGCGCTTTTACGTCTTATAAGCGAAATACCGCAGATCCAATCTGGTAAGGTAATCTTTATCAAAAAATTCTCCACTATATTTTTCTGATTAGTTTTTTTTTACATATGTGCTAACGTAGGAACAAGTGACATTCGAACGCACATTTCCCAAGTTCGAAAGTACCTGCTGGCTGGTACTTTGCGAGTGTCGCCAAGGCCACGTGTGTCGTCGTCGGCGCACGGCCAGCCAGCGAGGCAAACACTATAGGGATCGCAAGGGTACCTTTGGATCCACGCGCATGTCCAACTAAGGCCAGCCTAAACATACAAGTTTAAAGTGCGAATTGTGTTTTAATTAAGGCATCATCGATTTTAAAATTGAGCAGACTACCGTGGGAGTTTCGACTCGACTATAGTAGCACAGCAGACAAAATATATATATGTATATTCTATGCATATTTACTTACCTGCGATTACTCACCTCGTCATCCAATTTAAGCTGTCATCATCATAACCATTACTTACCTTAACAACCATCACCATCGGAGTCCAGAAAGCAACTGATATTTGTTATTATATTTTTTTTTTGAGTTAATATGAAAATGTATGGTACTCTCAAATGGTAGTCACTCAATGTTAAGAGATTTGCTAAAAGATAAGTATAAATTCCAACTCATTCATGATCACCTATACATACATATGATAAACATAATTTTTTGTTTTAAATTTAGCTAATTAAAGTAAAAGAGTTTAGAAAGAAACTCATCCCGATACCCGTTACCCGCCAACAAGTTGTGCGCACTACTTCGCTGGAGGAGAGATTCGGTGAGTCCTATGTTAATAAGTTTTTAAGAGTATGCATTTTTTTGTTTTGTTTAACATGTGCATGAGGAGATTAAATGAGTCAAGAAAGAGTGCATAATTAATAATTGAATGAAAATTAGAACTACCAGAAATAAACATAAAATTGAACAGACTATGATGATAAGAGTGTCAAAAGAACTGTAACTACTGTTGTATATTTTAAGTTTCATAATTGAAACCATAACCTACCTCAACAATTACTGAGAGAACCATACAGGAGGTTAATGACCTTTTATTTAATTTTCCATGAGCTTAACGATTATTTCCATTTTATTTACAACCATTTTTCTAAATGTAGATTTTTTTTTAAGTATCATTATTTAGATATTAGATGTTATTAGAATTAAGAATTGGAATGAACTATGTCCAGAGTTAATATTATTTTTTTTATGGAAAACATAGAACAATAACTTAATCAAGAAAAAATATAAATTGACCACTGGGGCGTATACGCGTTTTTTTTCTTTTGCCGGTTTTATTAAATTTATTGTTTGTTTAATTACATGAAATCATAAATGAAATCTGAATGTATTATTAGGATTATACTATTTGAGTGAATAAATATTATGAATTGTATTGATGGATGAAATTTTTAGAGTATTACTGTCATACACAATGATGAGTGTTTGAGATTCTTAAGTGAGCTTAGAGAAGTGGAATGAAGAAGGGTAGATTCGACGGTGGAGAGATAAGTCAGGCTTAATTTTACCTTGACTTCAATTTAGGGGTTATCGTGAGTGAATTTGGAGTGGTGCGGTAACCATGGAGTTTTTGCCTAGTGCAATAAACAGTGGGAGGGTTACACTCCGGAACTAAGTACACCTTAAGTTCCCAAAAGGAGGGTTATTAGATAAGACAGGTGATTTTTAGTAGTTTTTTAGTTTTTCTTGTATTCTTGATAATTATTCAGGCACGTTTAAAGTAAACGGCAGTCCAGTAGCGGGTGCAAGATCCCACCCCTCCGACGAGCAAGCCTAATGGCCATCGCTAGCGTGCCTAACCGCACTCTGCTGACTGGACAACCTAAGCCACCTTTCTTTGGGTTCAATTGTGGTCCTGTGCATCAGTGAAACTCATTTGAAGAGCATGACATCGCATTAAGTGGTTTAGGAACAGCGGTTCCGTTACAATGTTTCTAAACATGCCTGATTCTTAAAGTCACAAACACGCCTAATTCAATCTCTAAAAGTCACAATGACGTTTGGATAAGTTTAACCAAATATTTGGTTAATTTTCCGCAGCTAAATCCTTGGATAAAATAAACCAAATTGTGTAAACCATTTCCCATACAAAATTTGACAGTTCATTAACCAAAAGATAAAATTAACCAAATCCTAAACTTATCTAGTGTTTTACGCAGTTGCATGAATACCCCTACTATATTCTATGTGAATTTTATTTTTGAGATTTCTAACGGGCGAAAGATACAGAAAAAAAAGTAAATATCTAGTTTGTTCGTGGGAGAACTATAAATTTGTATAGATCGAAAATTTTATCGTTCGCGAACTATATTTTGTATAGTTCGAGAGAAGATCGTTAAAAATGATAATGATCCGTATTTTACGATTCACTAACGATATTTTACGAACCCTGGAGTAAAATGACGATTTTTATTGACTTTTCAATAATTCAAAATACTGACTTTATTTTCGACACTTTGAAACATTGAATTGACAAAACCCGACAGCCCTGTATGCAAAAATATCGTTTTCTATCGACTTGTTGGTATTTTAACCAATCATCATCTGAACGATATTTTTTCTGTTCATCATTTGAAGGTAGCCAAAAGAACAATACTCTACCTTAAATGTTCGCAGCGAATTGACTTTCTAACAGAACCTTAACCGTTACACTCAGAGAAAAGCGCAGGTATAATTTATCAATTTCTGGTCAATTGTACCTGATATAAATGCCGTGTTAAATAAACGATGGTTGCAGGTAAAATCTGCTCGACACCTTGTTAATTTAACACTGCCACAGAAAATGAATAATGTAAATTTTATTTGCAGGTATAGTGAAGTTAACATGACTCAATATTCAATGTCTTGTAAATTTAACATGGAAATCTGTGTTAATCTAACATTAAAGTCCATAGTTAATTTAACAAGTTTCAATGTTGAAACAAACCCTGTATCTGTGTCATGAATTTATGCGTCCAAGAGCCGTCTCTTACGCTGCTTATCACTCAACTCGTAAAGCATTATTCTGAAAGTACATATAGAATATAGAAATGTATTATATATTTATTTTAATTTTAATTTAAAAATAATTTGTGATAGAGGAAGTTTGGGTATTGTGGTATACATGTTTGTATTTTTGACTTAGCAGAAAAAGTAGAGAACGAATGCTCTCAAATTTGGTAGATTTTAACACGAACATATAAGCTACAACGTTTACGGTTTTTGTCGGATTCTAACAGTAACTTACAAAGATTTTGACACAATAATGATATGACCTCGAAATCGTCACTTTTGAAAAGTAGTGGGTAATGTGGTACACCTTGCTGTCTAATGTGGTATAACATACCATACATTACCCGAAATTCTATATTTTTACAAAAAATCAAATCAAATTTAAAATAAATACTTTTAAGCAAAACGAACAATTGAGTTACGTTAATGATTAATATATTCTTCCGATGCATTGACAAATTGGTTTGGAACGCAATTTTTCAAAGCGCACAAACACTTTTTGTTCCACCCAAAAAAAAAAAAACACTCAGCTGCACACAATTACGGACTTCAACAATTTGGGCGAATTTATGGACGATTTTAGAGTTGTTTAAATACGCAGTACTACTTTTATTATAATCACCGTCTGCTGAATCAACGACAGTTGTAGAAGCATGCTTCGTTTTTTAAATAACTGCGTATACCTCATTACCCGCATATACCACATTACCTCAACTTACTCTACTAACTTCAGTTTTGAACTGGGAACCTTTCACACACGGAGATAACACTCATCTACTGGGCCAATTCGCTACACAAAAAACTGGTGCCAAATATCAATACCTAATTTGAAACTCATTAGAAAGCTTGAGTGTGTGTTTTAAAACTAGTGTCATGTTTAAATGAACTGGCAGACTGCTACTTTAACAAGAGGCCAGGTTAAATTCAAATAATTTCATTTGAATGGCCTGTGTGTGTGCGTTTGAACTTTGAACATTGATGTCACGTTGAAATGAACTGACAGAGTGCTTTTTTAACATGAGGCCAGATAAAATACAAAAGGTAAAAATTGTAAAAATAACCACATTAAACGTTAATTCAACCTGATATATGGTAAAACCGAAATACATAACATACAGTGTTAAAAAAAACACAACCTCGGTTAAAACTAACACTATATTCTTGTTGAATTTTCTTATTTACATACATGAATTTAGTGTTAAAATAACAGGTCATCTTCTTAAATCAACCTGAATATGGTAAGAAAGTCTACCAGGTTGATTTTACACTGAATATAAGGTTACTTAAATTAGGTAAATGTCTGAAATATCTGTAATTTTCTATGGGATTGTGCACATTGTGAATTAACAAGGCCCAGGTTAATTAGGAAAATTTTAGACCTTGTTTAAGACACAAGTTCTCGTTCAACTTTATATAATAGCTTAACAAGTTTTTGAATAGTGGTTGATGACAATGAACAATTATCGTTAGTTAATAATTATCAGATAAGGGTTTAGGGAATTATATATTATAAACACGGGCTTGTAGATTTTATTCCCTAAACTCTGATTTGATAAAATTGTCGAATTCTAAAATGTCGAATTTAAAAGTGTCGATTGTTGAAATCTCGATTCATAAAATGCCAATCACTGTCGAAGTTTTGAGAATCGAGTTTTTTAAAAGTCGGTGGAATTTTGTTTTTATTATTTGATCAGTCGTCTTTTAATAAGTCGTAATTTTTTGATCGAGCTTATAAAAATTAAGCTAAAGGCGTCAAAATTTGAAAAGTCGACATATCGCAATCCATTTTCTTCTGTCTCTTTAAGAGTATTACCACACGAAAAGAAGTTCTTTATGCAAACACGACACGAAATTCACATTTTTTATTTTGAAAAATAACACATGGGTATCTACATACATACATACATATGTAATGTACCTACAAAGTTTTTGATCACATTTGTGAAAAGCTTCATATTTGTCAGATCTGTTTGAGTGGCTTTCCAAAAAGCTACAAAGCATTTCTGCAAGTGTTGCCGTTGTTTATAAATTTTTTTTTCTATTTTATGCAATTATTTTATCAAATTACCCCTCCCGTCCCGGTGGGAGATATTACCCCCCTCCAGCAAGATTTTTTTCTTGTCTACATTCCACCCACATGCTCTGAATTTTTCGGCAGATTTCCGGAATTCCGATCAATCAAAATGTCAGCATAGCAAAAAAGGAATAAAAAAGTGTTTTTAGAAAGAAATCGCATTTCTCTAAATTAGATTTCACAATAAAAATGTGTCCCAAAAGTCAGTATACACCATTAATTAGTGTTCTGTAGGGCCTGGTGTATACTTTCTTTTGTGACTTAGTGATCTAACTTGAAACTATTTTTCATTTTAAACTCTGAAATGTCAAGAAAAATCTGCCAGAACTTGAAAAATATTATTTGAAGATCACATTAGATGTCTGTTCGCGTACGTCGCAAAACTACGAATTTCTTCGAATTTAACCCAAAGTTCTGCCAAAGCTCATATACAAAAAAAAAAAAGTCCACGAACAGTCATTAGGCATGATCCTTTACTTTGAGTTTCTGTGATTTTAAGTCCAAAGTCCAAACTCCTTTCAAACAATTTTTATATGAAAAGCATCGAAAATCACAAAAATTCAACTCAAAGCAACAGACCTATTTTTATAATTTTTTTGCGACATATTTTAATTTATGGATATAGTGCGTACCCACTCGCACCTATCAAAGTTTGAATAGGAAATTTTACGTTCTGCTTTCATTTCATTTTCAGTTCATTAAAAATGAGAGAAAAATGTAGTGTCATAAGGGTTTTAACTATTTAAAGGAAGTTGAAAATCAGTCAGCTGTATTGTAATTTATATTTCGTTACCCAACATATTAATATGAAATATCTATGTATGTATATGTACGTCACTATAGAAAGTTTTTCTGTCATTAGAAGGTAATCCCAGCCATAATAAGCGTTATAACTGTTGGAAATGCGAATTGAACATCAAGAGATTAAATGATGTCAGGTAGATTTATCTGTTATTGATGTTATCCTTGCAGGCTTCCTGTCACACTTCACTCAGCATATACCGATTGGCAATAATAAGGCATCACAAAATATCTTAGAGACATGTGTCAATATTTTATGAAGTTTGAGTGAAGTCAAAGTATCCAAGGATATTGTTTAGTATTATGAGGAAGTAGGTAATCTCAAAACAATATTTTGCGAATTTGTTGTATTTATTTTAAATCCGCTATAAATTATTTCCAGAACAATATACATACCATGCATACATAAATCCAACTATGACAAGCTCTCAATCTTTATTTGTTTTTTTTTGTCAAATTGAACAACCTTTTTTCCCTGTTCTTGAAATCCTGGAAAGTTTGTTGCTTTTGGTTGATAGAAAAAACTCCAAAAATATTTTTGTTTTTCGAAAACAAACTAAGCAATTTTATTCGTTGGAAAAGCTCAAACCAGTATTTCTTTTAAGCATACATACATATGTATGTACATATTTCAATAAGAAATCAAATGTTTCACAACAAAAGAAAGAATCTAACAACTTTAGTTGCCAAAAAAAACTGTGCAGCATATTTGAAATAGCTATAATCCCTTGTTCTTAAAGTATTGAATCGCATATTTTCCAATGTCACGGGACAAAGTTGGATCAGTTTTTACGGGCTTCCGACCCGAGGTCCCTAGTTTAGCCAACAGCTTATACAGCTCGCCTCCAAGATTATTTTCTTTCCACCTTTTTCCAAGATGAGCCTCTTTATAGTGTCCTTGTCAGCCCATCGTTGGCCCTGACGATTGTTGATAGTTAACATGCTTTCTGGCTTTTCTTAGACCTAGTGGTATGCCCTCATATTTTGCAAACTGTTCCAGGCAACGACGACGGTCCTTAAACCAGAGGCAATTTCTTTGCGTTTTTTTTAAAGCCTCCTTGTGCTGTTTAACTCTTCGATATTAATAAACTTTAGGAGTTTTTTTTTATATACATATACTTTCTCTTCTTTTTACGTAGGATCTTTTCTTCCTTTCTTTTCCTTGCTCAAAGCTCAATACTCTTCTCTCGCGTCTCTTGTTTTTTTGCTTCAGCATATTTGGATGTCAATTTTTCGTCACCTCATTTAGGTAGGCGCATTCATTATCATACCACACAACAAGGACCTTTTCTCTAGGTGGCTAGTACCCCTGAAATGCTATGTGTTCAGCATTTAAATATGTCTGCTATTTTATTCTGATCTCATAGAGCGTGCTCTCAATTCACTCAGAACGGAAAAGGAAACACACATTTTTAGCTCTTAACGCTTAGAGCTTAAAAAGTAACACAATTTTCTGTTTGACAGTTCAGGCTCTGCTCTGAACTAAAAAAGAAAAACGCTTATTGTTGATGACATTATCATATTGGGGCCACTTATTTAGGCAGGTGAATCCACAACTGAGCGAGCTGCTCGCTATAAGGTGCTCTTTGTAGACTCTGGAAACCCCTCGTATGCTAAGACATCCAACATCTTTTGAGTACTTTAGAAATGAGACACTTGTCCCTTGAAGTATACGCACTTCTAAGATTATATGCGTGAATTTCTTTGATTAGCTTATGGTTGATTTGGTTTGCGGGTCGACTATCTTGGCTGGGAAGTGCCATGTTAATCCCTAATCCTTAGGGCCAAGTGCTAAGTAGCGTCGTATTATGATGAGCTGGCTCAAATGCTAAGTCGGTAGCCCCTTCTGTTGTCGTTTTGTGGAGACTGTGCCTACCATTATAACTGGTGACGATAATCTTCCCTTTCTATTTTGGCATTGAAGTATTCGAGCACAACTTTAACATTGTACTCGAGACAGCCTCCGTTCAGAAAGTTATCATAAAACTTCTCCATTGTAGTCCAGTCAAATTAGACACTGACCCGGACATTTGAAAAAAACAAACTGAAAATTGGAGAAAATTTTAAGAAATATGTTTTGAATGAAATGTATAAAATCCCAAAAAATCCGACTTGGGGAAAATCCATCACCTTGGAAAAACTGCCGCCATCTTGAGATTTTCGTTTTTTTGAGTATGTATAGCTTTGGAACCAGCACACGATTACGGTGGTTTTGGCACCAAATGAAAGGATGTACGTTTAGTTATTGGGTAAAACACTTAAATATTGGAATATAGATATATTTCGATCTTGGCAAAGTAAGTTATTTGTTTAAAAGAAACATTCATTTTGTTGAAGGTCGGTGTCCTCACCTACCAACCATTACTGACTCTGCACCGTAGTTGGCAGATTCCACAGCTGTCTTCAATATTACAGTATCTGCGTCACCATGGGCCTGAATTACATTGAATCCAGCTCTAGTGAGGTGTTGTGATAGTAATGTGATGAAGCGCACTTTGTTCTTAACACTAGCCAAAAATACTGCTTGAGGTGTGTTACAAAGTGTAGCATCATCGATGACAACCTCTGCTACAACTCCCTTCAGGTTTCTCTTGGAATGTTCTTCATCTTTTGTGCTTAGAGAGGTGTAACCGTCAAAAACCACGTTAACGTCTTTCCCAGAGTTTGTGCACGTATCGCACGTACTAAAGGCAGATTACGCTGTAATTTGCTGGGCGCGCCCACACTACTCGGTGTACTAGAAAACCAAAATCAACTGTAAGTAGGTGTTGGCTGGCAATGTGTTCTTGCACGGGGTAGTTTCTGCAAGTACATCAATAAATGCGGACTTCTTGCCTTTTCGCATGAAAGTGCCTTCGAAAAGCACAGCGGGCTTTACTGCTAATTCATAATTGAGAAATTCTGCAATATCGTCACCATTGCGCACAACACACAACAGTCGATGAAAAAGTTGATTCGTGTAGTTTTAGACGCACTAGCAAGAGTTGTAACTTTATTCTTCCATTTTAAGGAATATCACTGAAACGTTTGCCTTCAACCGAATTCATAACTTGAAGACCAAGCGTTAAAGCCCCATCGCAATTAACGGGTTTGTCAGCGACAACACCCGTGGACAGATATACAAGGAGTTCCGTTGAGCCGTCAAAAGGTTGACGGGTCTTCTCAACGTCAGCTTTATCCCGAACTTGACTCGACTCTCTCAGTTCCTTATCCTGCTCTGAGGCTTGTGAGAAAACCCCACAAAGTCCCAACTCCATCAATGATGCTCGCACATGCAGGCATGGCATAAACCCATCGTGCAATGACGCTGTCCGTCAATCCACGTCCATGAGTCAACCCGCCCGTGGTCTTCATGTTTCTCATTAACACTTGTTCTATTGTCATATCCATCCATATTCCTGACCAGAACTTGTCTGATCTCCGAATAGTGAAGAATCCTTGATTGACGAATTGAAAATACTCTGATACCGTCCCTGAAATGTTACATTTTCTGCAGGTAGATATGCGTGTATTTTGCGTAGTTCAAATGTTCAGCGGAGTGAAAGTACGATATCGTCTTTTTCACGCAAAAAAGGTGGAGATTCTAGTCTCCAGACCGTTCAGCTCGGACAAAAAGACGCAATATGTCTACCATTTCAAAATATTGTAGCCACAACTTGGCAGTACGTTGTTCCGATGTTTCTAAGTCTTGCAGCTTTAAGTCGAACAAAGTCGCAGCTTGGGCAACGCACTTTGACGACAGAACGATGTCCACAGAAATAGCTCCAGAGAAAGTCTATATGTGTGTATTTGAAGAACACTGAGCTGGGAAACCTTTGTTTCTTGGAATATCAAAATTGCCAGTGACATTATTAAATGTGCGCGGATAGCTCGAGCATAAGCATAACCCGTCATCATGTGGGTCACTGTATTCTTGGCATACACTGTTTCCCAGAGTTCTTCCAAATCAGTTCCAGTCTTGATAGCTCTAAAATTTCATGTTCTTTCGCTATTAAACTTATAATTAATTTGCGTCTGTGCAATAATTACAGTCAAAAATCGAAAAAATCAAGATGGCGGCAGTTTTTCCAAGATGGTGGATTTTCCCCAAGCCGGATTTTTTGGGATTTCAACGATCTCATATAAGACATCACCCTCGACATTTCCACCCATTTTCAGCTTGTTTTTTCAAATGTCTGGGTCAGGGCTATTTTTTGTCATCAACTTTATCGGTAAGTTTATTTGTTTACTCAAATTTCTCTTATTTCAGCAATTAATATGCTAATTTTAGGACCTTAACTTTAACGTTAACGAGATATATGTATACTATTTTGTCTAGTCTTACGAAGAACTTAGGGTTATAAAATAAATCCCGTTTCGTTCGTTTATGCATCGTTCGTTGGTCGCTCTCATGTGAATGGTCCTTAGAACGATTAAAATGGAGTCTGAAATGTTCATATTCCACTCTAGATTTTAACAAATGCATGTGTGTGCACACAAACACTCACGTTTACTTCATTGCACTGACCCCTGAAACAAATATGAGTATTATTAAGTAAAAAGATTTTGAATTTGAGAGCAACTCTCTGGCCGCCTAGGAAAATCTTAGAATAAATGCACCCCAGTGTTGTAGTAGAAAGTAGATTGTTACTCAGGTGGCGCCCCCAAGTGGAAGGAAGGTGAACAAAATTAACTTAGCGTGCCAAACTGAAGGCACCATTCACAATCGTAAATTTGAAGAACTTTAAATTTAAGACACTAATGTTTTTGTTTGTATTATCTTTTTTAAGATTTTAATTAGATCTTACACAACATTTTGAATAATCCTTGCAAGCCTTACACCAACACCTGATTCATTATAAAATCCGGCCCAAGGTGGAAGTTGAAAAATCATCTTCATTTGATCCTCTTGACAAAATTGTGTAAAGTGTGTATAGTGTGTGTAGGTGGATAAGTTTCCTTGAAATTCTCCACATTATGGTTTTTCTTCATCATAAAAGAGCATACATTCAAGTAGGTACAAGCAGTTGCTCCTTATGGAGTGCTTGTTCAAAAGTTATGGTCATAATAAAATGGTGCGGTAAGGTAAGGTGGTAAATTAATACGTCCGCCATACTATTCCGCCATTGCCGCACCGTTTCACCACCATCTTCATCGTCAACTTCAAAACCTCAAGAGGAAAATTCATCTCGTTTTGCACCTTTATATGTTCTTCGTAGAAGAAGCACAAAATATACGCTAACGCTAGATGGTTTGTTAAATGAGACATTCGCATCTCAAATTAATGTGTGGGTTTTGTGGGAGGAAAGGGTGCGTTTTGTTACGTATGTGTAGACGTCTAGTGTATTTCACATTTATGTTGAAAGTAGGTATACCTAGGTACCCACTTTATGTTGTTGGTATTTTTATCAACATCATGTTGTATTCTACCCAAGAGGGCGTTTTGTGTATAATTAAAAGACGAAAGGTTTCATTTTATTAATTTTGCTTTCTTGTCTTTGTTTTTATTACCTCTTGTCTGCAATTGTGTCTATATAAGGACTTTCACAGGAGTAGATAGGTATAATGACACTCATATAGATGGGGGTAATTGTTGCTATTTTAATTTGTTCACTGAAGTAGGTTTACATGTTTGTGAAAAGAACATTTTAAATTACACAAAAACAACAACAAAAATAAAACAAATATGGAAGAATATAGTCCTTTTACTTTGCTGATATTTTATTTGTCTTCAAGGGAACAAAACAAAATTATTTTTCAGAAAAGTTGAATTATTTTAGTTGTATCTTCAGAGATTACAGAAATTAAAAGTGCTTATAATGAAATACAAAGTTACAATTTTAAAAGGTGTTGGGAAAAAGACTTGAGTAAAGTACTGATACTTATAATAGTCCAGTCAAATTAGTATTTTATATCTACAAAAAATACTGCGTCGAATTTTTTTCTTGTTTCTTAAAGAGTACCTATTGGAGAGTGTAAATCCAAAAAGTTCGAACAAAAAGCGCCCATGCGTTGTCCGCCATTTTGAAAAAGGCTTTGGAAAGTGTGAACTCGATTTTCTCGGCTCCTATCATTTATAGAGCTGTATTTTTTTTTTCAGGTTTGTACGTTAAAATATCTTCTTTAACTTTTGTTAAGAAAAAAAATACTTAAGTTGTTTCTTATAGATCACTTTATTTCCTACATTTTGGTATATTTAAATTTTATGTGTGACAAAAACTGTAGGAAATATAACCTGTCAAAATGGCCAATATCCTGCGAAAATTAAAAAAAAAGAAATTTACTCACGTTTGAAAATTCTCAAATTTGATTATGTTCATTACGAAATTTAAAGAAACAGTTCAAACTCTTTTCCACACCACCACCGGGGTAGAGTTACGGCGCATTTTTTTAATTTGGTATCCCCAGGAGGTATAATCCACGATTCAATCGTTTTCGTTTCTATATCAGCCTATCGATAGCTCAATGTGGCATAGTTTTTTCATGTCGTTCTCCTTTTTTTTTTGGGCTAGGCGTGCGAACATCAATGATCATATCAACGTTGTTAGTACTGCTGGGATCATCATTGGTAGTTTTTTCAATGTTTTCAGGTGAGGAAAAGTCTTCACATTCGTCTTCATCTTCCAGTAAATTTTGCAAGGAAGGAACATTCTCGCGTCAAACGTCAAAAAAAAAAACTAAGTTTAATTTATCTTCATTGCCTCCTAGTGCAGCAGCTGCTCGGCAACACACATTCCGTACTTACCATCAAGTACAGACTTGGATCAATGTTCACCATGACCCACTAAAATGGGGTTGGAAAAGAACTCCGAGAGGATTAGAGCCAGTTACAACCACTCAAGATCCAGCTTCACAAAGCATATGCAAACTATATCCTGCAAATGCAAGGGCCAGTGTGGTCGAGCTTGTGGCTGTCGGTAATCTGGTCTGAATTGTTCCTTAATATGTTTCTATTGCAGTGGAAAAACATACCGTCGGCTTAGAGTGTAAGGCGGCTAACTCCACATTTTTTTTTGTCATTATAGACCACTTCAAAAATTGCTTAAAAATACAAAAATCTATCAAATCTTTTCAATTTCAGCGAATTTAGCAAAAACGAGTGCTGAAAAATAATTAATGTAATTTTGGTTTTATTTAAATAATGCGAACACTTTTATTTAAATTTTTTTTGTAAAAAATGCCAAATAGGAGTAAGCTGCTTTTCACTCTAAGCCGACGATACGAGAATGTTCCTTCCTTGCAAAATTTACTGGAACATGAAGAAGCATGTGAAAACTTTTCCTCACCTGAAAAGATTGAAAAACTACCAATGACGATCCCAGCAGTACTAACAACGTTGATATGAAAACTATGCCACATTGAGCTATCGATAGGCTGATATAGAAACGAAAAGAGTTTGAACTGTTTCTTTAAATTTCGTAATGAACATAATCAAATTTGAGAATTTTCAAACGTGAGTAAATTTCTTTTTTTTTTTAATTTTCGCAGGATTATATTTCCTACAGTTTTTGTCGCACATAAAATCTAAATATACCAAAATGTAGAAAATAAAGTGATCTATAAAAAACAACTTAAGTATTTTTTCGATCAGATGAACATGAGGCGAGATAAACGTTAAAAACCATTTTTTACTTCAAAATCTCGACAGTTTTTCATCGATAACTTTTTTTTGGAAAGAGGTTTCAAATTTTTTTTCTTAACAAAAGTTAAAGAAGATATTTTAACGTACAAACCTGAAAAAAAATACAGCTCTATATATGATAGGAGCCGAGAAAATCGAGTTCACGCTTTCCAAAGTCTTTTTCAAAATGGCGGACAACGCATGGGCGCTTTTTGTTCGAACTTTTTGGAATAACACTCTCCAATAGGTACTCTTTAAGAAACAAGAAAAAAATTCGACGCAGTATTTTTTGTAGATATTAATTAATTAATTTAATTTTACTGGACTATAATGTCTGCTGAATATTTATGTACTTAACGATAGCAAGAATTTTGTTTGGTTTGTTAAGTAGTTGAATTTCTTAACAAAAATAAAATGCATGACTGGATGTAAAACTTATATTTAAAGACGCAGTAATTATGAGAGAAAAATTTTTAGCATGAAATATTTGAAATAGCTAAAATAGCGCCTCTAATACATGAGATTAAAAAAGAAAATGCCATTTGAGTTCTGAAAAACAAAAAGTTGTGCTGTAGTATGCTCAACTTGCTTCATAAGCATTTAAAACAAATCGCAAATTTGCAAATTTAACGGATGAAAATTTTTCAAATTTCGCAATTTTGCAAAAATTAAGGTTGTGCTGTATTGTGCTCAGTTTGTACTGCCATATTCCGGAAAGAAAAACAGCACAACTTTCATTTTAAAGAAATTGCGAAATTTATAAAAAACTCATTTGTAAAATTTGCAAATTTGCGATTTCTTTTAATTTACGGCACAAGGCGGCACAAGTTGAGCACAATATACGAAACTTTTTTCTTTTCTTTTTGAAAATCGAAAATAGTGTTGAAAACTTCATGCTACAGTTCTTCGCAAAATTTGGCTTAGGCCATAATAGTTGCAGTTAGTAGCATTTCCTGAGCACAAAGCAGCACACCTTTCTGTTTTAAAAGTGTCAAAATTTCAAAAAAATAACATTCATAAAATTTGCAAATAAGCGATTTTCTTATATCTACGGCACAAGGCAGCACAATACACCACAACTTTTTTTTAAATCGAAAATGGTGGTGCTAACCTTACGCACATGAATTCTTGATCAAATTATTGAAAGATAAAATACACGCCTGGATCGCACCTCAAGTTGCCTGAAACTTAATAACTTTTAGAATGCAAGTAGTTACATATATAAATAAAATGCACGACTGGGTCGCACGTTCTTGCTTTTATGTTCAAGACGCTGAGGGTTTAAGAAAATTATATATATCTAAAGCACGGACATTTTGAGAGGAAAACGTTTTTTGGAAATTTTGTTAAACTATTGATCTTTTTAAGAATCTTCTGCTCAAAAAAAATTGAAATCAGAAAAAATAGTTTTTAAGAAAATAGAAAATATAAAAATGGTTCCTTGGGAGGTACCATTAATAACCATTTTTTGAAGAATGGTTTCCTATCCAAAGATAACCTTTACTAAAAGAAATCTATTGATTTTTTTTAAGAAAATTTGTGTAGCGGATTTTGAGAAAAATAAGAATTTGTAAAATTGCTTAAAAATTGTAGGTATTGGTAGGTACCTACCGTTACTTTTAGTTAAAAAAAAAATGAAAACCATGTGGGCAGAGTCACCAAAACCCACTTTGTACCAAGTTTAAAAAAAATCGATCAAGTCGCTTAGGCGGTAGTCAAGCAGACAGACAGACAGACAGTATTGTGAGACTCACTTTTTTCGTCTTCCTTATCATCGTCAAGTCAAGTCTAATCAAAATCTCGAGTTCAATTCTTTTTACGAATGCATATGAAGGGTCCAGAGGAAAAACTGCTTGAGTCCACTTTAATTGATTCCGAGAAAAAACTAACATTTTTGTTTAATGAGCACGAAGTACTCAAGTAAGCAAACATATATTGATTTTAGCCACTTGAATTTTTTGCATTTTAAGCTGACATGAGTCAAAAGGACCTTCGATGTTTTAACCAAAATTTTGAATTTTCTGATTTAAAATTTTCTTCTGAAAGAACCGGACATGATAATTGGAGCCGGTTTTTTGCTTTTTATTCAGACACCTCTAGATTTTCAAAATAGAGTTTGAAAATAAAATAATTTTCACAAGCGTGACATTGGACCGTTTTTGCAAAAAAAACCGGATGTAGTTAGAATATCTAATTTTTTTTTGTTTTAATTATTTACCTGACGTGTCGCTAGGTCTATTCACAAGTTTTTCTTTTTTTAATATCGCTTTGTTTAATTTTTGGAGCAAAAAAGATAGTTTTGGAAAAAAGTTTTTTTAAAAAGTGTACTATTTTGCGAGTTTTCAAAATCCTATGTGAAGAGAGCTATACTACATCAGATAGTACCCATACAATTCTATAAGATGTCATCATTAGTTTAATTTTTTCAAAAAGTGGACTTGAGCCGTTTTTCCCCTGGACCCTTCATATCTTTTGGAGGTACCATTAATAAATATTTTTAGTTTTTGGAAAATGGCTAGCATTTGCACAAATTTATTTTTTTTTTTGTAAGTTGTCGACCCATTTTTGAGAAAAATACTTAATTACATATTTTCTCCCGTTGAGACGGATGGGACAGTTTTCTGAAAAAATTACTCAAAAGAAAAAAAATAGAAAAACAAAACGGCAATACAATGTCACACTGCATATTCTTTTAAAGCCTACAATCCATTATTCAATAAGTTTTTAAAAAAGTTGTCTTTGTAAATATTTTTTGAAAAAATTATTCTCAAACTTAAAATTAAAAGAAAGTTAAAAAGTGATTTTTTTTGTTCAAACTATTTTTTGAAATTTTTTTTGTTTCCAAGCTATGTATTTGCTTCAAGTAGGGGAGATCGGGGACAAAAATAACACGTCATGAAAGTAACAGGGTCATTCACGGCCTGAATTAATATGTTGGGCCATTTTCTTGTACGCAGTTTAGAAAAAAGAACTTAACTCTTCTGCTTCCTAGCCAATTGTTGTCGTGAGATGGGCACATGCCACATTGAAAAATAAGAAAAAATCCATAATTTGAAATTTGTTCGGACGATTGTTTTTTAAGTAATTAAAGGTTTAAATCTCAATATTTTAAAGTAAGTTTTTACTCAAGCATTTTTCAATGTAATGTTTCTTTATACATGTTCATCATTTAAAAAAAAATAATAATCTGAGTGAATTATCTAGTTTTTCTCGAAAAATTAAGGCATTTGGATAAAAGTAACACTACACCATGTGGTCGAACGTAACAAGTTACCTTCGTCCACGCAAGAAGTTTTGACCTCCCCCCTCTCACCCTCTTTAAATGCGACTAAACGAACAAGCAATGCGGGTCTTTCGGAAAAATGGAAATCGATAAATAAATAAATAAATTGGGTGGCGCAACAGCTCATGGAGAACCAGGGCCTAGTTACTTACAACTCACAACCATTCCTGTGTGCGTGTTTAATGAGAAGTATACTCTTGGAGGATTTGTCAGTTCCTCGCAAGAGGCAGTACCTTGAATAAAATATTTCTGTTTTTAGGTGGCACGGCTCGGAATCGAACCCACACCTTCGGCATGACAGTCCTACGCACTAACCATCAAGCCACGAGTACTACTAATGGAAATCGATATTGAGTTTCAAAATCGAAACAAAGCTAATCTTGTATTGAAAAGATCAAGTGGGCAGACCAAAAAGAACGAGAAAGTGATGCTACTTCTGCAAATGATTGTGCATGCTTGGAAGAGTAGAGTAGCCAAAGTTGTGGAGGTGAAAAATTGGTTTAATGTCAACAATGTAAGAGTTGGGCCCATGAAGATTTGTGTTAATTTTGTCCCGAGAGCATTTTTACTTTTGACCTGGACATGTAGGACGAAAGTAACAAGGGAAGAGCTTAGGAAAAAATGATCACTGCTATGAGAATTCGTCATTCTAAAGTAACTTTGCTTCATCAATTCCTAGATAAATAACCCATCCTCAAGATGACATTTTTCGTTTTCTGTTATTCCAACAAACCTAAGAGCAGGAACCCTAAAAGTAAAAAATGTTTCTTTTGTCCCCGGTCTCCCCTATATATCGCAAGTGAAAAAGCTGAAATCGATCCCTTGAAATAATTAATTTAATGAAATTTCTACGATTTTATGCTACTGTTTGTTTAGTTAAAACTGTCCACCCCATTACAATTAACCATCCCCAATACTATTTTTATGTAAATTAATTTTGTTCATGAAATCACAAGGATAGGTAGGTGCCTTACCTTTTAAGTACCTCAATTTATAAATCATTTTTTATTTCAATCTCCTTAACATTTCAATTTACATTTAAAAAACAATTAATAAACAAAATTGAATAATCCTTCAGAATCTTTATTCTGAAACTGATCCTTTTTACCCTCTTAATTCAAATTATTTCAATTTTAACATAAGAGAGAGAAAGTTATTTTTAAACTTAATCGCCAGTAAATTGATACATATTTTCATTAAAAAGAAAAAAACAAATAAACCAACACATTTAATATGAAGTAACGCAATGTAAAAAAATTTAAATTACAAAAAAAAATCTTTGGCAATAAATTATTAAAATTTTCAAGTGAAGAAGTAATTTATGTGCAGTTTTATTATTTTAATGATTTTCCCAAGTCTATAAAAGTGAATTGTATATATTAATACATACCTATAGTCAATAAACATGGGTAGCAGGTACTGTAAGAAAAAAAAAATCTCCCTCCATCCGCACGAACAAAGTCGGTCTTTTATTGTTTCAATGTTACGATGGCGATGATGAAAATTATTTTCTTTTTTGCCTACATTCGAAAGAACTATTATAGGTCGTTAGTGTTTGCTTTTAATAAGGATTTCAAAAATGCAACTGTGCACACTTTACCTATATGTGTGGGCAAATGAAGAAATATATGTTGCCAATGTACACTTAAAAAAAAAAAACAATCGGTTAGTAAATTTTCAAATTCAATAAATACTGTTAAAAAGAGTCTGGGTGTTAACCACTTCACGTTGGCCTTGGATGTATAATATAGTTTACTTATTTCATTTTCATTTCATTTCATTTATTTATTTCAATGGAATCTTTTACAATGGGCTTTGAAGCCTATACAATAAGTAGTAAAAGTTAAAGAAAGTATTTAATTAATTAAGTTTAAATTAAAGTTAAATTTTATATAAATTCAATTTGGAAAAATGACAAGCAAGACAAGCAAGACAAATTTTGCAACTATTTTCAAATTAATCTTCAGTTTTTGTTTTCTTTTATTTCTTTTGAAGTACATAATTTACTTTTAATTTAATTTCCTACCAAGTGTCTGAATAAGGCCGTATCAAATTGCGTCGTGCCGCGAAGGCGTCTAGTGACATAGGGTAAACTATTCCACTGCCTGATAACATTAACAAAAAACTGACGCTCAGAGTTTCGGCAAGTAAATCTGGGTTGCAACAACATAAATGATCGAAACGAGTTAACTGTAAAACTGTATTTTTTCAAAAAGATATGCCGGCTGTTTGCTTATTAAAATCTTGTTCAGTGTTTTAAGGGAAAAATATTTAAAATATGTGTAGAGACCACAGCCAAGGATGTTGTTTGTATAGTTTGAAACATGGTCATATCTCCGGAGATTGTATACATAACGCGTAACATTATTGAACGCTACTGTCAAGTTCCGTTTTGTTTCAGAGTTGTGGGTACTTACAATTTGGCATCCATAGGTTATAATAGGAACAATTAATGTTTTTGCTAAGCTTAGCCGAATATGCTGAGGGGTAAAATGCTTTGATAGAGAAAGACTGCGTAGGGAACCGTATACTTTACCGATAACCATTTGAACATGATCATCCCAAGTAAGAGTGCGATTAAACAGAATACCTAGGTTTGTAGCTTTCTCGACATACTCAAGTTGTTGATCAGCAAGATACAATTTAGGAAAATAACTATAATCAAGTTTATTTTTGTATATAACTAAGCATTTCGATTTTCTTGGATTAAGATGCAGTTTATTTATAAAGCCTAGAAACCCGACGTTATTTTCTTATTAAAAAATGGACCATTCCTGATCTTCAAAAACGTTTTCAGGTGTTCAATATGCAATGAAGTGAAGACCAAAAGTTTGTTTCCATTTAAGTCCATTCTTATTAGCCGAAAAATCAGCTAAATTTCGGAAAAAATGGCGGAAAGCTGGATTTAGGTACAAAGCATCCCCAATGCATTCTAAGGAAAGTGTCAAAAGTCGATATAAGCACCGCTAACAATTAAACGGGGGTCGTAGGCCCCCAAACGGTTTCAAAAATGTTAGATAACTTTTTTTCAGAAGAGTAACCGTTTTGGAAATAATTGAATCAATACAGTTACTGATTTCATGTTTCTGTATAAAATGTACTCTTTTACACCTGCACCTTTGAGGTTGTGCATAGGGTGAGTTTTTGTTGCATGGTATCCCCAAGGAAAATTAGAAAACAGTACAAAAAAATGTATACAGGGATTTACTTAAAGGTTTTGTGAAGTTAGCAATCAATTCGGGCTCCACTACATTAATCATATACATGGTCGAAGATCTCTAAACATGGTATTTCGTTTATACAGGGTGATTCGCATAAAATGTGACTAAAAGATAAAGCGTGAAGGGTGCGTTGAGAAAAAAAAATTGTACTAGAGGAGGGTTCTATTCTCCGCCGTTTAGCCAGGAGGGGCAATTTTCAAAAAGTATGACTTAAAACAGAACAACAAATTTAAAAACAATGGTACCTACCTAACACTTACAATGCCATTCTATACCTTATTTGCTAAACCAAAAATCAATTCTTTAATTTTAGTTTTAAATTAAGTTCTTTAAGTGAACAGTTTTCAAAAAATAAATATCCAAACCCAAAATGTTGATTCTTAACAATGCCATGGGGATGCTATGTGCCAAAATCCAGCTTTCCGCCATTTTTTCCGAACCAATAAGCTTAAATGACTGTACTAGTAATTTTCATAATTTCCAACATACCTAAAATTTTAATTTTTAGTCTTGAATTCTTTAGGTAAGGGCATCTGAGATAAACTTACATAGGCTTTTTGAGTTGGCTCCGTTCATAATGACTGCTAACTCGTAGGAACTTCTTCTATTGAAAATCAAGATTTATTCTATTGAAATCTTCTTATTTCCTGCAGAATTAGGCATTTTCCTAACAAGTGGTATACAAAATGAAAAGTGATCGTAGATCATACCTACGAGGTCTAGAGATGAGAGGCAATAATTCTCCCTTGTTTTGAAAATTATTCTAATTTGCTGGATATTGTAGGCTCCATGGAAGTTCTAATAAAGTATGATTTAGTTCCTTAATCTTTAATCGACTTTGCTGCAGCTCGTAATACGGTGATAAGTAGCACTAGGTTCCCCAGGCAAAGGATACACACAGCAACATGGCGATCTCCAGATGGTCGAACTATACAAACCAAATCGACCACTTGCTAATTGGCGCAAGGTACGCATCGAACATCTTAGACGTGGGAACTTTCCGAGCTGCAAACGTGGACTATGACCACTTTCTTGTTGTGACAAAGCTCAGAGGCCGACTGTCCAACGAAAAAAAACACGAAGACCGCCCAAAGGAAGAAATTCAACATTGCATGCCTTAGCACATCTGAGAAAACCAGAGACTGCAGTCATCAATTGACCGGGAAAGTCTCTACCGTACCCCCAGCTACAAGCGTCAACAACCAGTGGAACCAGTTTTGCGACATCATTAAGGAGACAGCTGAGACCATCATAGGCTATCAACCACCCAGAAAAAAGAACCCGTGGTACGATGATGAATGCGCGGTATTGAAGCAGGACACGGAAAATTCACGAATGCAAAGTCAAGAGCAGCAAGAGAGGAGTACTGTGGTTAAAGGACTGGCAAGCAAGGCCTTGGAAACAGCGAAGGGAACCTAGTCACCAAAACACAGAAAATTGTAGACGTGTTACAGCAGCATTTCCAGCAACTGCTTTGTGGGCATTATGTAGGGGAAGCACAGGGAAACAAAGAAACATGAGACCAGTCAATAAAGATCCAGTCCCAGCGCCCAGTACTGAAGAGATTAAGAAAGCCATCCACAAGCTTAAGAACAACAAATCCGCCGGCTTGGATGGTCAAATAGCACCATATGCCCAATCTACAAAAAAAGGTTATCCTATGTCATGCAAGAACTACAAAGGCATATCCCTGCTTAATGTTGCCTACAAGATCCTATACAACGTAATATGTTAGCGTCTAAAACCTTTCTGCTACACTATGATCGGCACGTACCAGTGTGGCTTCAGGCCTGGCAGATCATCGATAGACCAAATCTTCACATTGAGGCAAATCCTGGAAAATACCGAATTTCAAGACGAGATACCAACCATCTATTCAAGAGCTTCTATTGGCGATGTCCAGTTATGCTGCATGGTGCGGTGCAACGTGCAAATGGGTAACAGCTCATCCGAGTTATTCCAGACGTGTACAGGGCTCAGACAAGGAGATGCGCTGTCATGTGATTTCTTCAACCTAGTCCTGGAGCAGATAGCACGTAAGAGTGGTGTTAACATGGAAGGTACTATCTTCAACAAGTCCTCTCAACTGCTTGGCTATATGGACGACATTCACATCATCGACTGCTCTAATAGAGCTGTACTTGAAGCATTCACAGCTATTGATGAACAGGCGAAATGCTTTGGTCTTGAAATTAATGAGGACAAAACAAAGTATTGGCTATCAACAAACAAAGCCTCAACTGCCCATCACCTAGGGCAAAACGTCACTGTTGGTAGCAGTAATTTCGTGGTAGTCAAGGAGTTCACTTACCTCGGAAAAATCATCAATTCAACGAACGACCACCTTAGTGGAAATCTGACGAAGAATTACCCTATAGCGAACCGCTGCTACTACGGTTTGGCCAAACAAATGGATTCGAAACTCCTTTCTCTCGGCACCGAGTGCTGGACGATAAGTAAAAAAGGGGAATTTATACTGGGTACTTTCGAGAGAAAAATTCTTTGGCGGATATTTGGGCCTATATGCGAAGAGGGCGATTGGAGGAGAAGATTCAATCGTGAATTTTACGAGCTGTATCAAGATGTGGATGTAGTGCAAGGAGCCAAAACACGTCGACTACACTGGCTCGGCCACATCGAGCGAATGGACAACAACGCTCCAGCCAAGAAAATCTTCGAATCCCAGCCCCAGTCTCGAAACGACCAGGAAGGCCGAACTTCCACTATACAGGAACCAGGTGGTCACAGACGCAAGAGCGCTTGGTCTTGACGATTGGAGGTAGCGTGCGAGGGACCGCAATCGATGGAAAACCGCAATATCTCAGGCAGAGACCCTTCATGGATCGGGAGCCGGATAAGTAAGTAAGTAAGTCAGGAAAGACTATGTTTATTGGCACGGAAAAATAGTTTCAAAGAATAAAAATACTCATAAATATTATTACGTCTCGACTGGATTTGGAATTATTCTTCGCAAATACACATATTTTTAATTCTAAGATTTATGAGAGAAAAAAAAATCCAAAAATTATTTGATTGATTTTTATGAATCCATAATAATCCATAACCAACCGCAATTAAAAAGCTTTACAAAGGTACCTACCTCGTTAACTTTAAAAACTTTGTTGTTGTTGTTTTCAACTTAATTAATTTATTTTCTGCACGTTATTTTTATTTATTTACCATTATTCAAAAAATTAAAACCCATTTTTTGTTTCTTTTTATTTTAACTTCTTCTTCTGCCTGACTCTTACATTTGCCCTTCTTTTTATGGTCCTTGCCATACTTATTGTAATTCATACCATCATTGATAAAAACCGCGTGATTGTGTTCAGTTTGATGGCCGAGAAGAGGAATATAAGGTGAAACTTCGTGATTGGGTTGTAAATATTGAGAATTCATTAAGAGCCAGACAACAACAACAACAAAAATTGTATAATATTCAGAATTTAATTACTTTGAACATTTTTTTTAAGGTAAAATATATTCTGCTCACGACAGAAGGAAGGGCAAAATAAAGTTAAAAGAGCCTGAAGGAGAAGAAATGGAATACAAAAATTCACAAAAGCCTTGGAACTTCTTCATTAAAGAAATTATTTAATGAATACTTTTGGAAGCTCTAGGTTATTGCCACAAATAAATTTGAAGGAATACCTTGAACTATAGGGTTCGTACAGTACATATACATACAAAAGTTGCTATATGGATGAAAATGTTTGTTGTTAAAAAGGTATAGGCACAGGCGTTTTACTCATTGTGCATTTGTAGAATTTTAATGAATTATAATTATAGCTTGAAGGAGAAGCCAGAAATGTGAAAATATTTCCAACTTTTCTGTAGATATAACATTTACTTAATTCGTTTTAAGGGAGGTATTATAATTGTAAATACCTTTTAACAAAATCCAATGCCTCAAACCTTCTAGGCATCGTTTTTCATTGTGTAATAGATATGAAGTTTGTATAAGAGGACGGGTAAGGATGGTATATATAAATCACCATCTTATTTTTGCATTAAAACCCAGAAAATTCAGTTTTTCTTTAGGTCCGCTATTTACTGGTAACAATCGTAATAGTATGTTTGACCCCCGCTTCGAGAGCGTTATAACTTTTTCCTCCTGAGTATTCAGTCTTCATCTCTCCTAAGTCCTTACTTGTTAGCTTAGGTTCTAGTCTGCACCATTGATTTCGAGTGATCCTTTTTTGAAGCGATTGATTTAATAATTATGCATGTACCCAACTCGCAAGCCTCAGGGTTGGTTAATCTAAGTATTTTTGGTTTGAAATTTTCTTAAATGCATTTTACTATCAATCAATTAAATAATTAAAAATAATTTTTTTTTTGTTTCAGGCACAATGTGAAATCCAAATGTCAGAAAGTACGAGCCACAACTCTGAACATCAAAAGAAATACGATTGCTTTAAACGAAAAGGTAAGTTACCCATCACAAAGCGAGATCCTGTTCGTTTGTGAATTATTTTCTTTTTTAATTTATTCTTTTTAAAAACTTTTATTGTGAATAATTAATTTATTCTTGTTTCCTTGTTTTGATAAGGTGGACTGTGATGGTTTCTTGAAATAAGTATCTGCGGTTGCGGTTTGTATGTTAAAAAAGAGAAAAAAAACAAATGACTTACTTTTGTAGAAAAGAAATTCACTTAAGAACCACACCGGAAGTAAGGGAAAAACAAACAAAAAACCTTTCCATCTTACATTTTTAATTAAGAAGCCAAGAGAGTGTGTGCTGTAGTTAGCTTTGACTTAAAAGCTCTTTTTGGTTTTCTTTTTCTTCCTAATTTATTTCGTTTGTGTAAGCGAAATATAAATGCAAACATATCTACAAAGGTTCACAATGAAAGATGGGATTAATAATATCAGAACTGCTGGTATAGTTCTCTCTTTGAAGGAAATCTCTCTTTCTTTTAATATGTTTAGTACTGATTATTCTGAAAAATAATCCTTTCGTCTTTTTGAAAAGCATATGTATGTGCACCAATATTCCATTAAATAGATTTGTTTCCTTAAAACCTACTGCACATGCACACATCAGTCGAGGGCTTACGGATTGAAATATTGAAGCCATTCCTCAGGTCGAAAGAACCAAAAGAGCAAGAGAAACAATGTAAATATTATTTCCCTTGTACCATTATCCCAAAAAAATTGTTTCGATTTAATTTTTTTTTAAACAACAGTTTCGAAAACGTCTTATTTTACTATAGTAAGCAGGAGCAGGGTGCTCCTGGGCCTCAAGTAATAAACTCCACCACCTATTTCCATTCCTTGCAGGCTGTCCCCACCAAGTATACCAAGTCGGCTTATATCTTCTCAACTTGGTCACACCACCTGAGATGAAGTAAATCCTCAAGATGTTTGGCAGACATCTATTCACGAAAGTGACAGCGGGTATTACTTTCCAAGTGCTGCATCCATAATGAAGCACGGATTCAACGTTGGAACGGAACAGTCGTAACTTGGTCTTACAATTTAAAGAGTTGTTTCTCCATATTTTGGACAGCACCCCGAACGCAGCATTTGCTTTCCCGATTCGGCTGATTATACTTAGTTCGGTACCGCCATCTGTAGTTGTTGTCATTTTATGGAGATCCATGATCATTTGAGAGGAAGCATAGCCCAGATGTTGATTGCAGATTCCGTTGATTTCCTCTATTTGCAATCGACAAATCTGCATGCAGCACACCAATTTTCACCAAAAGGAACATTATTGGTCACAGTATGCAATTCTGTCTAACTCCACTTTGGATTTCAAACTCTTCTGACAACCTTCCTTTATGCAGAACATGACATATGAATCCATCATTTGTAGCCTTAATAATAACAATTAATTTATCCGGGATGCCTCTCCTGCGCAAAGAAAGCCAGATAAAGTCTCTATTTACATTGTCAAACGCCTTTTCGAAGTCGATGAACAGCAAGTGAATTGGAGATCGATATCCAACGCACTGTTTGATGATGATCCACAAGGTGTTGATATGGTCCACACAGGAAGAACCAGTGCGGAATCCTACTTGTTGATTGTTGCTATTACTACAGTAGGCAGCACGCGAATTCCTTTCCAGTTTTCTCAAGAAAAATATTGAAGCAGCTGCATGAAAACGCGTCGCCCTGCCGGCCTCTGGTAGTTTCGAAGGTTTCAAAATATTGACAGAGCAACGAGTATTTTCCTGCGTCATCCTTATTAGGCGTTTTAGCTTGGCAGGGATGTCAAAATTCGACATGGCACCGTACAGCTCATCTCTGCAGTCAACCCTGTCTTAAGCTGCTTTGAAAGCGATTAAAAGGTGATTCTCTAAGATGTTTTCCAAGACTTAGCGTAATGCGAAGATTTGATCGATGGCAGACTTTCCAGACCTGAAACCTCACTGATAAGAGCCAATCAGTTCGTCAGTAAACGGTTTCATACGTTCACATAATACGCTTGACGGGATATTTGAAAGACTTTTGCTTTATATTTGGTGCAGACAGGACAATCACCTTTTCCTGTAAATCGGGCATATGGTACAAAAGTTCCGCTTGTAATGTTGGGCATACTCTTCTCCGATCATATTTTACTAACAACTTGGTGTTTGGAGTATGCTTACCTTACCAAATCATCTCCACGGTACTTCAAAAATCATCTCCAGGCTTGAAGACCATCAGCTCCGGCTGCTTTGTTCGATTTCAGCCTGATGATGGGGCTAACTTGATTTTATTTTGGTCAGATGGATGAAACTACAGATAATCAACCAAATTGAATTGATGAGGCTGCGCATTGGTGGGATCCTGGCCTTCATCGCCATGATCTCTTCAGATTTTTAACATCGAATGCGTTCCCACTATGGTATTTACTTCCTTATCCTTGTAGCCTCCAAAACGGCTAGTGAATACTGTTGTTTTCTTTTTGATTCTTCTGTAGAAATTCTGCACCTGGTTTCTGCTAAAACGTCTCTGGATCTCGATGACTTCAAGCTGCTTGTGATCTTTTTTTCCAAACAAGTGGTTTTATCCGTTTTATTTTCAAAGTAGAGTTGACGGGTTGCCCTTGTGTTCCTTTGCTGCCATGACTTAAGCCTAAGTTTTGGCTTTGTTTACCTGAGCGAATTCGGAGTCAAACCAAAGGTTTCTCAAAGATTGGCGGCGCGGTGGCTGTGAGTATTCTAGCACCTCTTCGATGGCACTCCTGATGACTTGTTGGTGGTCTTCTGGGCTCATCTCATCAGTGATAGTGTTTCTCGCAAGCTTACTCTGGGATACTTTGTTGACTAAGGCTATGGCGGTCTCTTCCCTTATCCCTTTGCAGTCTTCCAATGTTGAATGTTCTACTCATGGTTGATGTTCATCTAAGAAAAAAAAAAACGAAGCGTAACACTTTTACCTCCACCCACCAAAATTAATCACCGGCCCACCACACAATACCTAGACCCGACAAAGCGCACCAGGCGAAAGTGTCTATCAATACCCTACATAACCACCCAATGCTACACTTTGAATGAGCAGCAAGAACGTAGCACCAAACTCCTTGAAGTCGAAGACTTAAAATTATTTCATTCATCCGCCTAGCAGTTCACATCGTCTTGTAGCAGAAAATACACCATAAGGATATATGAATTTTGGAAAAAGTTGAAGCTTATCTACTCATGTAGACTCCAAATTTCACTTTATACTCGAATTAAAAAAGACAAGGTTGCCGCTAATCAACGTTTTAAGCAACTTTGAAAAGCTCAGGTTACTTTTCAATGTTTCATGGTGCACTCAAGTATCAGTTAAAAATAATTTTTTTGGCTTCCGCTGTTAAACAAAATGTAATTCTCCCTTGGTTTACCTTTGAGCTGAAATCAGATATCTACAGTTAACTCAATTCTTGGTCCTTCTGAGAGAAAGCTTGGGCAACAAAGTAATTCTCCCTTGGGTTAGCCTTGGGCTGGAATCAGATTCCTACCGTAAGCTTCCTTCTTGCTTTTTCGGAGTGAGAGGTTGGGCAAAAAGTTATTCTACGTTGGGTTAACCTTGGATTGGAATCAGATGCATACTGTAAGCTGCTTTCTTGCTTCTTCTGAGTGAGAGCTTAGGCAAGAAAAAATTTTCTCCCTTGGGTTAGCATTTAGCTATAATCCGATTCCTACAGTAAACTCCCTTCTTGCTCCTTCTGAGTGAAAACTTGGGCAAAAAAGTAATTCTCGCTTGGGTAAGCCTTGGGTTAGAATCAGATTCCTTCCCTACACTCCCTTCCTTTTCCTTATTAGTGAGAGCTTGGGCAACAAAGTAGTTCTCTCTGAGGCTGGTATCGGACTGTTATACCGTATTGTCCCCGGTTCACTTCTCCTAGGTAAATAGTGTGGGTCGAGTCTACTCCTAGCTCTACCGTATTGAGTTTAGTTGTATATGAAATAACGTTTTATTTATGAAAAGTTTAAAAAACATTGTAAGATTGGAAACTCCGCTCTCCATAGTTGTAAATAAAAAGTAAAAATAATAAAACTGGAGATCATTCCAAGTTCGTTTTCCTTCTTAACCCGAGTGGTACTGGATTTCCCCGGTAATGTTCGGACTACGACTAGCTTACCTCAGCCTGCATCACACTTTGCAAAACCTCTTATTGGAAAACCCTATATAAGTGCTAATTCAATGATATTCGTCATTTATTAATACAAAGGCTATCTTACAGTACCTGCAGGTACAATCTTCATTAAACTAAAATTTTCATAAGAAAACAAACACGTTCAAACATTGTGCTTCAAAAAAATAACACTCAATTACAAGGTTTAATAATACAAAAGCATCCAACCTACATAGGAAGCCCATTTTCCAAATAAACCCCTTAATCCATTGTGGTCTTTGAGTATTATGAACTTTATATTCTACCTCACATGCAACCTTAATTGAGCAATTAGGAACCAACCTTTACTTCAGCTGAGCACATCAAAAACTCACAATGCACATTTGTAGTAGGAGTAAAGAATTGTGCCTACGGCAGGTTACCTAAGTGCCATAAAGTGCACGTCTATGTCTCGTTTGTTAGTAAATGTCCTTTCAAGAATTTTTTTTCTTTTTTATTTTTTTTTTCTTACTTGAACATGAAAATTCCCATATATTTCAGTGGAGAACCCATTTTTCTCTAGAAGGATAGACATATGTGTGTATTTTTCCTGACAGAGGCACAATTTGTGTTTGCGAATCAATGCTTACCACTAAAGCCATTTCGCAATGGAATCTATTGCCAAAGGAGGAGCTTATCAATAAATCCTCCAGGAAAAAACGAAAATAGAACCTAGAAATAGGAGAAAAAGAAATTCCTACTTTTATTTCCGAATGCGGTCTTAGGTGTAGTTTTGTGTCTATAGATATAGGTACGGGATTTCTTTACGAGTTATTCGTGAGGGTTTGTCTACTTTAGACACAGAAAAAAAAGAAGCTCTAAGTGATTTCAATCCAAAGTTCTGTGTTGGTCGTCGGAAAGACGACCAATATTTTAACTACACCTACATTTCTATTTTGAAAAAAAAAAAGAGAAGAAAACACCTGACTACGGTGTACCGCTCATATAAATTGTTTGAGGCTATCGTAAATCTTTTACCTAAAAATAAATTTTATATATAAAACACTTTTAAAACTGATAAAGCCTTCTTTTACCTTCCTAAAAGATAAAGTCTTCTCTGGTAGCTAGCTACCCTCTATGAATGTATAAAAACCACAAATAGTTTTTTTTCAGTTTGTGCAGTTAGGGGGGCTTTATTTTAAATTAATGTTTTGTGTTTTTTACCAACGATCAACCCTTAAAGATTGCTATGGTGTGGCCACAAAGCCATCGTTGGCGTCGTCGGCAAGTTGGCAATATAATAGTTTTCCAAAATAGCGGAAAAGTTACTCGACCGCACAACCTTTTGAACCCCTTTTTTTGGGGGGAGAAACTAGATATACATAGTTTCGTGCAAGGATTCGTGCTGAAAAGTCTTCTTCGGTTTGCTTTTGCTTTATGCACACTGTGATATGCTCCAAGGATGCGTCTAAATGTCTAATTCATTCTCTTTCCGAAGATAGCAAGTGATGTATGTACTTATGCAAGAGGGATATCGATAACGCTAAGTTTATCCGTTAACTGACAGTGATTAGTTGTTAATTTACTTTTTGCTGAAGAAATAAGAACTTTTTGGAAGAAGCTAACGCCAGATGTACGAGTATTTATACATTATAGCTAGTTCTACTTTTTTGGAATTCCCCTGTTTCTTACACTATCAGACAAAGCTTATTGATTTGCATATACCTTGGGGAAGAAAATTGCTTGTTGGATACGTGTCAGGGTCGGATTTAGTCATGTAAATCTTTTTGGAACCAAAACTTTGATAAAGTCTGTGATTTTCAGACATCAATATCTAAAAGCAATAACTTTTCTATTAAAGGTCTTAATAACTACAGGTGGCGCTACAGTTCGAGGTGGACCAGTGCATCAACCAAAAAGCAAAATCGGTTTCTAGCTAGCCTTCTGCGATTTCGCACGCCAAGTTGGTTGAGGTCCTCTTCCACTTAAGTGCGCCACCGGTTACGCTGTTCTCCTCTACCTACTGGGCTGTCCCACGGGGTTGGATTCAAAGACTTTCCGGACCTGAGAATTGATGTCTATTTGCTCTAGGTGACCCAGCCATTCCAGTTTGTGGCCTTTCATTTTTGTACAAATCATTGTTATACCTTCTTCTCCATTCCCCATCTATGCGTATGCAGACGGGACCAAAAATCACCCGGAGAATTTTCCTCTTAAAACAACCTTAAGCATTCTCATGCACCTCTAATCCATACCTCTGCACGATACATCATGGCCGGTATGATAAGCGTCTCATACAGAGAATCTTTAGTTGCTCAAGAAAGGACTTTGCTCCTCAATCGCCTCCTTTGCCCAAAGAAGGAGAGCTTGGCAAGAGTAATTCTTCGTTTGATCCCAGCATTAGTATCTCCATCGTCATCCTACAAAAACGGACCAGCCAAAACTACACATTACTCTATAAAGTTTCTACAGATGCTGTCATACGTGGCCTTGAAATCGATGAAAAAGTGGTTGGTATCGATTTGAAACTCCTGAGTTTTTTCCAAGATCTGCCGTAGTGCGGATATTTGGCAATGGTGTACTTTCCTGGTCTAAGGCCGCACATATATGGTTCTATAAGGTTGTTGACGGATGGCTTCAGGAGTTCACTAAGTACGACAGAGAAAATCTTGAACGCGATGTTAAGAAAACTAATGCCTCTGAAGTTTGGGCATTCCAGAGAACCGCCTTTCTTCACAATGTAAACAATGCTGAGGTTCTATTTATCAGATATGCTTTCCTCTTACCATATTCTGCTGATGAGCTGGTGCATACTCCTAACCAATTCAGCTTTGAACAGCTCGGCCACAAAGTCATCAGCTTCGGAAGCTTTATTTGACTTTAGTTAAGATATAGGTTCTTCACTTCCTCGAGATTGGGTGAATGGAATTGGTGGCCTAAATCGGCCGACCAGGTTGAAAGGTGCAATCTGCGTGAATTGCTCGAATACAATTTGCAGAAAAGATCCTTCTGGGAATCTGTCGTTCCTGTTTCATCCTCTGCTTTAAGATCTTGCAAGCAGCTCTGGTCTCTCATGCAGTGGCGCTTTGTATGCCAGTAGTCTTCATTCACCCAGGAGTTTCATTGTGGTGGTCGTGCGAGCAGCACGTCAGAGGCAGCATCTCTGATGGCTTCCTGGCAATTTTCCCACTGGTTCTTCATAATTGAAGTTGGTGACATAAGACTATTTAAAAGGACGTGAAAAACGTGAACGGAAAAGGACCTGGCGATTTCTTGTGACTGTAGCCATCCGACGAGGAACTTCCTCACAGTATGTTCCTGTTTTGGGTTAGGTCTAGATATCCATAGCATTACCTTTGGCTACAACGAGTCAATATTGGCTCTTTGGAATGGTCGGAACGGTCTTCCAAGTGGAGGAGTGCCTTGCGACAATCGCAATTTGGTCAACCTGGTTGTTGGTTGAGTGACCAGGATATCGCTATGCTTTATGTCGAGATGTGTGTACCCAGCTACCACAACGTTGCACCTTGCAGCAAAGTCGATTGACCTGAGTCCGAGGTGGTGTTGTGCAGGCTATATCGTCAGATTTTTCCCCCAATGACGTCTTTTCTTCCTTTCTTAAAATCAGCCAAGATAATTTGAATGCCACAGCTTGGACATCGCTCATATATGTCATGTCCAGGAGCTCATAGAACTCGTCTTTGATGCCATCATCTTTCATCTCTATAGGGCATGCATGCATATGAGGCTAATGTTGGCGAATTGTCATCAGGCGCTCGTTTTCATATAGTTCAAACTCAAGAATTCTTGCCTAAGTCTGCCTCTAATGACGAATCCACACGCAAAAAGACGCTGCCTTTGTTGTCGGTAGCAGTCACCACCGTAGTAGATATCGCAGTCTTTCATTTTCCTTTTGCCCAGCCCTTCCCATTGCACTTCTTTGTTTGGCGGTGATGTCCTCCGCTAAGGAAAATTCACGATGTTCATATCGGGGAGGTGCGAGAGTAGAAGTTGATAGATAGAGGTGAGTTTATCAAAAAACCTGTGAATTCTTGTGTCCTCTTGAATGCGTATTGTCCACCCGCTTTGAACACCATTGAAATTGTTTTACTTTCTGTAAAGCTTCCTAGAAAGTTAAATGGCTTCGGAAAAGCTTCTTTAAATGTGCAGTCACAAATACAAAAGGTTTAATTTTTGAGACTTTATCTTAAATTCTGAAATTCAAAACCCGATAAATAGAGAGATCTTTGAAAACTTAAGGATCTTGAACCTTCTTATTCCTCCATCCTGGTGGAAGCTGAGCGCCAATCTTGTGGGGCCATATTCACTCACCGGGTTATATGCCTTCCATGATTATGGAATCAAAATTTTAATATGACCTGCCGATGGTATTATTTTTGAAGAACGTTCAGTTGTTTTGAGCCAAGCTGTGTGCTAACTCGTCTGCAGCTCAAAATATCCACCAAATATTTAAAGAACAGATACCCATATTTTGGCATATTTTTAGTTGAATTGAATCAGCCAGCAGCTGGTGCGAATGATTTTAAATAACGAATTCGAGTAAATATATTCTTATCTGCATAAGGTTACGAACTTGTATAAGCTGGATAGGTTAATGAGGCTATACTTATCTTAAGCTAATCATTTCTTACTAAAGAGTCTAAATATCTTAAGGTATATAACCCAAACCATCTTTGGCTAGAATAAATGGCATAGAAATTTCAATACCTTGAATTTAATGCTTCACAAAATATTCATGGTTAACATAGCTCATGGAGGTAAAGAGGTGCTGTAGGAGTATCTCAAACTGTCAAACTATAGAAACCAAACCCTGATACTTTACGAAAAATTAAAATTATTCATCATACCCAATAAAAATCGAATCTACAAGGAAAGGTATTCTCAGATCTTTACAAACATTTTTTCCCCCTACAACAACAAAACGAAAAAAAAACACCCAATTGATGATAATGAATTTAAATTGGCAGGACGATAAGAAAGGGTGGAAAACATTCATTATCAAGCAACAGGGGTTGTTTATTTATGTTTTATATCCTCATTTATATATCTGGAGTTCTACATCCCTTGCATCGGTCTTTATATATATATCTTTTTTGTTAGTACCTATGGATCCTTCGTTCCATAGAGTGAAAGAAAAAAAAACTAATGATAGTTTTTAACTTTGTTGACAGTGATGGTCAGTTGTAGCATAAGGGTGTGACAGAGGTGATTTTTCATATTACCACCGTTTGGAGTGGCATATAATCTGTTTAGAACATGCAATGTCAGGTAGTTTTTCACTCAACGCCACCGCTGCTGTCTTCATTAAGGGAAAGGGTAAATTTGATAATGGTGATGGGTCTTTGGGTTAACACTCTATTCGAAGGATATATACGTAAGGAATGTGAAGGAATTCAGGTGGTGTTTAATTATGAATTAAACAATGTCCGATTGATAGAAGGGTTGGGTATTGAATTTGGTTTAGCTTTTCTTTGGTGAAATGGAAGATTTATTATGGCTGTGGTTTGACTATTGAATTCACTTCAAGTTTAATTATTAAAGTAAACAAAAATTGGTGGAGTTATATGTTTTAATATGAAAAGTTTTGTTGGGTTGGGTAAGTTGTTAGTAGTAAATGACATGTGATTTTTATTTAAATACAATAGAGGATATGCAAAGGTATAATGCATACGTACGACTTACGTATTATTTTGAAATATTTGGAAATGGAGTTCATTGGTGATTTTGGCAGATGACAAAAATTCTTCATTGGAATGAGAATCTTATTCCTGTTGTATTTCTTTGTGTTTTATAATTTAACTTTTTATTTAACCATCAAAGACCAAGCCTTCCACAATAGGATGAGTACAACCGATGGTTCTGTACAAAAACGTAAATATTTAATGTTTTTAATCACTTAATCACCCAATTTTATTATTTTAAATTTTGGGTATTGCATCTATTGTAGAGATTTGCCTGTTTTAGTGTTTTGAGAAATAGTACACTTACGTCACAGTGTACCAATTTAATAAAAGCCATTTAACATAAGCAAAACAAGGACGGTAGCTTGAATGACAGTTGTAGTTGGTAATTATTTTGACAGGTGTATGTTTCGCCAAAAATTGCTTGGCAGATTGTCGTATCGCGGGGGGGGGGGGGCATATCGTCAATTTTTGTTTTGCTTTTTTTTACTAAGCAATTTGTTATTTCGCATTCTACGTTTGGCGAACTAAATTTTGTCTTTTATATGATTTGAAAAACTATCGTAGGTAAAGCATATTTCATTTCACAATTTGCATTTATAATTTTATTTGATTGGACTTATGAAAATATTGGCATATTTTTGACTTTGAATTTTATTATTTTACTTTTTTATTTTCCATTTTGCTACTCTGTTCTTTTTAATTTTGGCATTTTGTTGTTTGGCTTTTTTATTTGACAATCAATAGTTTTTCTTTTATTTGGATTCTTTTAAATTACATGCTTTAAAATTTCTTCGCGCTAAATCTTAAGGCATGTAATTTAATAGAAGCATAAGAACCTCTAAATAATTGAATGCTAAGTAAAAGTTAATAATTAAAAGACAAATTTTGCCTGATTAAAAATTATTTTCTTAGTTTTTTATTGTTGTAAAATCGAAGAATATCCATCGATACTCAGTTTATCTCCACTGGACTGAGAAGTCTTAAAGGCCTTATCATAATTTTATGGTATCAAAATCTAAGTAAACCACCGCGAAATAATAATACGGCTTAGCGATATTACATACTTTTTGGTCATTCTCCCCATCATTTCTTTTCATTTTTTTCAAACCAAATATCACGATTCCAGTCATAAAATTTTCTTAGCAATTTGACATAATTGAATTTTTCTCAAAAACGGCTTCACAAATTTTCTTTTATTTCTTAAAAAAAACCCAATAGTTTAATTTATTTTAGTGAAGGCTACTTTTGGGTGGACAGTCAGTAAAAAAAATTTAAAAAAATGGTTCATAATAATGATACCTCCCAAAGAACCGTTTTTTAATTATGAATTTTCTTGGGGTAAATGATTTTAGTTATTTTTTTCATGCATAAACTTTAAGAAAATATAAACAATTGTGTGCCAAAATTTCCAAGAAACTAATTTGTGAGTTTTAAAAATAATAAATTTTGTTTGAAAGATTAATATGTATAGTGGGTACATGTCTGTCTGTTTGTTCTGCAGCAGAAAATCAAATATTTTGAAAACTATATGGTTCATTTTTTTTGTTGAACTCATTATTTAAAGTTCTTTTAACACTTAAAAGAATACTTTTAGAAAAACATATTACAATAATGAAAAAATAACGGTACCTTCCATCCATTCCATACAAATGGTAATAAGCTACATTTTAATAAGCCATCTACGAAAACATTTTGTTCTTAAACGGCTCCAATGATTTTTACAAAACATTTTTGAATATTTAATTAATGCGATTTATTACTTTAAATTATATAAAAAAACAACTATTAATAATACCTCCAACAAAACGTATATTTTGAATATTCTCACTATCGACTGAAAAGATCTGGATATTTTTGTTTTTATACAAATTGCAAACAAGTTAAAAAAATTATCAAAACACTTTTTTTATTTTTAAGAAAACTCGATAACTTGAAAATGTTTGCATAAATAAATACGTAAGATTTGCCTAGCAAAATTTTTTCTTAAAAATATTTAAAGAATTGTATATGAAGATATATTAAGAGTTATTAAAAAAAAAAACACTTTATTAAATATAATTAAATTTGAATCAAGAGTTCAGATGGTATTTTATTTTTTCATCTCAAACATGATTTTAAAAAAATCCATTCGCCCCACTCCCCTCCCCGTGAGGCAGCGGGACAATTTCTGAAACATTGACTTAAAATGTAACAAAAAATATTAAAAGAAAGCACATAAAATAACGTCTATAAGTTTTTTAGTTTATTTAAGGCTTTAAAAAAAAAAAAAAAAAAAATTGGGTGGCGCAACAGCTCGAGGAGAACCAGGGCCTAGTGACTTACAACTCACAACCATTCCTGTGTGCGTGTTTGTTGGACAGGAATGGAGGAGACCTACAGTTTTTTGCCGAGTCCGAACGGCTAAATGAGAAGCACTTTTTCATGACAAGTATACTCTTGGAGGATTTGTCAGTTCCTCGCAAGAGGCAGTACCTCGAATAAAACATTTCTGTTTTTTTTAGGTGGCACGGCTGGGAATCGAACCCACACCTTCGGCATGACAGTCCTATGCACTAACCATCAAGCCACGAGGTACTTTGAGGCTTTTTTAAGGCTTTTACTCCATTATTTTCTTTGTTTTTTAAATCAAGTAGATTAAGCGAATAGTTTTTGAGAAATTAAATTTCAATGTCAAAATGTTTAAAAAAAACTATGATTTTTTTATCAAGCTGATATTTTTAAAAATTTTGCGTTCTTAAGTGCTATTTTTATGTTTGATATTCAATGCCCTATATAATTTCTGATTTAACTATCGAAAACCAAATGTTAAAATCTTTCTTAGTTTTTGAGAAATTAAAATAAAACAAAATATACTTTTTCCCAAAAAAAACTCGATAAAGGGTTTTATTCATGAGTTATTCATAACTTAACCCTTTTTTCGTTTTGTTTTTGGGAAAAGTTCCTTGTGTTTTTTTTTTTTATTTCTCAAAAACTTAAATTAATTTTTACATTTTTTTAGTTTTCGGTAGTGGACTAAAAAATAACAGAAGCAACTATAGAACACAAAAATAGCACTAAACTACGCAATATTTTGAACTTCAAAATTCAACTTGAAAAAAAATATCACCTCTTTTTTCAAAAAATTTGACTTTGAAATTTAATTTTTCAAAAGCTACTGGCTAGAACAACCTCAGATTCGGAATCAGTACCCCCGAAAACATAAAGAAGCGAACAAATCAAAACTACCCCACAATTTGCATGGTAAAAATACAATATGACTGGACTATTAGGAAACAAACAAAATAATGGAGAACAAGCTCTCAAGAAACCTATAACACATTGTTTCATATGCTTTCGTTGATTTTTACTATTTTTTTGCATTTCAATCAATATTTCTGAAATTGAACCAAGGAGGGGGAGACACAACTTTCTCATATACAATTTTTTTCTTAGAATATGTCCAATAGGGTGGTCCTTATATTACGTTTTTTTGAACATCCAACTTGGATAGGCATCAAATGACTCTAAATAGAGAAAACAAAATTTCCTAATTTTTTTCAGATTTTTATTTCACCCCCCTAGTCTCCCTTTTTCCACTTGAAGGTACAAATAATGGAGTAAGGGTGATTCTTATAACACGTGGAAAAAAAATCAGAACTTATAGATTAGATTGAGACGAAAAAAAATCGTACCGAAGGGGGGTCTATTTTCCCCCGTTCAGGCAGGAGGGATCATTTTGTAAAAATTTGACCCAAAATAGAAAAAAATTATTAAAAAACAACGGGACCACGTACAATGGCATGCTATACCTTTTTTTAAAGCCATAAATCCAGTCTTTAATATGTTTCTTAAATCAAGCTTTTATTAAAAAAAGTTTCTGAAAAAAATAATTTTCAAACGTACAACATTATTATTTTTGTTTTTATTTTTAAGTTTGGAAATTATTTTTTCAAAAACTATTTACAATAAAAACTTGATTTAAAAAACATATTAGAGACTGGATTCATGACTTTAAAAAAAGCTATAGCTTGTCATTGTAAGTGGTCCTGTTGTTTCTTAATAATTTTTTTTCTATTTTGGGTCAAATTTTTAGAAAATGACCCCTCCTGCCTGAACGGGGGGAAATAGACACCCCCTCCAGTACGATTTTTTTTCGTCTCAATTTAATCTATAAGTTCTGATTTTTTTCACGTGCTATAAGAATCACCCTAACTCCATTATTTGTACCTTCAAGTGGAAAAAGGGAGACCAGGGGGGTGAAATAAAAATCTGAAAAAACTAGGGAAATTGTTTTTCAAAGTTTTGAATCGAATGAAGGCTATCCAAGACAATGTCCAATTTAAGGACCACCCTAATGTCCAAGGATCATGCTTTAAAATATTATTGATGAATTAAAGGCCACCCTGTATAACATTTTTCGTTCCAGTCCATTAATGCCGCTTATTCTTTTAACTATTCACATAATGGGTCGTTTAAATAAGAATAGTTGGGTGCATAATTATTGTTCTATCCTGTGGCTCTTTAATCATATTAATTGCTTCGACTCGATTTCAATATGGACAGATCGTATTAGTACTCAAAGCAACAAATTTCTGACTTTATTTACACAAAGCTCTTTTTATCACTCTCTTAACATTTTTACTTGCGATATAGGTACTATAGGGCAAGTTTTGGATTCGTGCAAAAAAAAATTTCGAGATAACACTCAAACATGATATTACGATGATAGAGAACACGAAAAAAGTGGGTGGCACTATTCTGTCTGTCTGTCTGTCTGTCTGTATGTACCTCAACCTACAGCCTAAACCTCTGAAGCGATTTTCTTCAAATTTTGAACTTAAGGTTTTTTTGTAACTCTCTAGAGGGAAAATTGAAATTTTTTTTCTAGCTCAAAAAATAACGGTACTTGCCATACAACCGTTAAGGAAAAGCTTATTTATCTCAAAAACGGCTCCAACGATTTTGATAAAAAAAAATCAGTGTATTTTTGTAGATATAATGTACCTTTTAATAAGAAAAAAATTCACCAAAAACATTTATTAACGGTACCTGCCATATAACGGTTTTTTTTATTTTTGGTTTTCTCATTAACCACTCATCCGATTTCAATAAAAATTTTTGCACAAAAGCTTTGTTAAAATATAAACAATACTACATAAAATTTTTTAAAAAATTAATTTTGGATTTTTAAAAAAAGATTCAAAATTTGTTTTTGAAAATTCAATATTTCGAAAACGGGTTGATGAATTGTTTTGAAATTTCAGTTTTAAATGTATATTAATATATACTCAAAATTGACATACCAATTTTTTTTTTGAAAAATGTTGCAAAAATTTTATAAATAAAAAATTAATTTTTAAGAAAACGGCTCCAACGATTTTAAATTTTTTTTCGCATATATTCATATTTTTTCAAGTAATCAAATGGCATACTTTTTTTTGAGCTCTAAGTAATTTATCAGATTGTTTATACAATTAAAAGAACGATTTAAATGCTTTTTATACTTTTTCTATAAATACTTGAATATTTTTTAAAGTTCTTAAGTCCCAAACAACTTGAACATAAGAGCAAGTACGTGCGATCCAGTCGTGCATTTTATTTTTAAAGCTATTATTACTGCTTAATGCAAGCATTATTTCTGTTATCTTCTTGTTTTTTCATCTTTATATGCTTGGAAATAGGTATTAACAAGTCATTCAGCCATACAGGATAATAATATTCCTCCTTTGTTTTTCCACCAAATACATGTCGTCAGCTTCGTTTCAAAACCTCTTAAGTCTTAAAAGCGACATTTTATTGTATTTTGGATACAAAATTACTGAATCCAATTATCAATGCCATCTTACTTTATCATGGTTTTTGTGTCTCCTGAACACATTTTCAACTTAGACAAAAAAGCAAACTAAGTACAAACGTTCCAGGTGTGTAAGTACTTCCTAAAATATTTTAAGTTTTATTTTTTTGAATTTTTATATGGCTGTTTTTTATCTGCTGTTCGAGTTGATAGTTCAGGATGACATATTATGATAACTTCAAAAAACCGTTTTTCTGAAACATGGTTATTTCCTTTGTCAATTTTCATCATACGTAGACACATATTAGAAAACCTACATCTCACTTGTATTTTGAAAGCATAAAACACATTTCAGATCAAAAGATTCTCCCTACCCACTGGAAGCAACGATCGATACATTTTTTGTGTGAAAGTGAAATGTATTGCATAAATATGCATCTTTAATCTAATGGTTTCAATATTAAACACCTATTCCGTTAGAAATGAATCCTGAAATCAAAAGCATCATGAGACTTCAAATTATGTCATCTCATCTTCCTTGACGGCATTCAATCCTCATATTGTATTTCAATGTCCCCTTCGCACATACCTATGCCTACAGTAAATTTATCTATTTCATCCTTCCTAAATGTTCCCCCCAAAACACCTGCTTTAATCCCGGTTGTCATTTCTATTTAGACAGTAATTCACATAACAAAAGGAAAATTTATTTAGTTTTGTCTCCAGCATAACCACTTCCATTACACCTACCTTTACTTACCTGGTGTGATATCCTTCCGGCTAAATTCACACCATCTCAAAATAAAAGGATGCCCTTTAACGGAAGATAAATATAATATGGTAGCCATATATGTACATAGCTATACACTAAAACCCCTTAACCAAAATCTGAAACCACAAATTGAGAGAAAGTATCCAGAACACAAAAAAAAAAAAAATGAAAAAAGAAACAAACCCACCAGCAACAAAAACATAGAAAAAAAAATAAATGTTTCATTCGCATTACTATTTCATGGGTTAAGACCGCCCAATGTGACTTAAGTGGATGTGTACTTTCATTTCTATCATCATTCTTTCTCCCAGTCCCATTCTCATATCCCATTTTTAGACCCAGTCGCATGTCAGAGGCCCCCTCGACCGACCAACCAACCGACCGGAATTGCAGGTGTTGTTTACCGTTTTCTCTTCTCAGCCCATCAGCAGCGAGGAATTTGAATTCTAGGAGATCCTTCACATCATAACACACATCGTCCTTGTGGGAATAAATTATGCATAACTTTCGTTTGAGGAGAGAAATCCTCTGTGGGAGACTAAATCAACATCAGACGTGATTTGAGTGAAAGAAGAAGAAAAAAAAAATAAAAAGCCTTGAGTTGAATTAATTTTTAGTAGGTTGAGCTGAGGGAGAGGGAAAAAATAAAACTGATAGGTGGGTATGTAGTAGTCGGGTGCCATTTTGCATTTTGTCTGTTCGAGTTCCGTTGTTGCATAGAAGTTAAACAAAACAAAAACAACACATTTAGTAAACACAAATATGACAAAGGGTAATTCCTTAAGGATTTGAAAGGACAACATGGAATATAAAAAAAAGTCAGATATAGATATTTTTCGCAACTCAATTTGGCTCCATTTTTCATCCGGTTGGCCTTAAGGGAAAAGAGGCCATAGCTTGAGGATGGACAATCTCCTCCATCTATCTTCCTTTTATTTATTTTGTTTTTGTTGAAACATCTGCAGTGCTATTAAATATCCTTAAACTTTCTTCATGTACCTAAATTAAAAAATGAGGATGCCACAGTTATAAATCTAGGGCAGGCAATGAGAATCAGTATGACGAAGGTTGACAGAAAGAATAAAAAAGAAGAAAAAGCTAAAAATTCAACAACAAAAAATGCAAAAAGAATAGAAGCTGGAAATAGGTAAGTTGTTGTATCTATATACATTTTTATACGTATAAGTCTACATTTTATTATTTTTCTGGATTCTTTATTTTTGGAGGTTTAACAAGCAACTAAAATAAAAAAGCAATATACATTAAAAATAACCTAATGAAATTTATTACAACGACAAAGGTGAACAAAGTTGTGAACCAAAAACAAAAAAAACGCTGATAAAAGGCCTTTAAATGAGGACGCTCAATTTTTAAGTGTAAATAAAACAAGTTATGTGTGAAATATCATCTCATTTGTCATTCAAATTTTTGATGACTTTTTCGAAAATCTAGCTGAATTCGCCTGGATAGCGTTCGTTACCTTAATGTTGACCTTGGAGGCACCAATTTATTTGAGTTTTATTAGCATAGACTTGCAAATAAAGATAGCTCAAAAGGATGAAGTTTTAAGAGCCAATTTGCTCACAACTCGTTGCCTTTTATCAATTACAGGGTTATCCAAAAAGGATAGGTTGATGTTGATAGTCTATATGGCAGCCATGTTGTTTTGAAAGTGTCGCTGTCAAATATGTTGTTTATTATTATTCAGTCACTGATGATGTCAAATCACCATGATAAGTTAAACGATTGAGAAACACGTACGAATGATAAAACCTTATTTATCAAAATTAGTGTTCTCTTGTGGCAAAATGATGCGCACTCATTCGACGGATTACATTTTCGGATCGTCCTTCCCAGTTAACTTTTCAACGTTTGCCAAATTCAAATCGACCGGTTCAGTGAACAATTAATCAATACCCGGCGTACATCAACGAAACGCAGAATATGTCAAAAGTGTTGGCGCTTCCAAAGGCATTAAATTTCGTCAATTCAGTCAACGGACCCTCTACCAATGATAAGCAATTCTATTTCATCATTCATAAATTAAACAAAAAAAACACCGTTGCAATAAACAAATTCTTTTTACCCAAACTGGAAGATATGGATGTGAACGACATGTGTTAGTTCCAACAGGAAAAGGCTAAGTGCTATACAGCTTATGCCACAAAAGACATTTTGTATTAAGGTGACTCCATATAAAACGATCCTTTACAAGAAAAACGCAAAATTTTACTTATAAATTACAATTTAAATAAAATACCGTACGACGATTTAAAAAGCATCGATGTTTTACTTTAAAGATGAAATAATCAATAATTTTATTTATCGTCACTTATTTCGCAGTTGGAAGTTGGAACCACTTACCAGCATCGTAGAACTCCAAAAGTAATTTTTGTTGTTGGCAGAATCCCATAGCATATTTTCAATAATTATCTGTTCAATTTAAGAACCGGTGGCTATTTTCCCTTATCATAATTCTATGCACGTTTTTGTGTCATTTATGGTTATTCAATATATGTAGTTACTGTAATAATTATTACAAACTTAGTTTTTGGGGAATTGATTCGTAAAGTGTTTAGTGTCACTCCCGTAACAAAAATAATTTAATGTTTTGTTACTTTTATCAAACTAATAATAAATAATAAATCTATGTCACACCCGTAACAAGTTGTCATTTCAATTTTTTTTCTTTCTGTTTTTGAACTCATTTTCAGCTTTGTTGCTTCTCGATAATGGAATTCACGATGCAGGTGATGAGATATAAATTGTAAGAAAATCTACTCTTCATGCGAATTTAATCGGACTTATGTGACAGTATTCTTTAGTTTAAAATAGAATGGAAAAATTCTCATTGATGTAAGAAATCTATTCAGTTTTCAGTGAGAAAAACTTCTTTTTTTTTTCTAAAAGAAATGTTTCTCACACTGCATGTGAGAAATGATTAAACACTTATGACAATAATTTCCCGTTAAAATATCGTTCATTATATTGTTTTCATGCATCAAAATCATACTCGATCACACCCGTACCGTTGACCTGTTACACAAGTAACATTTTCAAATTGAAACTTTGTATTTTTTGTCTTAGTTTTGCTTTTCATTTCTTAGCTGAAACTGATGGTCAACTATCAGATTAATATTTTCAAAAGAATTGGACATAGTTTATATGCAATATTTTGCACCGCATGAACATCAGGTATCCAAATAGCATGTCACCAATTTTCTAATATCACACTCGTAACGCAACTAGACTAAATCCATTAACTGAACCACTAATTTTTCATGCTTCGGTATATTAATATACTACCTGTAACGATGGAAACACACCCATTAATGTGAGTTGATTACTTACTACTTACTTACTTAGGGTGGCGCTACAGTCTGGGCTGGACCAGGGCCTCAACTAACAAGCTTCGTCCAGCCGGCTCTGTTTCTAGCTAGCTATCTCCAGTTTCGCACTCCAAGTTGGTTGAGGTCCTCTTCCAGTTGCGTGGCCCACCTTTTATGCTGTTCACCTCTACTGTGGTGTCCCACGGGGTTGGATTCAAAGAGTCAAAGACTTTCCGGGCCAAATCATTAGTGTCCATTGGTCCATTCGCTCTAGGTGACCCATCCATCTCAGTCGTTGGCTTTTCACTTTTGTGGCTAGGTCGGTGTCGCTATACAGCCCATACAGTTCGTTGCTGTATCTTCTTCTCCTTCCCCATCTATGCAGACGGGACCAAAAATCACCCGAAGAATTTTTCTCTCAAAACATCCTAACGTGTTTTCATCCACCGTTAACAGTGGCCATGCTTGTGCACCATACATCCAGGACCGGGATGATAAGCGTCTTTTACAGGGACAGTTTTGTTGCTCGAGAGAGGGCTTTGCTTCTCAATTGCCTTCGAAGCCCAAAGAAACAGTGGTTGGCATTGGCGAAGGAAGGAATTTTTTCTAAGGTGGGCAACTAGTCCAAACCAAACCTAATCATTTAAGAATTTTTCGGTGCAAGTGATTCCTCAATAACTATGTATTTACTGGTATTTGAGCATTTAATTAATTCCCGAATTTGTTCAAAAGAGATTTAATGAATGAAGCCGACAACGATGTCGACAATAAAGGTAGAACTAGAATAGGCGGAAGCTGTCGGAAGCGTATGTCGAACCCGAACGAAAAGAAATTTTCCGAAACGTCAATTTCACAAGTCACCCATAATACACTTAAGTGATTGAAAGTGAAAAAAATTAAGTGATTCAATTTTTGTAGGCTAAAAGTCATTTATTTATATTTTATATAGGGAACAAAAACCGGCATTGGCTTCACATTGCCTAGATGAAAATCATTCGTTTGATTTCGAAAATGCAAAAATTTTAGAAAATGAAAAGCGCTATTTGAAAAGAATGCTGTTGGAAATGCTACATATTAAAAAAATAAAAATGTTGTTAACAGAAAATCTGATTGTGATGGCCTGAGCAATATATATAGATAGTCATCTTTTATGAAATTAAATATTCTATTACTTGTTTTTATAGTATATATTATTTTTAATTTTGTTTTCAATTAGTAATTTATAAAATTTTTTAAAAAATTTTCATATTCAATCAAAAATTTGTTTAGGATACCAACTTTCTTATTTGTAAGTTTATTTTCTGTGATATTATATATGTATTTTTATTAATTTGTTATTTTAAATAAAGGCCTGACGAAGGGGATAAACATCCCTGAAACGTTGCAGATTCAAAAAATATAAATAAATGACTTTTAGCCTACGAAAACTGAATCAATTAATAAATATAAGAAAAGTCACACAATAATAATAAAGTGAAAAATGTAAATAATCATTCTTCAATGTTAATTTTCTTATACTTATTCACAGCACCCACAGAACGATAGGCTTTTAATTATTTAATCGTGAAACCACGAAAATCTTAAATTAAAAGAAAATTTAAAATTTTACTATTTTACTATGCACAAAGCTCCAAATTCCTTTTATTTTGCTTCCACCATTTTGATTTCGTACGTCCACTTACGAAAGAGCGGTCAGTGAGCGCTCTCACGTCTGACGGCAAAAGTTAACGAAAACTAAACGAATAGCTCTACTTCGCAATTATGTGCGCGTCAAATGAATGTCTTTTTTTCGCTCGGTTTCGTACGACCACTTATAGCCCAGTCAAATTAGGAAATCAAATCGCATTTTTCGATGGACAAAATTTTGTGTATGGAATCTGTTTGGCTACGTCTCCTGATCATAAAAACGAGTTTTTGGGATTTTTGAGGTTAGGGAAGACCCGCCATCTTGAAAAAGAGATTGGATTTGTTTTTATGCAATAACTCGCTTGCATTTTATTTTACAACAAAACGTCCTAGTACAATCTTGTAGAAGATTAAATTACCTATAAAATAAGCTATCAACGACCTCTGTAGGTGGTTTCATTTTTGAGATATAACGGACCAATGTTCCCCTATGGGTTGTGTTTTGGGGGTGGTATGACTTTTCTTGAGTTTTCCAGGTCACCGTTAATGTTTTTGGATGATGCTCTTAGAATCATTTTAAGTTCTTGTATCGACCTATAAAATGAGCCGTCGATCGATATCATCGGCCACGAATTGTGCGAGTTATCCAATTCATAGGATCACACTTTATGAGTAAGGAAAAAAACATAAATATATTTTTTTTCGAAAATGTTTATCCGGTGAATCATACAAAAAAAACCATTACTTAAAATGTTGTCCATAGTAATGATAACAATTTAACATACATGTGTTACGTGGAGTTGCATCGGCACCGCACCACACAGAAAGTTGTAAAGCAGTCGGGAAACTTAAGACACCTACATTTCTTGTTGTTGAAAACTGAGTTATCTTTTCTCGATCCAAATGTAAACCGAAGGTATTGCACGCGATTTCACAAGTATTACCTAAAAAAAAACTCAACAAGATTTCAAATTTATTAATTGGTATTCATTTATAAAAATCAAAACACCAGTGCTCAGACTAAAAACTAAACTAAACTTGCTTTCAAAAACATTTGGGCAAAAATTTGGATCATTGAGTTTTCAAAGAAAAAACAAGGTGCTTCCTCTGTCAGCGATGACAAGCATCAATATAAACTCATCTCCCGTAGCAGTTGACCCGTTTTTTCTATTTCAAAGAATGTGAATAACGCAGAAGTCCCTCGATGACATGGAAAAATGTTTTCAATACGAACTTGCCCCGTACCCGTTGGCTCTCTCCACAGAAGAAGGTATGAGAAAAGGTACCAAGTCAACATTATATGATGCATTTTCACCGCTGCCGCTGCTCGAAAACGAAATTTGTCATCTAAACGATATGTACTTTGTGGTAGACGGAGGATTCCTTCTACATAAAGTTGTTTGGGATTTCAATACAAAACCTACTTTCGGTGACATTAGTCAAAAATATATAAAGTACGTTGAAAACCACTATGGTTTCAATGCTACCATTATCTTTGACGGATATTCCGATGATCCTGCAATTGCTGGTAGCAAAACATGGGAAAGATTCCGCAGAACAACAAAAAATGATCTGTTGAGCTGAATTTTAATGCGAACAAAACAAAAATAAGTTCATCCACCTCCTAAGACATAAACTTCAAGACACAGGTTATACAGTTTTTCAGGACAAAGGTGATGCTGATTTGCTTATTGTCACTACAGCCATTAAGCAGTCTTCTCTGCATGAAACTGTTACAATCGTTTCCGAGGACATTGATATTCTTGTTTTGTTGACTGAACATGGCAAACATCATGCGAATGTTTTCTTCGGAAACCCAAAAAATCACACGCACCAGAGAAATGGTTTTCGACAAAAAGTATAAAATGTGACACAATTGTATCAGACAACATTTTATTTTTACACGCTATATCGGGATGTGACACAACGTCAGCAACGTACTTCGCTGGGAAAATAAAATTCGTTACCACAATGGAAAAAAATGCTGGCAACCTTGCTGCAGAAGTGGAAATTTTTAAACGAAAAGTCGCTGACCCAGAAGAACTTATTGTGGCAGGGTAAAAAATCTTCATGGCGCTCTATGGTGGAAGAAAGACAACTTCAATTGACGAACTTCGTTATAAAAAATTTACGAAGTCCGTGGCAAAAACGAAAAACAATTTATGTTCACTTCCCCCCACAAAAGATGCACTACGACAGCATATATTTTGGACGTATCACCAGGTACAAACGTGGCTAGGAAACGACCAGGATCCGAAAAAGTGGGGTTGGAAAAAAAAAAATACAAAAATGTTTGTTCCTGTGATGATCACCAAGGAACCAGCTCCTCCCGAAATAATGAAGGTTTTTTCTTGTTCCTGCGCATCAAAACGTGGAGCGGCTTGTGGATGTCGCAAAGCGGGTTTAAAATGTTCCGCCATCTGTGCACACTGCAGTGGTGAAACTTGCAGCAACATCCCCAAATGTATTACAATTGCTGAAGATTATTGCGAAGATGAAATTACCCTGCTCTTGCAGATTCGTAACGATGAAATGACACTAAACGAAACGATTTTTGAAGCTGATGTATGCGATGATGAAATGCTACTAGGACCTTCAAAAATCTCAAAATATTCCCCTTAATATTATTTGTCTCGCCTTCAAATACTTTCACAGAGAATACTTAATGTAAAATACACTACCTCTTTTTATAATTTTTTCAAATTATTCTGTTAATAAAAACCAATCAATAAATTTGAAATTCAATTAAGTTGCATGCAATACCTTTTACATTTGAATTGAAAAAAGATAACTCAGTTTTCAACAACAAGAAATGTAGGTGTCTTAAGTTTCCCGGCTGCTTTACAACCTTCTGTGTGGTGCGGTGCGGATGCAACTCCACGTAACATGTATGTTAAATTGTTATCATTACTATGGACAGCATTTTAAGTAATAGTTTTTTTTGTATGATTCACCAGATAAACATTTTCGAAAAAAAATATATTTATGTTTTTCTCCTTACTCATAAAGTGTGATCCTATGAATTGGATAACTTGCACAATTCGTGGCCGATGATATCGATCGACGGCTCATTTTATAGGTCGATACAAGAACTTAAAATGATTCTAAGAGCATCATCCAAAAACATTAACGGTGACCTGGAAAACTCAAGAAAAGTCATACCACCCCCAAAACACAACCCATAGGGGAACATTGGTCCGTTATATCTCAAAAATGAAACCACCTACAGAGGTCGTTGATAGCTTATTTTATAGGTAATTTAATCTTCTACAAGATTGTACTAGAACGTTTTGTTGTAAAATAAAATGCTAGCGAGTTATTGCATAAAAACAAAACCAATCTCTTTTTCAAGATGGCGGGTCTTCCCTAACCCCAAAAATCCCAAAAACTCGTTTTTATGATCAGGAGACGTAGCCAAACAGATTCCATACAAAAAATTTTGTCCATCGAAAAATGCGATTTGATGCCCTTTTTTTGACTAATTTGACTGGGCTATTATAGGCTATTGATTTTGTCATATAATAAGGAAGTAAGACGTTCATGAAATTTTATTGTAAAAATCATCAAAGGGGTATTTGAAGATGAGAAAACTGCGGAGTGCTATTAAATTGGAGGGTGCATTTTTTAGAGAGGGGTGCAAAAGCACCCTTTTTGGTTTTTTTGCATATAACTCGAAAACGAAGCAAAATTTCGAGATAATTCATAAAACCTTTTTTGTTGAGAATAAAATTTATCATTTTGATGATTTAAAAAAAAAAAATTTAAAAAAAAAAAATTTTAAAAATTTTTAGCTAGCTAATTTAAAAAAAAAATCATTGCAAAAAAATGTGAAAAATCGCATTTTTTAGCTTTTTTTACATATTTGCTTATAACTTTCTTACCAGCAGAGATAGGCATTGCTCCATATAAAAGAAAGATAATTGTAGAGTGTAAATACTGGCACAGAAAAAGTGTATTTTGATCCAAATGTCACCCAATTGCCCTACTAAAAAAAATCTGATTTTGTTGAGGTTTTTTAATTCATCCACGTTATATTGTTCTCCATAAAACGCAGGCGATAGGTAGAAGCAACTTGGTTTAGATTTTTATAAAATTCTAATTATTCGGTTTGATTTGTGTGTTACAGAGCAAATAATACGTTAACCCTGAGTCAATGACAAACGAGTTGATACATACCGAACCGAACTGTAAGCTTTAATTTTAAACAAACCAAATTGATTTACGTTTCGGTTCATGTTCCAAATTTGTCAGATGTAGCGATCTATCGCCAAACAGGACGATTTGAAATTTCATTTTGTGGTAAGAAAATTGATTTGACGACGTACACAAAACAACAGTATTTTAAGCTTTTGGTGATTTAAATTTTTTGAATTCAAGTCTTTATTTTTTTTTCAAGCTTTTACTTAAACTTAACATGCGTTTTATGATGGACGCATCGTAGTATTAAATCTGAACGCATCCAAAACTGAAAAAGATTTCTTTCTTATTCCTAAATTAATTTAAATACATTTTTTAATTTGGTTATTTATAGAGTCGAAAATTTTGCAATTTTGCGATTTTTTGGCGATTTACATATATCTAACGTTTGGTGATTCCGTTTTCTTAAACCGGACAAACTTCTCATCTTCAAGGTTCAAGCTAACTCGGTTTGAGACAAATTTAAACCGGTTCAACTAGGTTTGTGATTGCCTTGGTTTAATAAATTGGGTTGATGCTTCTCGGACAGTGATGCAATGTGTAAATAAAACACAATTAAGGTGGCAAAAATGTTTTTATGTGACGACCAACTGTAACTGTAGGCAAAATTTAAACTTTGGTGGCTGAAATTTCATTCACAGTTGTTCAATTTTGCTTCTTATGGGTGGGATGAAGAACCAGAAAATTTTAACTGCCGATTTTTCTAAGGTGGGCAGTTCATTTTTTAAGGTGGGCACTGCCCACCTCTGCTACCCCTTCCTACGCCTATGGTGATTGGCAAGATTAATATTCGTTTGATCTCAGCACTTGTATCGTTCGCTGAGTTCATAGTGAATCTTAGGTAGACAAAGACTCTGACCACCTCAAAATTATATCTATTAATAGTGACGTTTTGTCCAAGACGTTGATATTGGGTATGTTCTTTTCTTGTTGACAATATATTTTGTTTTGCTTTCATTCACCGTTAAACCCATCTTCTTGGCTTCCTTCTCAATACGAAAGCACCACGGACATCTCGCTTTGTTCGTCCGATTATGTCAAGCGAATTATTGGACAGAATTTAAAAAGATTGTGCCTCAGGGTTGACGGGAGAGTTTTGCACTTTTCTTTCAAGAACGATGTTAAAGAAGTCGCATGATAGCGCGTGCGTCGTGGCCTTGCCTAAAACATTTTATGACATCAAAGGTGTCGGTTAGGCCTTTACCGACCTTGATGGAACAGCGTGCATTCTACATCGTCATCCTGCACAAACGGACAAGTGTGGGAGACATTGCTCTATATAGCTCGTCTCTATAGACGCTGTCATACGTGGCCTTAAAATCGATGAAAAGTGTGGTGGTATCGATTTGAAACTCCTGTTTTTTCCAAGATCTGTCCTTTTTAGGAAGTGCTAAAGACGTCAAAACAAAGCTCTCCACGAAATTCAGCTTTGTCGGAATTTTTGTCAAAAGGAAAGTCTTATTTTCCTGGGCTACCATACATACCTTCGTCTATTTTTTGCTAGTTGAATCACTGCGCCCTACGTCAACAAGATAAATAGGTAAGTATGTTACATAGCCATATGACTGAAAATATTCCCATGTTAGCCATTATTGGAAAACTAATGGCCGTTATATTCCCAAAAAGGTACTTTACGGTGTGCTTTATGGCCTGGTGAAATTATTGTAATATATTCCTTAAAAAATTTGCTGACCAGGACTTAACAGACAAATACAACCGCTTATATTACTAGCTTTTCGTTGCTCAATATGAATATCATTAAATGCTATCATTACAGGCCATTTATTGAAGGAAACATTCCACCTCTTTGTATTATTTACTATGTGGATTTATTATATCTACATATGTAAAGTCTTTATAGAATTAATCGACATACAAATATTTGCATCCTTAAACAGGACAGTTTTGTTTTTTAATGACTACATGTGAAATGATAAAAAAATATAATTTTTCATGTTCTGAATCACTTTCTCTTCCATTTGAATGCACCGAATGTTTATTAAGATTACATAAACTACTGGTTTTCAATCTGAAAAAAGAGATCATTGAGGGTAGATATGTATATTCCAAGACGAAGTTCCAATAACATAAACTCCTGTTTTGCCTAGCAAAGGCTCCAACGATATGTATCTAATCTATGAATATGCCCCGATCAGTCAGCGAACAGAATAAATCTAAAAAGAGATAGTACGAAAAGTTTAGTACTTCTTTAAAAAAAGTTTCTTAGGTATCCCTAAAGGTTCTTAAAACAGGGATTGTCAGTGCAAGAGATTTTGAATAAGTTGTTTTCCGACTCCTCTTACCACATTCTATTGTATCAGTTTAATATTTCTTACATTTCGCTTTGAGTTAACGTAATCGTCATTTATGTCAGCATCCATATACACGCACATAAAACTGTCAACCAACTGGCAAATATACATAGATACAAAAGCAACACCATACATTACATTCACATTCATACAAAATATCAATTGAATCTATGTCTATATACATAACCCTCATATTATCTAGGTATCGCATTCAATAAAGAACCATCAACCACAAAAGGATATCCTGCACTGCATTCAGTATTATCATTACGTTGGACATTATAAATCACAAGGATAACAATGCTCACCGCGTGTAGATTACTTCGCCTGAAATACATTTAATCCTGATGTTGGCTCTCCCGCAAATAAAATCCATGCAATTTAATTTCAATGCGCGTCCGTCCACCCTCACATTTATACTCAACTCAGCTCGTAAAAGGGTCGTAATAGCCATAGTAGATAGGAGGTATAGGTACCTACCTATATAGTTAGGATTGGAGCCATGGTGTTGGTAATATAAATCCTTCCGTATTCACTCGACACAAATATACGTGGTCGAACAAAAGCCTCGTAGATGTGCTTCATCCTTAGATGGACTTCCATTTAATCTCCCCAAACAAGGTTCTTCATATAGTATGTACATACGTACACTCAGTGGGGCTCAGGGGTGTTGTACCGTGGAATCAAAGCAACACTTTTGGACATAAACCCTTTCCCCCCCCCCCCTTTTTCTCCGAGAAATGCTCGTGTGTGTGCCTGATCTTCACTGAGTTAAGTTGCAGAATCAAAAAACATTTTGTATGAAGGTGTTTATAAGGATTCATGCTGTACAGGACATTTTGTAAATCCACACGGCTTAATCTTTGAATGGTGTTGATTCTGACTAAAAATAGACTTAGCCTTCTTTCATACATACATTGAATTTGGAAAAATAATGCTCAAGGGGTGTTTCAGCATCCTCCTACTTCAATAGGAACAAGTAAGACAATTTCCAACAATCAGGATATTTATATAGATGTGGGATCTAACAAAAGTGTATGGGGTTATGTATCCTTATACAGAATATGTAGTCGTAGATTTTCTGGTTATTCAATAGAACTGTCAAACCAGAATCCTTTGTGGAATAAGTTGATACTTTGAATTAGTTTTTTTTTCTTTTGAGAAAATAATATACCTACACGTATGTAGTTTCAATCTGGTAAAATATTGATGTAGACATTTCAGAAGAAATCAGTAAGTATGATTTTAGATCGTAGTTTTGTTTAAGAGAATCAAATACAATGGTAGTATCCAGCCATAAGTTCCCACTTTATAGGAACTAGATCAGACGATTGTCGACCCCATATTGACTGACTGAGACACCGTAGAATTTTGAAAGTTTGCACAAACGGTAGATATTCTAGTGCCATTAAAGGGGATTGGTTACATCCCATTTTCAATTAATTTGTATTAAATTTATGTATGTATATAGAGCACGTTATCAATATTTATACGGATACATATCCCATTTATTGTAACGGGTGATTTTTTAAGAGGTTTAGAACTTTTTAAAAAAAAAACACAAAAAATTCGAAAAAATGAATGAAATATTTATTTGAATCGATAGTTTGAACCTTGCAATTTAATGTTTAAAGATAATTTCATGCAAATGTTGACCGCGGCTGCGTCTCAGGTAGCCCATCCGCTGAGTCCAATTTTGGCATACTCTTTCACACATATCGGCCGGTATCTCACGAATGAATGCATGGATGTTGGCTTCCAGTGCGTCAATCGAAGCGGGCTTGTCCCTATAGACATTAGCCTTGACATACCCCCACAAAAAATAATCTAATGGTGTCAAATCGCACGATCTAGGCGGCCAATTGACCGGCCCGAAACGTGAAATTAACTGTTCACCAAACTCGCCTCGCAATTGCGCCATTGTTTCGCGTGCTGTGTGGCATGTGGCACCGTCTTGTTGAAACCACATATCATGCAAGTCAAGAACTTCCATTTTGGGCAAAAAAAAGTTTGTTATCATCGCTCGGTAGCGTTCACCATTGACAGTAACGCTGCGATTCGCATCATCTTTGAAGAAATATGGCCCAATAATGCCGCCGGCCCATAAACCAAACAGTGGCTTTTTCGGGATGCATTGGTAGCTGTTGCAATGCTTCTGGCTGATCTTCACTCCAAATGCGGCAATTATGCTTATTTACGTACCCATTCAACCAAACATGAGCCTAATCGCTGAACACAATAAAATGGAAGCAGCGCGCGATGAACATTTCGAACCGAGCACGAATTTTGATAGTAAAATTCAATAATTTGCAAGCGTTGTTCATTTGTAAGACGATCCATGGTTAAATTGCAAACCAAACTGAAGCTGTTTGACAGTGACACAAGGTACTAAACACACGTCAGCTGTCAAAACCAGTGTTGCCAAAACCAAACCAGCTAAAAAATCACCCGTTAGAATAATAAAATTTTATAGTGCGGTAGCACTTCATGCAAAGCTCAAAATTGAAAACTTGAGATTTTGCGTTTAGGGGCTTGGAGTTTCTAAGAATCATGAATTTTATGGAGACTTTGTGAAATGAAATTTGGTAGGGTAGTGAAAAGGAAGCGGGACAAAATCCCGCAAACCAAAATATCAAATAACTAGGCCTGCCAGACATTCCGTTTTTTGCGGGACAATCCCGATATTTAAACCCTGTCCCGATATCTGTCTTGATTTACAAAGTGTCCCCATTTTATCCTGGGCCCAGATCACGTAGCACGACTCGATTGAACGATGGTCGTTTTGATTGTAGCTGTCTCTAATTCTCTATTCACATCTACAGGGAAATATAGAGAGAGTAATAGTCAAAACGATGATCGTTCAATCGAATTGTGTTACGTGATCTGGGCCCTGACTTTCCGTTTTATATTCAAGAAGAATAACTTTGAATCACTTTCTTTAATTAAAATGATCTCCCCAATTTAGGAAAAAAGTGATATTGCTTTTCCTTACCTGCTGCAAATAGGTAGGTACATACACTGTGCAAAAGAGTATTTAGTAGCTTAGGTACCTATTTGGAACCTGTTTTTTTTTTCAATTTCTTGTGACTACTAAAAATGGTTTTGTGATTTTAGAAGTTTTCGGGTAACCATCAGAGATGAGCACAGTCATGCTTTTTCAATCACAGGATAACCTGTGACTGTGATTTACACTTCACTGTGAGTTTAACCTGTGATTGTGATTCATGAATTAAAAAATAGATATTATACACATTAGAAAATCGGAATAAGTTATAGTGATTCATATTCTTGCTAGCTTTATTATTGAAAAAAAAAAAACTATTTCGATTAAAAAAGTTTTAACTAAATTTATTTTTTAGAGATAAATCATATGTTTACATTAAAGATAAATCAATCTACATTTAGCAGCTGCATATAAAATGTCAGCTCTCAAATAAATAGGTGTGGCAGTGGGGGGATTTCTAAAAGTTTCATGTGTAGGTAACGTTGAGGCCTTAAACAGCTTATTGACAAAAATTCAAACCCTCTGGAAAAACTGAAAAGGGATAAAACTCAAATTCAAGAAAAGTAGGCGTGGCAGTGAGTGGATTTCTAAAAATGTTGTATCTATGTTGTTTTTTAAGTTCTAAACAACTTATTTACAAAATTTCAGGTCTCTAAGGCAACGTATGAAAGAGAAAACTCAAATATAAGAAAAGGAGGCGTGGCAGTGGGCGGATTTCCAAAAATATTATGTTGTTTCTAGGTTCTTGACACCTTATTTACAAAATATTAGCTCTCAAGGGTATATATTAAGTAAGTGTTAAGCTCAAAGATTAGAAAAGAAGGCGTGGCAGTGGGTGGATTTCCAAAAATTTTATATGTTGTCCTTGGTGCTCTAGACAAAATTTCAGCTCTCTGGGGTGGCGTGTTGAGGGGAGAACTCAAATAGAAGATTAGGAGGCGTGGCAATAGGTGGATTTCCAAAAATGTATATGTTGTTCTTCAGGTTTTAAGCAACTTAATTGCAAATTTTCAGCTCCCTAGAGCAACGAATTAAGGAGTAAGCTTAAATATAAGAAAAATTGGCAAGACATTATTTGCCTTGCTGGTCAAATTCAGAATCTTTAAAAATCTACCAAATTGGAAAGCAAAATCTATCAAAAAATCAATCATTAAAATGCGAAGAATATCACAATATCGTTCCCATTCTTCATACTTTCGTCTTGATCTGTGAGATTTTGATTTCTCTTGAGATTTTATTCTGGTCGTGATTTTGTTCACAGAGGGTAAAATGAATCAAGACCACAGTTCTTTTCGTGATTTGTGAATTATTCCTATTGGTTATGTTTTAGCACTGTCATTGTGAATCTGTGATTTTTCATAGAAAGTGAAATGAACACAGGCACATATCAAATCACATTTAAGGCACTCACCATTTATTCGTGAATTGTTCACAGTTCCTCTAGCAAAAACAAAACAACTCTGAAAATTTCATCCAAATCGTTGTAGATGTTACCGAGACCCCAAGTAAGTAAAACAAAAATGGGCGTGGCAGTGGGAGGTATTTATTAAAACCAAATCAACAATCTGAAAGGCTGAGTCATTTAGACAGTGCCGATGACATGTTTTCTGGCAAATAATATCAGTGAGTGAGGAAGAGTCGAGCAGTCTAAGAATAAACAGCAAAAAAACAAAAACAATTCTCACAGGCCTCTTCACACAGAAGCGTATTATTCTACATACTACCTACAGGAGACGACAGTGGAAAAAGTCAAGCAGTATAACTACCTTGGCAGTATTGTTTCTGCAAACGGTAGTACGAATCTGGACGTTAAAAGCTGAGTTAATAAGGCTTGTGCTGCCTTCGGTACTCTGTCCCCAATATGGAAATCCATGACTGCAGTCATACGCATAAGTTGATATTCTTAGAATACAAAGTCAAATCCGTGCTTTTATATGCTTGCGAAATCTGGAAAGTCACGTCTACCATTTCGAGAAAATTTTCAGCCTTCTGGGAATTTCTGTCCCCGCTTCATCTTAAAAAATTACAAATTATATCAAAGGAGGAATTGTGGCGCAGGACAAGTCAAGAGCGGCTGAACGTTGACATAAGAAAGCGTAAATGACAATGGATTGGTCACACACTGAGGAAACCAAACGATGAAATTGCAAAGGAGTTCTTTGAATAGAACCTCAGGGTGCACGGCGGGTTGTAAGACCAAGAACAACATGGAAATCAACTGTCTTAGCGGAAGCAGAATCCCAGAGAAAGACGTGCCCACAGTAAAAATACCTTGCTGCAGACTGTGAAGGATGGAGACGTTTTGTTGATGCCCTATTCCCCAACCGGGGTTACAGGACACGATGATGATGATCATCATCTTCAAGTCCTGTAACCCCGATTGGGGCATAGGACGCCAACAAATCGTTTCCTAGATACTTTAACTGTGGCCACGTCTTTCTCTGGGAGTCTGCTTCTGCTATAACTGATGATTCCATGTTGTTTTTGGTCTTCCAACCTGCCTTGTACCCTGAGGATTCCATCGTTTGGTTTCCACGGACAAGAGGATGATAACATCGAAGACCATTTCTGTGCTTAAAGGTACAAATTGAAAGTTTCACCCTAATCGTTGCATTGCCATTTCCGATAAGCTAATTAGGTACTTGAAATATGTAATTATTATTTAAATACTCAAAATCTATTTTCTGCCGATATCAAATGATACAACCGAGAGTCTCGGTAAAGGATAATGTGTATTTCGTCCCATATGTTGTAGCACTTTCAGACCTACATCATTAGAAAGGTCTCAATGAGTGCTACAATTGTTTTTATGGACATAACTGTACCTCATGCTGGAGAAGTGTTATAGCTCAATAACTGTTTGCACTTCGGTATAACACCAATAACAGTTATTGGGCTAAGCACATTCCCTGCATGAGAAAGAGACTTATGCCCATAAAAAAAAAGTGTACCTACTCATTGAGACCTTTCCAATGATATAAATCATAAAGTGCTACAACGATGGGACGCGACACGCAACTCATCTTTCTCTCTCTCCTTTCGGTCCATAAAATACGGTATTGGCGGCCCAGTATCGTTTGGGATGCTTTGAAGCTAGCGTCTCGATGTCGTTTCGACTACCGATACCTATACCAAACGAGACCTAGACTTTTCTGATATCGTGGTCAATCCTAATAAAGATGAATGTTTACTGCAGCCTAAATAAAATAAAAGGTTTTAAACCTCAAATTAACACACCACAATCCGCATCAAATTACGAAGTGATATAAAATACTCCTTAACAATTTGTTAATTATACACCATGTTTTAAAAAAAGAACACTTAAATACAACACTCAACCATCAACGCATCCTTTTTCCAATTTGGTAATGAGTATATAAGCAAAAAGTCGCAACTTTATAAAAAGTCAAAAGATTTTTCGTACATTAACACATTAAGCCGTATGTTTTATTGAATTATTTATTTTTAATTTAATTATATTTTCTATAGAAATTTTGCAATAAAACACGCTTATGTATGTATGTATGTATGTTGATTTAAAAAATTAAAAACAAAACCTTAGGGATCTGTCAAGCTTAAAATTGTATTTCAGAAAAGAACTTTTTAGTCATTTTTTTTTCTAAACCTAACCTCAATTTTTAATGTCAGACATTGTAAATTTTCTTTAAGAACTTCTCCTCTAAAAGTACTTACTCACTTAAGGCAGTCTCCGCGGGGTATAAGTAAACTCACTTATTCACTCAAAGTTATATCATCTTCTCCTTGTTTCTTAGTTACTATCCTAACAAAATTACATCAGTTACTGCAATTATTGTATAAGAGAATAATTAAGAACTCATTCCAACAAAAAAAAAAAAAACAAAAAAAAAAGCAAAGAAGAATACCAAATTATTGTTAAAACCCCTAGTGACAAATCCCCCGCTAAAAACATTCAACAAAATGTGCGTACTTTTATCCCTCGAGAGCTTTTAAAGGACGATTTTGAAAATTGTATTTTAATCCTCGAGAGAGAGTTTTGTTGTTGTTTTGTTTTCTTTTTCTTTTTTCTTACATCATCCATTCCAGCCACCGGCTTATCTGTAAAATAATTAACTAGCATCATCGGATGGACGGACGGATGTGCGGATGACACGAAGGATGCACAAGATAGAATCACTAAGAAGTCTAAAAAAAAAAGTTAAATAAAATAAAATAAAATAAAGCGAAGAAGAACGGAAATGCCCATCTTCCGGTCCCAATCTCATTAAGTCAGAGCTTAGAAACAGGGAAGCGAACTACTCTTGGCTGTCACTCGCTTGCAGTGACAATCTAGAAAATCTTTTGCAAGAAAGCCCTTTTCCGTCTTTATTTGATCGTTCTTCGTTTCGTTAACTTTTTTTTTCAAATTCTACATTTTTGTTGTTTTTCTATTTTTTCTTTTTTATTATCCTTAAAATCCTTTGTTGTTCAGGGGATTTGGTTAACATTGAACTGATAAACGAGGACAATAAATACCAACTTAATCCCTTAAAAGAGTTTCGCCAACAAAAGGATAATCGTATTTAAATTTTCTTTGATGTTTGGACATTTTTCTATTGTGAATTATGTAAAATCTAATCTTTCAACAAAAATAAAAGAACAACAATGTTTGTCTTTAGAAAAAATAAAACCAATCGTTTTAATTTTTTTGATTCGAATAAAGAGAGAAATTCCTCTGTCATTTTATTCAAAAAAGGATTTTATGCATTTTTCTGTAAATATTTAAAAGTAAAATGTATTTGCAGTAACGAAAAATCAATAATGAGGAATGTTATGGTGAAACGGATATTGCTGCTGAGTAAATATACAAGCTGGCAATTTGTTTGCACGAAAGATGTTATTCTGCTGGAATCGATTTGTTTGATTTGGTTGGTAGAGTAGTGGGTAGAGCTAAAAAAAAAAGTAATCCTTTTATGTGTTGTATCGATTTCAATATAAAATTTTGATGTATATGTAGGAGTAGGTTTGCCCTACAGTTGTTTGTTAAAATTCAGACTGGAAATTAAGTATCGTTTTTTGTATGATAATTTTTATATCCAACTTTAAAATTGCTTCATAAATTCTTGTTTTCATTATATTAAAGCTTAAAAGGAAGGTTTTTTTTAAGCTTTGTAATATTACGAAATAATTTGTGCAAAAATATTCTCTTTACGACTACACCATCTGACTTACCCTTCAAAAAATAATTGTTCAACCTTTTCAATCCTTCGTTTCCTCATCGAGAAGTCTTTAATTTAGTTATTAGGAAGTACGATCATATGACCCTACTTGATTAGACAATTAATATGCAAACTTCATACATTTGAAGAAGAAAGGATCTCTAAGGAAATACATAATTCTAAATGGATTTCGATGGGTAAAAGTAGAACATTCCATCACGAATTCTTTGGGGAAACATAACTTATTGATGAAACATAGCCTCAAATATGTACAAGTGAATTTATAGGATAGTATTTTTTATAGCATATTGGAGTTTTGACACACGATATACACCAGCACCAAAGGCATCCCTGCTCAGGTACAAAGTCATGGGCGCCCGCAGGATTTTTGCTAGGGGGGGGCAGAAGTAAAATATACCTACCTTTAAAAATTGAAATTCTAAATAAGTCATTGTTGCAAAAAAATTAATGGCATATAATTAACAGGCACCCGTTAGATATATAAAAATATTATTTATGTATCGAAATAATTTTTTTAAAACCTTAACTGCAGTCGTGGGTTCAATTGACCTATACTCAACCTTTCAACGAGTTTGAAAAACGTCGCGGTTACCTCAGCTCCCTCAAACTTCTTAGTATATTCATATAATAAGCCGAAGTGAGTGCAGAGTGACGGACGTGTTCCGCTCGCTGCTCCGATAGGTCAGTTTCACTTTCAGCATACGCATGATATGATGGAGCAATAGCTAAGTGCTAAAAAGTCGACGATGAAAAAAAGCGTACATTCAAATTTTAATTGAATAGCAAGTGCAAAAAGTATGATTTGCTCTGCGCCAGTGTGTTTTATATGCTATTACTTTCACGTAATTTGACTAATGTCAGAATTTTTTACAATAAAACATTTTAAGTTTTTGTTTCAGGAATTCTAAAGAAGATGTTTTAAAGTCTAGGAAAAATGTTTCTTAAGATTTTTATTTGTTTACTGTTTTACATATATTGTTTAGATGATATGTTTTTAGGACAGGCGAACTGCGACCTACTGTTTTCATTGCAAATTAAAAATAATGCAAGCTCTTACTAGCCCTGTTTTTTAGTGCATTTTTATCTTCGCTTAAAAAAAAATTTGCATGTTAAACACAACAACAATACGGAGTTATACCAAATTGTTGTTGTATTTAACATGCTACTTATTTGTAAGCGAAGATAAACATGCACTAAAAAACAGGGCTATTGTTGTTTTTTCTTAAAACAATAATCGTGATCATTCTTAAAGTTCGGCAGAAAAAAAACTAAATAATCATACTTTAATTTTTATTAACATAGCTGGGTCCAGTGGACCAACGACTATAGAAGTGAACATAATTTTCACTTCTGCAGTTAAGGGTTAATTAATAAGGCAAAAAGGATTGGGTACGATATGTCGACTTTTTAAATATTGACTCCGTAATATCGAGTTTTAAAATCTCGACAAAAATAATTTCGACTGGTTAAAATGGTTAAAAGACCGACAGATCAAAATATAGACACAAATTTGACCGATATTTAAAATGTCGTCAGTGATCGAGATTAATTGAATCGAGACTTCAACAGTCGACATTTTAAAAGTCGATATTTTGAAGGTCGACATTTTGATCAGATCATAGCTTAGGGAATGATGTTTACAAGCGCGCGCTTGAAAAATACGGACAAGACGATATTTTTCTCGACTTCTATCCGGGCAGTCGACTTTTTGTCAAATCGAGATTTCAAACTGTTTATATTTTAATAAGTCGATGAAAACAAAATCGGTGTTTCAACTTACAGAAAAGTCGATAAAAGTCGACATTATTTTTTGTCGGTCATTCGTACGTAACCCGACAAAAACTTATAAAATAGACTTAGGCGCCAGTTATAGCTATCATTGAAACTCATCACTGAAAATTTTAATGATTGATTTTGAGACGTTTAGAAAGCAAAATCAATTATTATTTTGATGGACGATTAAAGCTCAAGACTTAATTAATATTTATAGTCAAAAAAAAATTTCTAATAGGTCCAACTTTCCTCAAAAATTGACTTTTAATTTTTCAATGATCATTGGTAAGGTAGTTCAATCATTGAAATAAGAAAAGTCTTTTTATGTGGAAAATTTGGCCTATTTGAACAATTTTTTTGGCTAGAAATATTAATTAAGTCTTAAGGTTTATTTTTCCATAAAAATAATAAACGATTTCACTTCATAAACGTCTCAAATTCAATCATTAAAATTTTCAATGATGAGTTTCAATGATAGCTATAACTGGCGCCTTACAAATTAAGACCTTGTATGAAATATTGGATTTATTCTTTTTCTCGCAAGAGAAGTTGTAGCCGTCTTGGTGCTTCCCTAGAAAATCTGTCCAGCACACTTGCGGCTTGAGTAGATAACCGATAACATAATAGTCTCATGAGAGGCAAAAAACATTTTTTTGTTGGATATTCGATTATTGAGTGCCAAAAATTGAATTGCATTAGTGGTAGGTTGGTAGGATACTTACATACTTTCTATATCCTTTTCTTATTCTAAAAATTGAACCAGATCGTAGTCCTGGACATTAAAATAAAATGAATTTACAGAACAAAAGTAAAGGCTTGACATTCTAGGGGGGGGCAACTGCCCCCTCTGACCCCCCCTCCGGGCGCCCATGTACAAAGTTGAGTTCCAGATAAGATATAATTCATTGATTCTTAAAATTTATATTTTACAGAAATTATTTTTGTTGGATGTATCCTGGTGGGACGAATCAGGCTCCACTAGTTAATGGCTCTTCATAGGTTGCTTAAGTTTAGTCTTGATCCTTGATCATTCGCAGTATCCAACTTCACGATTAATTTGAATCATTGCGGTTTAGAATAGGCTCAGTTACTGACCTATCCGACTCCCAATGACATGAAGGTTCGCAGCCTGTGCAACGGCAGCCTTTCATCATTTCCGATAATCTCCAGGCATCTAGTGCAAGATTGCTGTTATCCGTGATGGCTTGGTCTTTAAACCGGAGAAGGTTTGGTCTTTTTCATTCTCTCGAACCTGGGGCTGGGATTCAATTTGCTTATCGCCCAACACTCGGTGCCATTAAGTAGGACTGGCAGTATAAGCGTGTTACTGAGCGTGCATTTCGTCTTTCGTGTGAGCAGCTTTGAGCCCATCTATTCAAAACTTGCACCGGTTTGCAATTTATTCATCAAATCTCCATTGAAATGTCTTTCGTTGGATAGTTAGATGAAATCCTTAACTACTTTGAAGTTGTTACTTTCAGTGACGTTTTGCTCTAGCCGGTTGACAGATCTTTGATTGTTTGTCGCATGAATTTGGTCCTGTCCTCGTTTACTTGAAGACAGCCTATTGAAAGTGGTATCGATATTATCGGCATACCCTAGAACTTTTACAGATCTGTTGAAAATAGTGTATTCAGTATTAATCCCTGCCTTGCTCCAGAACGAGATAGAAGAAATCACATGATAGCGCATCTCCTCTTGCCGAAACGCTGAATAAATTTGGAACAGTTTTGAAGAGCTTTTCCCAAGCTTTTTTTCCAATTAAGTAATTTTTTTTTTTTTTTTTTTTTTGTAAATAAAAAATTAAACAAAAATAACAAAAGCGTTAAAACATGATAATATATATAATTAATTATTAAATACGTTATTTAAAAATTAAAAATACAATGATGCATAGAAGAAGAGGAGAAATAATGTGTAACATGAAGAAAGGCGATGATATGAGGTGCAAATAGAAATATGAGTAAATTAGTACGGCCAACAACTGGCGTTAACTCATTGCCTGGATTAGCCATAAGTGCTGTCTGCATGATGACATTGGTGGCGTAATTAACTCCTTTGGATCCCAATTGTAGCACTGCTGAGTAACCGCGTTCCTTAGCTTGATTTAGATACTCATCAATTTCCTGCTCTCGTCGCGTGAGCATTGGATGAACAAATTTGCTATACAATGTGGAACTGCCTTTGGTTGCTGGTGAAAGAAGCCATAACACGATTATCACGTTAACTTCATAGTAGTAGTTGCACATTGAATTGCGTTTTCAAATGTCACGTGACACCGGGATCGCAAGATCAGCCATTGCCATATAGAGCTCCTAACGATGAATGCTTCCAACCATATTCGACTTTGAAGTCGACGAATAGATGGCAAATCTCGATTTGAAATTCGTTGGTTTTTCCAGGATTTTTCTGTGCCTATGCACCATATTTTGTCTATGGTTGATCTGCCTGGCCGAAAGCCACACTGGTACTTGCTGATTACAGTACGTTGGATAGGATCTTGCATGCCATGTTTATCAGGGATAAGCCTCGATATTTCTTGCATTACATAGAATCCCTTTTTTTTGTTGATAGGACATACGAGATGATAGACCAGTCATCCGGCATGCTTCCTTCCACCCAAACTTGGTTGATGAGCCTTTCACCCTTTCAACACATCCCCTCCGTACTTGAAGAGCTCCGCTTGTAAGCCGTCAGATCCAGCAGCCTTGTTGTTTTTGAGTTTTCTTATAGCTATAAATCTACTTTTTCTATACTGAGTGGTGCTAGTGAGCTTTATTGACTGGATTTGGGTTCACTTTTTGTCCAAATTTTCACTATACCTGATGCCCATTCTGCAGCTGCTGGAAATACTATTCCCTGTGTTTTGTTGACTAGGTTACCTTAGCTGATGTTTCGAAGAACCGGTCTTAAGCCCAGGAGCCCGTTGCTTGGCATTTCCATATATTACTTCCGGGTGCTGCTTCGATCGGAAGACTATTCGATCTCCTGGGAGCTGGGAGGCTGCATACGCCCCTTTTTTCTATACAAGGATAAGGATTGGTAGAAGTTGCTGTCAACCATAAAACTGACACACTTAGACCAAAGGCTGATCCATTGTGATGCCAAATGAATATAGGAATAGGAAACCCTGTTTTCCTACTAGGTGAACCATTTGGAGCTTCTTTTGAAGCGCAAGAAACTATCTATATCTATGTTTCTTAAATCACTGGGATCGTTGAAGTAGAAATTTCCAAGATGGAGATTATGGCTATGAGATAGAGCAGGACAAGTGCATAGATGATCAGGAATCAAGACTACCTCTTTCTCGTCCATACAGCTTCTGCAATATTCGTAAAATAATATTCCAAGCTGGGTTGCAGCTTAACTTCCTATCTTAAATAAGACCCAAATATTTTGTTTTATCAGTGTATGTTAGTGGAGTACCTTTTATAGAAGGAGGATCTATATGAGAGATTTAATATTTCCTTGAGTATAGAAGGAGTTCTGTTTTATGAGGGCTGATACCAGCTTGACACCCAGACCACACCGGTCAATCCAATTGGTTTGCTTATTTAAAGCATTTTAGAAATTTTTCATTTAAGATAGTAGGGTGCTTGCCAGGTACAGCAATAGCAACATCGCCCGCATAGGCAATCACTCTATTAATCTCCGCTTCCAGGCATGTCAGCTGTCAGCAGCTCATTTATTACCAAGTTGCGGAGAAGAAGAGATAGGATAGATCTTCTAACAGAATAGCCTATCAGCATTTGATTAATCAATCAACCAGTTGAACCATTTACCTTTAGAGATGTCAGTGCAGATGCTATTGCAAATTTGTTGACATTGTTAATAGCGACCTCTGTATCTTAGAAAGCGACCATCATGGTGTACTTTTTGATATCGATCAATCTTTAAAAATTTAAAGGAAGAATGAAGACTGTGTTATAGCTCTGAGATCTTTCGGGTGTACTTGGGAACATTTTCCAGCTTTGGGTATAAACAGGGGAATTTCGACCATATTTAAACAGCTAGTTACAAAAGTCTCCAGAACTGGAAGAATTAAATTAGTATTTATTTGGAGAGTCTGGCTGTTATTATGCCGTCGAGTCCTGCAGACTTATAGCGTTTGAAAGTTTTGAGTGCCTATTGCAGTTTGTCACTAGTGATCAGACCTTGATAGCTTGGCTTATTATTTGACCTTTTATGGTCGAAGCTATTAATATTTTTGGCAATCCTATTAGTAGTTTCGGTGGATGGCGATGGGTGGTTGGACGAGCAATCTTACGTCTTAAGTATGTGATCTTGGTAAAATTTGGAATACGGACACGCGCAAAATGGGCGTCCTTATTCGCCTCCCTCCTCAGCCATCTTTCAGACTACCAATATGACTGGGGATTCAAATTCCTGCGTGTCGGTATTTTAAAATATTTATAATTATAGGAGATCTCCTTACAGACACCGTTTATGAACTTTTTAATAAACATAAGTTTTTATAATTTAATAAAAGCCTTGAATGAATTTTTGTATATGCATAATCTCTTAACTTTTTTTTTATTTCCTTTTCAGAATCCTTAAAATAAATTGGTGAAATTCAGCTTTTCAACAGTCACGTTATGAAGCACTGAAGCAGATACCTAAATGGGTACTTAAACTCTAAGGATAGCAAAACAATATTATAAAATCGACTTCGATGGAGTGTCTTGATGGGGAGAAGTTTAGTAAAAATAAAAAAAAAAACTTTCTTTCTTCCTACCAAAAGGAATCGGAAGTACCTATCGACTTTTGTTTTCCTTAATCTCAACAAGAGGACGAAGAAAAACTTTTTTCAAAAAGGCAAAAAGTTTTTGCCATCGCTTCATGATGAAAATATTTATTGAACTTTTATTTTATTTTAGTTTTTTATTTATTTTTTTTTTGTTGTTGGTGTGTGAAAAAGTTTTAAATGAATATATACAAGTGTTGGTGTTATTTAATACATAAATATCGATTCGTATATATATAAATTGTGTACAGTGGTTTGAACTTATAAAAAACAAATATATATTTATGTATACATTCCTAATTCTAGGACAATGACAACGCTGTATGTAGCTGGTTGAGTGGATGGTCAGATCTTGTCTCCTTTGTAGCATTTGGTCCCCTTCAACCAGCTGTAGCAGTGATTGGTAACAACATGTTGTGTGTTTTTATGAAAGTTTTTTTTTTAACAAAAGTGATGACAGATGTGAATAAATCGAATATTGATAAGCAAAAGCTAAAACTTAAGAATCTTAATATCCTAAAAGTTAAACGAATTATTTTTTTTTTTCATAACTGTGTTTGTGTGTCCTTTTTTGTTTTCTTTTTTTTTTTTTTTCTTGTGAGGGCGGGGTAGTGATACTTCATTGTTCGTGTGCAATGACCAAGTTTTGTGGTTGATTTATGGTTGACGTTGTGGGCTGTGGTGTGTTAAATCAAATTAAGATGCATGGAATGAGATAAAAAGATGAAGGTAGGTAGAGGTTGATATGAAATATGTATGTAGCTACCTATGTAGATATAGATACTATACCTACATGACGTATATGTATAAACTATTTTTGTAAGGATGACAAATGGGAATGTGTGTTAAATGCTTCTTAAGAACTTGCGGGTTCACATAGTTATGTGTGATGCAAAGGGTGAGAAATGTGGTAAATTTAATTGCATTTCAAACCCCAATTAACTTGTTCACTTTAAGTTTTATTTAAGATTCCGAGTTAAATTTTAATTAAAAACAAATCGTTAGTAAGTTGTGTTTTCAAAAATTTTAATTATAGACCGGGAGGCGGCAATACAAAATTCCCACCCATCGAGGTAAAGAAAAATTTGGTTATATTGCATTAGGTTGCCACTAGGTGATATAGAAAAACTTGGTCGTCCACCTTGTATCCTGGTCAGACTGGCTGGCCGATGAACGGAATAAGTTTTGAAAGGGAGCCGCTTCGGATCATCGCACACTGGCTCAATCTTAAATTAATTAAAACCAATACTATCCATTTCAAGCTAGAACCCTTTCAAAACCCAGAAACCCGGATCTATGGGGGGCAAGCCGGGCCTGTGCCCCGGGCGGCAGTTTACAGGGGCGCCAAATCCAAGTGACTGAAAAGATTGAGAATTGCGACGCTTAATGAAATTAAATGAATTGAGATGCGGCAATGGAATATCAAATTGTATTTTTCCGTCAACCTTAAGCAGTTTTTTCTATCATTATTTACCATTTAAATAAATATTCAAAAACTATTGGCAACTATAACTTGATTGAAAAATTAAATAAAAGAAACGAGCTAATACATTCTTCAAAGTTTTTCGTTGATTTTTAACAATGGTTTTTTTTTTGCATTGTATGTAATTGTATTATTACAAAACTCCCCTCCCCTCCCCTTCCCCCTTCTTGAATAATAAAACACTTGAACCGTGTTCCTCTACAAGCATCGCACCACGCCGCCGCCGCCCGCCGGACAAATCGTAGTCTTGCCTAAATCTATATACTGACAACTTTATTACACAGTATTTTAGATATATTTTAGGTCACAAAAAATCTAAATACAAACAAATGTATAGGAAATCACGTGCTCTACAAAAACTGTTTGATAAAATTTGTTTCATTCTGATGAGCAAAAAGTGAGATAAACGATAAATACCATTTTTACAATTTTTTGATAAAAATTTTTCATGAAGTCGAAAAACAAACAAATTAAAATATTTGAACCTACAGAATCAAATAGAAATTTTACTCTTAGTTCTACAGGAGCCGAGAAAATTGCATTTACCTTTTTCAAAGTGAAGGATAACATAATATTTCCCACCATCAAGAGAATGCCCTCACGTGTATCAAAGAACCAGCCATTAATCTACAATGACTTGATTTTTGACGTAACGTTGATTAGATTTCGTATTATTTAGGATTGAAATTGTGTGTGTCAATTTCATTGAAATCGTTCAAGATTCATTGAAATTATAAGAACTGGACATTTTATGAAACATCCAATTTTGAAATTATTTTTACTGTTTCAATTCTGTATCAGCTATAATATCACCTGCGTAGATTTCATTGCAATTATTGAGAATATTTTTTTTCGCTATAAACTTTAACTCTCTCTCAGCTATACCTCTGTCAATTTCATTGAAATCGCTCAAGGAAAAACGAAGTCCCGAGAATTTCAAATCATTTTTCGGAACTTTATACCTCGACACTTTATCTTGCGTAACTTTGGCTTTTCGAAATTTTGTCCTTTTGAAAAATTACATTTTTATTTCTTACATGAATGATTGGATCTTCAAAAGTTCTCCGATGATTAATTTGGGAACGAACCATATTTTAGAGATCCTCTTGCAGATTTGATTCGAATGAAAACGAATTTTATTAGGAACCAAAAAATAAGATTCGAAATCGAATCAAAAATTAAATTCTCCTTTGAATTTTTCACGAGATAACGAATCTACGAATCTTGGCTGTGTATCGTCTATCAATTTTTGTATCTATAATGTAAAGTTGCTGAATAGGTATGGACTGCACATCCATTAAAAAGTTTTATTCTCCCAGTGACAAAAAATCCAACCAAGTAGATAAATGAGGTTTTGTTTTCATTTTTATCAAAAACGGCAGGGGCGCCAAAATCAAGTTTTGCCCCGGTTCGGAAAAATCGTAGATCAGGGGCTGGAAACCCATGGTTTAGAGCTTAGTAGCTATGTAATAAAATGAATATATCATAGGTAGGTAGGTAGAAATGGTGGCAAGAGCGTAACACTCGCTCTTTGCCCAATTAGCACTGGATTGCGCCGTTTTGATACCATAAAGGCCCAACCATAATAGGCATAAGCAAGCATAAGCTAGTGTCAAAAAGCCAACGAAAATTTGATTATGCTTGCAAAATTCCCTCCTTGAGCCATAATTGACTTATGCGCACATAAGCAAAAATTAAAAAAAAAACCTCCTCCTTCTTCCCTCATTCATATTCCAACATTGTGCTCTTTTCCGCATTTCTAATAAATACATGTACAAATGTGATAACAATTCAACAAAAAGATTACACATACATGTTTAAATTCGTAGAACGATTTAAACAGCTGTGTACCTATTTTGTTGCCTCTTGTGTTTATTGTTTCAGTTGTAAACAGCATTTCTCAAATTTGCTTAAGTTGAGAGCCATTTCAATGGCTCTCTCTCAATTTCGCGAAAGTTTACGAAACTTGACGAAACTGAGCAGATGGCTATTATGGGTGAAACCATATCAGTCTGTGTAATGGCTCGGTGGCTTAAGCTGAATTAAGCTCGGTTAAGTCTATTATAGTTGGGCCTTAACTCGTTTGACCTGTGTATGAAAGCAGATTAAAGCGTTCCTTGCTTTGAAATAGGACGGCTGTGAAGTATGGTTAATATACCTTGTGAGTTGGGTCATAGGACACTCACTCGATCGGATCGCATCTCGCCCGAGCTTGCCACATTATGCCGAGCTGAGCAGGTTGTAGAATAGCAACGAAGCGCGATCGATCCGATCATGTGATCATTATTGCCATTGAGCATCATGAAGCCCCTCAGAAACCCGGGTTCCGATTACTCGCGGACTTTGGATCTGGGGGGGAACATGATGGAGAACGCAACAGATTTTTGTCTCAGAACCATTTCGTGGCGTTAAGAAAAGAGATCAAGTCTTTGATCTTCATTTCGGAAAGTTCGTTTAGGTCGTCAAAAAAAGCCATTCCAAACGATTGTGCTCTCATTCTGGCTAGAGCTGGACATTTACAGAGAAAATGAAGGACTGTTTCCTTTTCTTGCTGGTCTCCACAGCTGCGACATTGAGTATTGTAAGGAGTACCCAGCCTCGCCGCATGTTCTCCAATTGGCCAGTGTCCAGTGCAGGTTGCTACGACCCTGGCTATGTCCCGCCTGGGTCTACATATGAGATCAATTGTTCGGGATTTCTTTAAGGCGGGCCAGATCTTTCTGTATATTTTGCAGTTGGTTAAACTGCTCCACCTACGATTGGATTCCCAAAGGAAAATTGACAATATATTGCCCTTCACAACTCCAAGGGGAATGTAGACTCTTTCCGCAAGTGAGATGTGAAGGGCTGATCCTTGCCTGGCTAGTTCATCTGCCCGTTCATTTCCCTCAATGCCACTGTGACCAGGAACCCAGATAAGGGTGATCTTGAGGTTAATGTTTAGACTTGCGAGCTCATCTCGGCATTGTTGTACCAATTTAGAAGATGATGTAGCCGAATCAATGGCTTTAACAGCCGCCTGACTGTCTGTAAGGATGGCTGTATTACGATTTTGGTTTGGATCTGCTTTTAGCATCTTGCATGCCTCCCTGATTGCCAGTATTTCAGCTTGAAATACACTAGCGAAATTCGGTAGCCGAAATGACTTGGAGATGTTGAGAGACTCAGAGAAGACTCCTGAGCCAACACCACACTCCATCTTTGAGCCATCAGTATAGATAGTTGCGTCGAAGTCTCTCGTCACGGCGTCATCATCCCAGTCCCCTCTGGATGGGAATAAGACTTTAAAATCTTTACTGAGGCTCATTGTAGGAGCGCGGTAGTCAGTGGGAGTCGAAAGTATATCAGCGGGAATCAAATTTGTGATATTACTGTGACCATAAGGTTTAGCAACCCAAGAATTTGATTCTTTAAGTCTTAAGGCACTGCAAGATACTAGATATTTTATGTGTAGATCAAGTGGTAGAAGGTGCAGAAAAACGCTTAAGGCATCCGTTGGGCAAGATCGAATAGCCCCTGTGGTACCAACACTAGCTGTTCTTTGAACCTTTTTGAGTTTGTCGATGTTATATGCCTTATATGTATTACCTCGTGGCATGATGGTTAGTGCGTAGGACTGTCATGCCGAAGGTGTGGGTTCGATTCCCAGCCGTGCCACCTAAAAACAGAAATGTTTTATCCGAGGTACTGCCTTTTGCGAGGAACTGACAAATCCTCCAAGAGTATTACTTGTCATGAAAAAGTGCTTCTCACTTAGCCGTTTGGACTCGGCAAAAAACTGTAGGTCCCCTCCATTCCTGCCAACAACACGCTCACAGGAATGGTTGAGAGTTGTAAGTCACTAGGCCCTGGTTCTACACGAGCTGTTGCGCCACCAAATTTATTTTATTTATTTTTATTTATTTATATGCCTTATTTAGTGCGGGCCACCAGACAATCGAACCATATGTTAGAATCGGCCGTACCACTGCAGTATACGTCCATAAGATCATCTTTGATTGAAGGCCCCAGTTTTTAGCAAAGGTGTCACTACAGGCGTAGAAAGCTATGCAGGCCTTCCTGACCCGTTCTTCGAAGTTTATTTTCCAGTTTAACTTAGGGTCTAGGATGACACCTAGATATTTTGCACTGGTTGATAGTGAGAGTGTTTGGCCGTTAAGTCGGGGTGGAGTGAAGGGTTGTATCTTACCCCTTGAACAGAATGAACGTAGCTGCAGCTGGTAGCAAGAGTTGAATTTAGTTTAACTTCTGCTACACCATACATTCCTTGCTACATTTACAGCTTCTCATTGTTGCACTGTATACTATTTTTGTATCTTTCTACTTTGACAGTGCTACACGCGACAACTACAACTACACCATCCAGTTAGTTTTGGTAGTAAAAAGCATCAGTTCAGTTTTGCTCTGGTTGACTCCTAGACCACAACTCGTAGCCCAGTTGCTAACTTTTCTGAAAGCCATCTCTTTGATTTCGCTTATCACAGGAGTAAACTTCCCTGACACCAATAATACCAAGTTGTCCGCATACGCAACCTCCTTCACACCACATCTCTCCAGTTTAACGAGGACTTTGTTCATGACTAAAAGCCATAGAAGTGGTGACAGAACACCGCCCTGGGGTGTTCCTCTCCTGACGTGTTTTGTCGAATTTGCATTACCTAACGTGCCATGAATCTTTCTATCTTTGAGCATGGATATTATCCATTTTCTGATGTAGTCCTCTACACCAAAGTCAACGAGTGCCTCAAGAATAGATTCGGTTAGCACTTTGTTGAAAGCCCCTTATATATCTAAGAATGTAGCGAGGGTATATTCTTTGAAGTTCATGGTTGCCTCAATTGTACGCACTACCTAATAATAACCTTTTCAACCATGTATGACACATTCGTGTTGAGTAGGTAGTGCAGCACCCAATGCAAAATTGCATTATTTTTCTATTTGCCTTTTTTTGTATGCCAAATATCTACAGCTTAACGACAATATAACAAAATAAAGTACATGCAATAACCCTTTCAACGATGTACGATACATTACTGTTGACTTGGTAGACCAGTTCAAAATGCGGTCTTGCATTATTGTTCTATAAAGCGTTTTTGCCAAGTATCTCTTGAACCCCATGATCTACAGCTTAACGTCAATATAACAAAATAAAGTAAATGCTAAAAGTTTTCAAACGATGTACGACACATTGATGTTGAGAAGGAAGACAATGTCCAAATGCGGAGTTGCATTATTTTTCTTTTCTTTTTTGGTTTAGAGCTTAATGGCTACATAATAAAATGATGTACTCACAATAGCCTTTTCAAAAACGAATGACACATTTGTGTTCAGTTGGTAGACCAGCGCCCCATGCAGAACTGCATTATTTTTCTGTTCGCCTCCTTTGATGCCAAATATCTCTCGAACCCCTTGGTTCACAATTTAACGGATATATAACAAAATGAAGTGCATGCCATAACCTCTTCAAAAATATACCACACATTACTGTTGATTAGGGATACCGGCTTCCAATGAAGAATTGCACTATTTTTTTTTAATATTGTGTTTTTGTCAAATATCTCTCAAACTTTACCATTCTCACCTTAACATTCCTGAAAGAAAATTAGGTACTCTCAGTGACCTTTTCAATGAAGTATGACACATTGCTGTTGAGTTGGCAGACCACAAAGCAGAATTGCATTATTGTTTATTCGACTTTTTGGATGCCAAATACCTCTTGATTCACATGGTCTACAGTTTAACGGTCACATACAAAAATAAAGTACATGCTATAACCTTTCCAACGATGCACAACACATTGATGTTGAGCAGGAAGACAATGTCCAAATGCGGCGTTGCATTATTTTTCTTTTCCGTGTTTTGAAATCGAATATCTCGCCAACCCCATGGCTTAGAGCTTAACAGCCATATAATGAAATGATGTCCTAACAATAACCTTTTCAAAAATGTAATGATAATTGTGTTGAACATGTGGGCCAATTTGCTCATGATGCTATGTGAAAATTTGGTGTTTCAGAATTCTTTCTTATTAGATTAAAATGGCTATAACTTTCGACTTAAGACTGCTTGTGGTAAGTTTTATATCTTTTAAAGGGCAAGTTTTTAAAAGACCTAGCAAATATTGCGTAATGGAATTTTTGTTTATCATTCAAATCCATTAATATAAGTTAAAAATTAGCTTTGATCATAATCTGACAGGTCATGGCCTGGCCTTTCACCAATTAAAGTTTGAAGCATGAGGTTTCGACATTCAGTATAAAATTAATGTGTACAAGTGAGTATCGCGTAATCTTATATAAAAAAAATTCTGATAGGTAAAAGTTGCCCCTTTAATTCGATGTAGGTTTCATCCTTTAATCGATGGGTGGTAGCACCCCTCAAAAGTTTCCACTTCTTATGGTCGGCTAGCCGATCTGACCAGGGTATGGACTGGACGACCAAGCTTTTTTATATCACCTAACGAAGACAAAACGCTATGTACGTAAAATTTTCCTTACCTCGATGGGTGGGACTTTTGTATTGCCGCATACCGCTCTATTAAGTACCTAACGTAAAAAAATATTTTAAACGATTTGCATTTTCGTAATTTTCAGAGTTTGTTCGTTTAATCAGTTTTAGAAAAAAGGGAACTGGTATTGAAAGGTTATTATCTAGAATCCGCTCACTGCCACCCCATTTGTATGTCTTGGAAAGTGCACTGAGCTAAGAAACACCTATCTAAATACAAAAAAAAAAACACGAATTTGATTAAAAATTGAGACATCAGTCATTTATAATTTTAAAAAGTTTAGTTTTTCTTTTAATTTCATATTTTTTTTTTCGTTTGTTTTCGTGATCTTTATGTTTCCACAACGCACGTGAGGTTACAATGTATATGTATATGCTTTTTTCCGGTTTTTAAGCTAAAAATTATTTTTTTAATACGTTTTGAATTGACGTTGGTAAGTTCGATTGATTTTTTTTTCAAATAGAAATTAGATTTTTAAGAAAAAAACTGCTCACGAAAAGTAAAAACGATTTTAAAGTTCACAAATTCCACGCCACAAACAAGCAACTACCAAAATTCACGACAACCAAGAGAGCTCGTGGCAATCTGGCCCTTTTATAGGCAGAGGGATGATCAAGGGCTAGGGGCATCTCTCATTTTTTCGAAAATTTTCGAAAGAGAGCTTTTATGAAAAAGAAGTCCAGAAGGTTTCCGATGATGCTGTTTCTGACCGATATTTTAGCCAAGATCTCAAGTATTGTATTTCTAAAATTATGTTTGAATCTTTCAACAGTTTCTTTGTTTTTGGTTAAAATCCAGCCAGAAAAACAACACCGGAAACACTTCCATCATAGAACATTCTAGGTAATTTGCCTGCATTGGTGTCATTTTAAAGCAAGTCAAGTTTTATTCTTCTCTCGCTTCTTTTCTCTTAAAATTGGCTTCATGCAAGGCAAATGGATGACGAAAAACTGGAACTCAATTGGCTGAAAAAAATGTTAATTCTCCATTTCGAACATTTCTCTTCCGAAATTTGAATCCACACACCTATACGACCCGACGACGGTTACCTTCCACATCTGTCTCACAATTTTGTCCACAATTAAATTCAAATTTGTTTAAATCAAATTATCTACTTATTTCTATACTAGAGGAAGTGATATTCCTAAACTGTGGCTGTTGGTTGTTGTCCGTTAAATAATATTTGAATTTAGAATTCCTTAATCGTTTTCTACAATTTTTTCTTTGACGAATTTTTTTCTCACCACCAAGTTTATGTTTTTATTTTAAGAACTTTTTACTAAGTTTTAACTGATTGCTCATAAAAAAAACTGAAGTTAATCAAAAATTTACCCGATTTGCCATTCTAGCATAGTTGAGGTACATTAGAAATAAAGAAAGCATTTATGTATTTTAAAACTTAAACTGAAGCCAATTTTATTGTTTTGGTAGGTATGCATGGTAAATATAAATATTACCAATCGGTATCAATTTGTTTGCTTTAGGTACCTACATCTTCATCTTCTCAAAAAATTTGAACCTAACGTTTTTTGTTTATTCAATAGAGACGAAATTAATATTTGTAGCTCCAAAATAAAACGGCACCTGGCATTTCCATTTCGAAAAAGGCTATTTTTCCCTAAATATTAGTAGGTAGATATACAAATATTTGTGTGTATACCTAGTCTGCATTTCGATTTAAAAAAAAAAAAAATAAAAACTACAATTAACTGTACTTAACTATTTTCGACTTACTCATTAAGAACATTTTGATGAAATTCGGTAAGTGGAAATTATCATTTTATCTAGCTTATTATTACTCATCCTTCATAACCACAACAGCAAGTTTGAGCGATTTAATCGTCCCTTTTATTTCTTGTAACATTTATTTTTTTTTTAAATAGCTATTTATTCACTATGGGGGTTCACAAGAACCAACATGTTGTCCAACATTGCTTGACAACCATCGATGTTTGATCATTTAAACGCATAACCAACCATGTTGTCCAACTTTGTTAACTTTGTTGTATGACTTTCAAAATATTTTGAAAACTGTTCCGATTCCATCAAGCAATGTTGTCCAACATTGTTGTTCCATGTGAACCCCCCTATTCAACACATTCAACAAACAATGCGCCAACAGACTAAAGGCAGACAGTAATAAATAACCACAAAAGCAAATGTGAAATCGAACCCAATATTATCTATCCCCCCACTTTTCCCTGTGTCGTGTGGTACTTTTTGCATTTTTTTCCTAAATCGTTATGCCTATATTCCATATTCGGTATTCATTTTTATATTTTCTATTCTCCACATGCAAATCTGGGTAGTCTACGAACACTTCTCCTTTTTTGGTGTCTGATTTATCATCTTCTTCGTATTTTGTTTCGGCAGAGCAGCATGAACAAAGTGAAGCTTGAACACAATAATTTTGTCTATACCCCTGACGTTTCGCCCTCTTTGTCTACTCGGAGTTTCACATTTTTGGAATTCTGTTGATTTTTTCACATTGTTAGTAGATATGCCTTCGTTTAAACATTTCTAATGTTAAAATTTCTTTCATTCAATAGGTATCATTATTTGTTAATTATGATTTTTTACTAAAAAATCTTAAATGTACCAAGCGTATTCAACTACAAGCCCAAGGACATGTAACCTAGTCTTGGATTTTTTTTTTATATTTTACGACTGAGACCAGACCAAAACCAGACGAGAACGATACCGATACCAAGACGAGACCTTATGTTATAGGAGACCGAGACGACACTGACCTATACGAGACCGAGACCGATACCGAGACAATACTAACATTTTTGGATTTTAACGATACCGAGACCATACTTAAGAAAGTAGCCAGGCATAATTTTCATATACATATTCCACTGGATTTCAAAGCAAAGAAAGCTTGTTTTTACTAAAGCAAAAAAATGTCTGCCTCTTTTCTACATACATTTTTTTTACCATGTTTATTCGAAAACAATTATTATAGCTGTACCTGGATTTATAGCGGAGTTTTGAAAAAAAGGCTTTGAAAACTCCATACAAATTCCCATGCATTTCAAAAACAAACAGAAAAGTTTTATAAAAACCATATGTATTTTATTAGAAAAGAAATTATAGCAGACATCTGTTTCAATACTTGTATTTAAAGCGGAATTTTGAAAAGGGCTTTAAAAAACTCAATACAAATTCTCCTGTATATCAAAAGCAAAAAACAAATAGTTTTAACGACCTAGTAAATTTTGCTTCCAATCTTAAATGTTCAACATACTCTTATCATTGTCTGAAAAGTATGAAATGGAGCTAAATCTTGTTGATAAATATGGTTTCCAGTGAAAAAACATAATAAAACGGGACTTTTTCTAAGCAAAAGATATGCAGAAAATTCAAGAATATATTTCAAGAGTTTTAAGCTCTAAAGCCTAGTACGCTGCTGATGCGAAACGAAATTTTTAGTTGGTCTCCAACAAGACAACGAAATGTTTACGAAAACGAAAAAATATTCATTGACAGTTGCACAAATTCAAAAAATTAAAACAAATGCAAATGCAAAAAAATTACAAGCAGCCGTGCTGTAATGAAAGAAACAACAAAAATAAACACGAAAAAACACAAATGTCATTTTTTCGCACACAATAAATGGTCTGGGTAATTAATTGTGTGCGAAAAAAGAGTGTAGACTTCTCCAGATAATCTGCTACAATTTTCAATTTCGCTCATCGAACAGCGTACTGCAGAACGAAAAGTAGAACTAAATTTTTAGTTTATGATTTCGTTGTGTCATTTTTGTATGGGATTTCCAGGATCCGCTTCTGGCTCGGGGAGACACACTGCGTTTTTAGCACTCAGCTTTGGGTGCAAAATGTAAAAAAAACAATTTTTTATGGGAAAAGTAAAGATTTAGGAATGTCAGGTACAGGTGTAATATCGTCAGAACGGTGTAACGATAAGTACCTATGGAAATTTTACTCAAAAACGTAAAATAGTCTATCACAATAATACTGACTTTCAAAGAGACGAATTCGTTTTAGAGATATCAAAGTAGGTAACGCAGAAAAAACATAAAATTCTGTAAATATCAATACGAAAAGCTGAAGTTATAAATAATTTGGTTACCTTTATACACATTTTGAGTCCAATCATGAAAAACAAACGTTTCGATTTTTCGACATTCTTCCCCTGTATACTTCTGAAGACTGACAAATCCTCAGTAGAGAACGAATTTGTTCTGTGTCCACTTTTTTGCGAAAACAAGGTAATGATGCAGTTTTACTATTCTGAAAAAAGACATTTCTTTGTTCGTGTTGCCTTAACCTCATCGAACACTTTTTTTTCTCTCACACACACTTTTTAATGTCAGGAGTAAATAAAATACCACCCAACTCAAACCCAAAACTCAAACCCAAAACTCAAACTCAAACCTTTACAACAAAACTCACCTGGATTTTCGCCGCAACAAAAAGCTCCCAAAATGGCATTGGATGACAACATGTGGAAAATTATGGATGAGAAACTCAAACAACAAAGTGAGTCCATTATTTCTTTATTAACCACTCAATTAAAAGAAGAAAATGCTAAACTTGTGATCACTATGCAAGACCAATTTGCGGATATAAACAAAAATATCTCTGAAATTAATGCCAGAGTTACACAGCTTGTATCTTCACACACCACTTATAACACTGTCATTGATTCACTCAAATCCGAAATTGCTCAGCTTAAATCATCTCTATCTGATAATAAACAAAATCTGGCTGTAATAAAATCTAAACTTTCCATCACTTCTACGAAAACACTCGAAATTGAAAACATTCAAGAAGATTATGATAACAAGAGGATAGCAGGGGATGCTGTGCTGCTTGGAGTTCCCCAAGTTCCCGACGAAAATCTGCGAAACTATTTTAACCACCTTTGTCATGTTATCAATATTAAACCACCGGCTTTATACGATATTTTTCGCACGCGCCCGAAAACAAAAAATAACAATAATAACACAACAATATTTGTCAAATTCCGATCAGCGTATGAAAAAAATTATGTTCTCTCTTCTATTGCAAAGTACCGGAACGAGAAAAAGAAACAACTTTCCCTCGTCGATTTAGGACTTAAGAGTTCCAATTCCAACGCTCAATCGTTTATTTACATGCGAGAATGTCTTAAAAAAAAAAAACAATATGATGCTGCGCCAGTCACTCGAACTAAAAAAACAAAAAAAAATCTCATCTGTGTTAACGGTACGAGGTCTTGTTTATATCAAGCTTCGCCCTGAAGAGGATGCAGTACACATCAAAAGCCAAAACTATTTGGATGACATTGCCAGGCCAACTATGAACACTTAATTTATTTGAATAATTTATTTATTTTCTTTTTAAATTCTTTTTTTTTTTTCCTCCTGGGTTCTAAAATACCTATTAAATTTTTGTTTTTGTTATTTAAAAACTCAATTCACCTAAAATTCTATTATAATTATTATTATTTATAGGTATATTATTACTTCTTTTTTTTTCATAATATAAAATGACTATTTTTCTTTCTCTTGTACATTTCCATTTATTTATGTTACATTTTAATAAATTTTCATTCGTCAGAATGACTGAATGTAGATATGTGCTTTTGAAACTTACATCGCCGCCGCTCATTCCCTTTTACATGCATTTACCAATTTTTTTATTATTATATGATGATTTCAGAATCTGGTGAATCTGGTAGAGTTCTCGCAGGTGATATGATTAATGGAACGTACTATGATTCGTGTTTTAGTGCGTCAAAAGAGTGGCTTACGTATTTGTCACTTAAATGCTCAAAGCTTACTTCCAAAAATTGATCAGTTGAGGTATTTGTTTGAGGGATCAAATTTAGATATAATTTGCATTACAGAGACATGGTTTAATGACGATGTTAATGATGGTATGTGTCATGTGTGGTGTGGGTGGGTATAAGCACAGATATATAGTAACTCTATTATCTGTGGTATAAGCTTTTTCGTGCAGATAGACTCGATGGGGGAAAAGGTGGTGGGACAGCTATTTATGTTCGTGAAGGCATTAAATGTAAATTTAATTGTAGATCGGAAGTGGGGAGCTCAATCGATTTCTTATTTGTAAATATTATGTCTGATACCGATGATAGTGTCTTAATCGGGTCTGTTTACAGGCCCAATAAATATATCGATGTTACCCCCTTGATTACACTTCTCGAAGAAAAGTCAATTTGCTCGACGAAAATCATTATTTGTGGGGATTTTAACAGTAATATTTTGCTGGAAAACCACCTTACTGAAAGTATGAGATTTGGTAGATTAGTTACAATTGTTTGTTCTGAGAGCCAAATTTTTTAAACTAAATTCATTCCAAATTGTTCGAAGAGTAATTTTTGTAAGGGATAGAACAATTTTTCATACACAGATTTTTTGTTCGTAAATTCAAAAAAGATCTTAAGTCCAGTTCTTATTTATTTATTTATTTATTTATTTGGTCTATAAGTACATGCTACTTTCTTAGACATAGCTAAGATTAAAAAAAAAAAAAAACATTGCGTGCTAATAATAAATAGTAACAGAATTAGGTATATTATAAATTAACTTCATCAATTAGGTACATAAACAATGGTATTCATTACTCTTTTTTTGAACAATTCTCTAGAACAGTCAAGTTCAATTACATCGGCATATTTGTTAAAAAATTGACACGCTTTAGTAACTGGTTCATTTAATCCGTAATTCGTCGAATGATGTGTGATGAAGAAAAATTGTTTAGCCCTTGGCCTAAGACAACGCGCTGGTGCATGTTTTATAAACATTTCAACTAAAGGAGCACAGTCGATGTGCCCTCTTATTACATATCTAGCAATTGCAATCAAGAAATAAATTCTTCTAGTTTCTAGAGGTTTTATATCAATTAACGCGCACCGATCTTTATATGTTGGTAAGGGCAAAGTCCATTCAAGTTTACGAAGCGAATATTTTGTGAATCTTTTTTGAATTCTTTCAATTCTGTTAGAAGCATTTTTGTAGTAAGGAGACCAAACTACACAGCAGTATTCCAAAATTGGACGACCAAAACTGACAAAAATTGATTTAACAGTATTAGGACACTTAAACGCATTAGAATTTCTAAACAAAAATCCAAGCATAGAATTGCCTCTAGATACAATATAGTCAACATGCATTCAGAAATCAAGCCTGGAATCAAAAATAACTCCTAAATCCTTCTGATTGGAAACTCTTTGAAGTATACGTTCTCAGATATAGAGTAGTTAAAGAATACGGGACTATAACATCTTGTAAATGTCATTATACAACATTTTTTGATATTTAAGTCAATGTCATTAAGCATACACCATTTTGATATAAATCTTTAAAGTTAAATCTTTTTGAAGTTGCATACAATCAGAGAGCGAATTTACTGATCGATATATCTTAAAATCATCAGCAAAAGACAGGCAACTTGATTCTAAAACAACATTAGGTAAATCGTTAACAGAAAGTAAAAACAAGAGGGGGCCCAGGTGACTACCTTGGGGTACTCCTGAGTAATTAAAAATTAATTCCGATTTAATTCGACCAACTCTAACTGATTGCACTCTGTTTTCTAGATAGCTTTTAATCCAATTTAACATCTGAGAGTGAAAACCCAAATATCTAAGCTTTAACAACAGAATTTTATGGTTAACTCTATCGAATGCCTTTGAGAAGTCAGTGTATATAACATCTACTTGGCTTCGTTTCTCAATTGCATTGATACAATAGTTCGTAAATAATGTGAGATTTGTTGCTGTGGATTTTCCACTGACAAAACCATGTTGATAGGGTGAGATACGTGCTTTAACAGCGTCATACATTTTGGTTTTATGCTAAGATTCAAAAACTTTGGGAATCAATTGGATCTTTGCAATCGGTCTATAGTTTTCGATTGATTGCTTAGATCCAGATTTAAGGATTGGTGTGATGAAAAAATTTTTCAAAGAATCGAGGAAAACACCGTTTGAAAGAGACTGATTGAAAATTATTTGGGGTGGTTTCGATAAGTTGTACTTACAATTTTTAATGAAGATTTCAGGAATATTATCGGGTGGGAGACTAAGACTGTTATCCAATTTACCAATTGCCGACAGAATTCCTTCTTCTGATAGAGATATGATACCGACATCAGTTATAGCAGGAATTTCATAGTTTACTTCAGAGTGAACTGAGTTTAATATGAAATTCGACTGAAAAAATGAAGCAAAAAATTACATATATTATTCAGGTCACTACTACCAATGCCTTTATAAGTCATATAACTAGGTATACCAAGGGATTTCCTCTTAGAATTTAAATACTGCCAAAAGCATTTAGAATTTGTTTTAATGTTTGATTCTAAAGACCAAACATAATGTTTATACAAGAATTTTTTCAAAAAATAATATTCCCGACGTAAGCGACAAAATTCACTTCGGAAACTTGAATTGACCTTACTCATACCTCGCATTTTACTCATTGCATTTTTTAGCCTTGTTAAACCTTTTGTGAACCAAACAGGCTTATTATTTTTCTTCATTCGTTTAATAGGTATGAAGGAAGAAAGGCTTTGTAAATTATATAAAATTGTTTTCTTGAGCGACGTGAAATCTAATGTTATAAAGTCAAATAATTGAACCGAACACCTTTAATGATTTCACAATTTTTTTACTTTTAACACTAATCACAAATTGTACAATACAAAATATAAAAAACGAGTTAAAAGGAGTACCTTGAATGCATTTCGGAATGTTGTCATTCCATCTTCAGCATCACGACTAAGTTGAAAAGGGGGCAAAGTGCGTGCTCTGTTGTGAGTTGTTGTAGGTGGTTTTAAACAAAACGAGAGAACAAGATCGATTCGATATTGCCGTTATCTAGGTTCATAGAGTATATAAAAACTCCCGTATGCATCGAGCTTTCGGTCGTCAATCACTTCTTTCACAAGTTGCACATTATTTGCATCGAGATCTAAATGATTATTGTTAAGTGCATGTGCAGCTAATGCCGATCTGTAGGGTTGGTTGTTGCGAATGTAGGTTTTATGTTCTTTAAAGCGCGATAAGATATTTCTTTTTGTTTGGCCGTAATAAACACTTTCACATTCACTACATTTTATTGCATAAATAAAATTTAAATTGTCAGTT